>OY856410.1:1045149334-1045519334 GCA_963693085.1 Alisma plantago-aquatica
GTAGGAAATCTGTAAGAGAGCTAGTCCTACATGTACATCTTGTGAGGATCTCACTTCCACCACATCCCCATCTCTCATTTCAATCATGAAGATGAAGATTCTCTCTCTTGGCTAAGAGAGGTGAAGAAGAATAAGGGAAGACGTCCCTTGGTGAAGATCAAGGCTGAAGACTTGGAGCTAGAGTGGGTAAGCCCTTAGTGAAGGCAGAATACTCCTTTCTCAAGTGGGTAAGTCCTTGGTGGAAGCTTCTCCGAGTAAAGGTGAAGTCAAAGGCAAAAGATCCAAGAAGAGTGGGTAATTCCTACAAGGCTGAATACTTGTACAAGAGTAGGTAAGTCCTTGGAAGAAGGCGGAAGACTCCTTGCAAAGTGGGTAAGTCCTTGGTAAGGTTGAAGACTTTTTGTATTGGATAGGTAAGTCCTTTGGTTGGTCATGTATTGTAAGTCTTATGAATGAACATAAGAATGCAATGGTTAGGAAATCCTAGAGGTTGACCTCTCTAGGTAAGTGGACTGACATACTTTTAGTTTGAAGTGTAGAACCACTCTAAATAGTTTGTCTACTTGTGTTTTCTCAATCTCTCTCTCCCTTGCTATGTATGTTATAGTTGCACACAAATTTCATATTTAGCAACCTTATCTTGTGATATATCTTGAAGGTATAATGAATTTTGTTTAAGTGCATTCAGCTCTATTCACCCCCCTAGAGCATCTAATCACCCATCTAGGATCCAACAATTGGTATCAGAGCAGGTCTTCTCTAAGCATACTTCAACAAGTAGGAGAAGATGGGTGACTACCAAAGAGGAAGATACTTGATCAGCCTTCCAATCTTTGATGGGAGCAATTTCCTCTATTGGAGAAGAAGGCTTCAATTCTACATCCAAGGATCAAGTCTTGAGATGTGGTAAATGGTGAACAGGCCATACATGCTACCAAAGACAAAGATTGAAGATTGGAATGAAGCTACTTTGAAGAAAGTAACCTTGAATGCTAGAGCCATGCACATCCTCTATGCCTCCATGACCCCCACCGAGTTCAACCTGATTTCTTCATGTAAAACAACCTATGAATTATGGAGAAATTTATGCATCACCTATAAGGGGACAGATCAAGTGAAGGAAATTAAAGTCTACATGCTCAAAGGGCTGCTTGAGAACTTCAAGATGGAAAAAGGGGAGAGGATAGCAAATGTGTACTCAAGGATCAACACCATTGTGAATGGTCTTGTTGTTCTAGGACATCCTATGTCTAGTAGAGAGATCAACTCAAAGATCCTTAGAACTCTCCCCAAGAGATGGAAACCCAAGGTGACTTCCATTGAAGAAGTAAGGTCTCTTAAAGATATCCCTATTGAAGAGCTCATTGGAAATCTACAAGCACATGAAGCCACACTTGACAAGAGGGAGGAAGTAGAAAGATAAGAGAAGAAAGAGATAAAGAGAATGAAGAAGGCTGAAATGAAGGCTCAAATTGAAGCTATCATGAAACAAGTCTCTCCATCCTCTCTAGCTAAAGAAGATGCCATGTACTCCAAGGGTAAACTCTACGAAGGCAAGTCCTCCTCCATCCGGTGCTTCACATTTGGAAAGAAGGGTCACTACAAGGAAGATTACCCACAAGGAAAAAAGACCCATCTTCACGAGAAGAACGAGAAATGACACTCAAACTTAAGTGGCTACTCCAACTCAAGCTCAAGTGAAGATTCAAGTGAAGGATCAAGCTCAAGCTCTAGTAATGAAGGAGAATGTCACTTTGCTCTTATAGCATCAACAAGTAAGGACTCAAGTGAGGTAAATCTAAACTCTTTAGATAAAGAATCTTTAATTGCTATTATTCATGATACTTGTGCCTCTCTTAAGTCTTCTAAAAGGAAAAGGAAAAAGCTTGCTAGAATTGTTGATAATTTGCATGTAGAATTAAATGATCTTAAACATGCTAATTCTTGCTTGCTTGATGATAAAAATGCTTGTCTTAGCCAAGTAGACTCTCTTAAACTTGAAAATGTTAGTTTGCTTGATAAGATTAGATTTTTAGAAGCTCAACCTCTCATGCCAAGTTCTAATGAAGAACATACTTTAATTATTGATTCTCTCATTCATGATATTGATGTTCTTAAATCTGAAAATAAGGACAAAAATTTTATTTTGCAAGAATTAGAAATAGAAATTGCATCCTTGCTTGCTAAAATCAATGTGCATGAATCTTGTTCTAGTTCTACTAGTAGAGAGAATGATGTTGCTGCTCTTCATATTGATAGAGATTCTTATTTAACTAAAACTCTTTGCTTAGAAAATGATCTTCTACATGCTAGAGATAATATCAATCATTTGTCTTCTACTATTACCTCTCTTATGCATGATAATGATAGTTTGAGATCTTCTTTGCAAAGATTCTTAGTTGGTAAGAAGAGCCTTAATGATATCCTACACCATACTACTAAACAAATTGGTAGACATAGTTTAGTATATGATAGTAGTCAAAGGAACAACAAAGATAAAGGACCTCCAATCTTCCATGGAGAATCCTCTAGTTCCAAGACTATGGGCACATGCAACTGTTGCAATGAAATTGGCCATTATTCTACTTGTTGTCCTTTTAGGAAAACAACAAAGTGCAATAGGACTTAGGTTGCTAAACTCACTCCTCCGGACCCAAAAACATGATTGGGGACCATTACATCTTTCTTCTTGTAGGTACTTGTAAATGGATTGACTTGAGCTATTGAATTGCATATTGACTTCTCAATCTACATGAAAGAAGAAAGGTGAGATGTCTAGAGGGTGACAACAAGCGGAAAAAGGAATGACAAGCAAAAAGGTAAAATTTTCTTGCTTATAACCATTTCTAACTTATTTTTGTCAAGATAGTGTGCACTATACATATGATTTTTGAGTCCAAAGTGGTATTTTGTATTTCTCTTCACACTTTTGTTCAAAAGTTGTTTCTAATGCTTCTATAGTGCATTACTAACTTGCTTAGATATGTCTGGATATGGTTTGTATTTTTAGCATGCCTTTAAATATATTTTTATGAAATATATGTGCCTTTTGATAGCTGCTCTGTCGGTCGAGTTTGCCATGTTTGAAACTCGACCGATAGGCACCAATGAGTGTTGCCAACAGTTGTCATTGGACGAGTTGTCAATGCACAGAACTCGACCGATAACATTGTGCACAGAATATACATTTGGCTTATTGAATGAGAATTTTCCTCTCAACTAGATTTTCTCAACCAATAGCCTTATTCTTTGGCACTCCTTTGGTACCTTTATATATGCATATTGCCATATTTCCATGTTATAAATTGCCTATCTTGCTTACAACTCTATCTCTCTAATTACTCTAAATTGGTATATCTATATCTTGCAATTACTTGGTTTGAGTTGTTTTGCATGTTTTGATGATGACCTCTTTGGATATCTTGGTTGTGTCTTAAATTGCTTCCGTTGTGCTCTAACTTGATACATCTATATAGGTGTATATCTTGTGTTGATACAACCTTGAGGTTCTTAGTGGTAATCATCTTTTGGTAATGGTGCATATTTGTAGTGAGTTATATCCTTTCATGCTTCTAAAATTGCTTATCTCTTTGTTTGGATATATCTCTACATCTTCTCATAGCTTGCTTTATCTTGTGTATCATTTGGTATCTCTTGCTATGATCTAGATCCTACTAGTTGTCCTAACTTGTGATAACATCTACTAGTAGTTCATATACATGTAGTTCTAACCTTGTTCATGATTGGCATCTTTGCTCATCTATATGCTATGCTTGTATCTTGTTTCATACATGCTCAAGCCTGTTCTTTGAATTGCATATCTACTATCTTGAGTTTCTTGCATAACACTGTGATGCAGGGTACATAGATCTACATTATATGTAGAAATTGGAGTATTTGTCGATTTTATGCAGATTTTGCTCCAGTTTCAATTTTTGGTGCAAGACTAGTGTTTTTCATGCAGAAACGACTTTCTGAGCAAGGCGCATAGCTTTTCCATGAGCCCTGGCACTTTTTGGGCAAATTCTGTCATCTTAAGGGTCAAAATTACGATTTATTGTTTTTCTGCAGCACCTTATCTTACATTTTGGGTTGTTCAAGTTTATGTTTTAACTTTCTTTTCTTTCTATGCTTGGACAAGACCCTATCTGTTCTCTTCTAATCTCCTTATATATATTTGTGTTATCTCCTTTCTCCTTAACAAGTGATGTTTCTTATTTCTTCATAACCCCACTTTTTGAAATGACAAAGGGGGAGAAATGTATGTCTTCTTTTAAAAAGAGGAAGAAGGCATGTCTTACATGAAGAGGATAAGTATGTCCATGTAAAGGGGAGAAGGTAAATGGGAGAAGACATATATGTGTAGAACATATATGAGTAGAAGACATAGTATTCTATAAATGTTATGAAAGTTAACCATGCAGGAGAAATAGCATCAATTGAGGGGGAGTATGAGAACTCCATGCCCATCAATTGAGGGGGAGAATATGATCTCTGTTACACCCCGATCTCACAATTTCCTCAAATCATGAGATTAGGGCATAAGATAGGATTTATATGTAACACAAAGAACACCCTTAACTTTTTTTTTCTTTAAAACTCTTGTTTCCCCGCATTGAACCTCATAACATCCTAACAAAGGAATCTGAACATTTCATTTACTAATCACACTTCAATAGTAAAGATACATGTATAAACATTCATGATGTCTCTCACACCTTATGCACATAAGACCTACTAATTAGCATACAAAATCAAAAGAAGAATAATATTACACATCATAATTACAACTCTCTCTCTTATCTCTTACTGAGGACCTAGAGTGACAAGGACCGACTGACTCGACTAATCTTGTACTTGACTCCTGTGGCAGGTCTACACTGATGCTCTGACCATCTTCAAGTCCACGCGGTTAACCCTAAAAATGTTTGAGTAGAGGGGTGAGCCTACTCGCTCAGTGAATGAGTACTTCATGGAAACAAACTAATGCACTAATGTGATTACAAATATAATTTGAGTAAACGATATGAAATTTAACAATAATAAATACTACACTGAGCAGTTCTAAAACAATATAATTGAAATAACAAAGAATGTAAATATTGCATCCAAAGAATAACTACTAGAAGACTATGCTCTAGTCTTCCTCAACTCTTTCATTTATAAGGAACTCTGTGAACCTATATGATCATATTTTAGATTATGCCCTGATCTATGCAGTGTACTCTGCATAGAGACTCGCAGTGCACTACGACCACACCGTACAAGACTTAGCGACACACCCGAGAAATGCTAAGTCTGACTTCCCGTCCTGGTCTGCACATGACTCTCAGGCTCTCAAGGGCCTCAGGCACTCAAGGGCCTCACAGCACTCTCAGGCTCTCATGGGCCTCACTGCAGTTCTTAGGCACTCAAGGGCCTCACTGCACTAACTCTAAGTGCTCTAGACTCCTCCTCTAACCTGAGCACACAGGCGCAGGGAGTCAACACTGGGTTACCACCAGAATTACTCAATTGGTTGGTGTTGGATAACCCTATCAACCCTCGTGCCACCAGAATTACTCAACCGGTTGATGTTGGACACGAGTTTCACCCCTAAGGCGCGGACCTCCCAAAGGGGTTCTACGGTGTTTAGGTCACCTGAGTCTAACATTAACATTATAGATACATTTTAAACAGAAATCATAACCCATTTAACATTTCTCACAAGGCTCACACGGCCTGCCATATCATATCACAAGAAACATCATAACTCATGTATTCAACATATATCATGTCTCAGTAACATCCCTTTCTAGGGCATGTCATATCTCATCACCTGCAATTTACGAGATATGTATTTAAAGTAAGAAGCCCTGCAGTATGTAGATATCAACTCAGAGAGAATAAGCATATAAAGTTAAATGCACTAGAAACATACAATTCAACAATTATGCATCACCACATCTCATATCGAGACCTTTCATATCACCATAGCATGATTCATTGAACACCCTATCCCTAGGGTTTCATTTGCCTTATTCATTCATCACATGTCAACACCCTACTCTTAGGGTTTCATTTGCCTTATTCATTCATCACATGCCAACACCCTACTCTTAGGGTTTCATAGGATATAAGCATTCACGAAATAAAGATTGTTTCAACAAATCATATACAATCGATATATGTATGAAACCATGGAAATTTAACTAAATTTAGATTTTCATACCATTCACTGAGATATCAGGTATCAAGAATAGAATTCAATTAAGATAACCCATGAGGTACATCCTAACCACTTATAGTATTACTAGTCCTTTTCAATAAGGTTGAAACTCTAGTGATATCTCAATTAGGTTAAACCCTAATTGCATCATTTGATATAAATCTGAAAAGCATTCTTACTAGGAAGTGTTGTATACGTTTCTGATGTGAATCTACCATTAAGGAGTCATTCAAACAGAGAAGGAATCCATAACACATCAATTTGCAACAACTTAAATCAAACGGACACAATCAGGATTTAGAATCTCATACTAGCATTTAGGGGTTTAGATGCTATTGTGACAACACATCCCATTATCACTCAGATAACGAGGTGTTACGTGAAAATGTACGGAAATCACCATAACCACAACTTATCAAAAACACGGGTTAATTAAAACCGATTGCGGAAAACTAATAAACTGAGAAACATTTTACATTCCAGTCCATATCCTACAAGAGGACATGTTATATACATATCCACATAAGCCTGGATAAATGTCCACAACTTAGAGCAACAGCTGTCCTGTCATAACCATAAGTTCACCACCTGTTATACATGTAAAGGCCCACATCTGGCCAACAGCAGGATATACAAACAGCGTCAGTCGTACATCGTAAAACATCGTCAAAACACTACCAAGGACCTGAGAGTACAGGGATGACTCTAGACTTTACTACAAAACATCCAAAACAACAGCATCTCCAGAGCTTGCCTTCTACTGATCTTCTTGCTGTCCGGTCGCAACCCCGCGACCACCACCACGACAAGCTCGACCACCTAAAAAGGGGTAAAAACTAGCGAAGTGAGACAATTTCACATTGTCCCAGCGGGAGGCATAACTCTGCGCCAAAACTACAAACCCTCAAATAAGCATTTATGAGAGCTGATATATTGATAAGGATAATAACAGAAATCGATTATGAAAAGCAAAGCCATCTGTACCATACAATTTATCAACTGTATCAAAAAGGGCATATAACCTGCATACCTCTTAATGGAACATGATTGACAAGATGGAATATATATAAAACTCACCTCATAGGAGTAATGCACAAACAACTGCAGATAATTAAAGTTATCTACACAAACAAGGCCTCAACCAATATTTCATGTTTGTCTTAAGCAATACATACTAAATGGCTAGATTACGTTCTAATATTATGCCCCGAGGAAATGAACAGTACCGTTCAAATCCAACCTTCGGCTGCGAAGCCCATAGCCGGTGCCATACAAGGTTAGTGGAAGAGCCAGACTCCACAACCTTCTTCGCCTCATGGTCAGTACATGAGTATAACATAAGCAGGAGCGCAGTCTCATGCTGAAGTGGTCATAGCCACAGGGTCAACTCTACAGGCTACCCTCTGCCTAGCCCGCCTCGGTACAAGTCACGGCTCTAGTAAAACTGAGCCACATGTCTAAACACCGTGCTCGGAGCCATGAACGCATTCATGCTCAACATATCACATATCTGGAGTCATGGGCCATGTTCACCATGCTCGTCACACATCTGAGTCTGCAACCGTAGCTACACTCGTTTCACCTCTCTATTTTAGGCTAGGAGAAACCTCGCATATTAAAAAATATGCGCTCCGGATTGACTCGTAGGAGAACCCATTTCATCATCACCCTATCCTGACTGGTGATGAATCTATGGCCAGGGCAAACTACATTATAGATTATACTGTGATTAATTAGTGTCTTTTAGATGGATTGTAAGATTCAACCAAGTTGTATAACATGCAAGATATAACAGAAAGTAAACAGCATAAACTCAACATTCTGCATTTTCTACGATTTACATCACACAGATCCATCACAAGGATCTCACATCACATGTTATCACTTGTCTTCTTGCCAACCATCTGGGTCCTTCTCAAGGATCATCACATGTCATGAGATCTCAATCCCTCATCACATAGTGCCATAGCCTCTCAAGGCTTTCAACATCATTATGGAACATCATTCATGGTACACCTATCATCACAGTATTCACATATAACTATTTCTCATAACCTTTCATTTGACTAGGCATTACCTGCATGGTTAGCATCACTTAATAACCATATGAACAACCAAGGGACTTATATTATCAACATAAGATGATAATTAGGGTTTAAGTACATTGCCAGCACAAAGGGACAACAATAATCATATCCGTGCCTCATCTTAAGGTTACACATGTAAGCATATTATCAAGCAACCCTAATGTATGCTCAAGATCATATTTGTCATTTAAGAAATAGAGTAGTCACATTCATATGCATGTGCTTAGCCATAAGGACCTAATTATCATATTTAAGCAATGAGTCACCTTTTCATAACAGACCGTGCCCAAAAACTCTTCACTAAAAGCCACTCCGGCAGACCCATCCTCACCTAACCTATCGGGCGTACAGCCCTAGCAAGCGGGCAGAGCACAACCCTGAAACACGGGTAAGCGTGCAGCCCTATCGGGCGTGCAGCTCCAACATGCACAAGGTTACCGAGCGTGCGAGCAGAACTCATGCGTGCAAGTGTGTGTCTCGGGCGATAGGCCCACCGGGAGAGCAGATGTGTGTGTCGGGCGGGCATGCACACTGAGCGGGCAGGGTAATATCGGGCGATCCAAGGATACCAGGCGACACAGGGGCGTGCAAGGCATACGGGCGAGCACGATAGAGCATGGGCGAGCAGAGCCAGGTGTGTTGGACGACACACGTGCAAGGCGAGCCAGGGAAAACCGGGCGAGCAAGTATCAGGCGACACAAGCTGGGGCTGGGCGAGCAGAACTAGGTATTGAGTGACATGCGTGTCGGGCAAGTAAGACTATCAAACGAGCCAAAGCTGTCGGGCGACACAAAGAAGTATCGGGCGAGCAAAACTAGGGTATTGGGCGACACGCATGCAGGTGAGCAAGGGAAAACCGAGCGAGCAACAAAGGCTAGACTAGCCCTAGCTACTGGGTGAGCAGCCTGTCGGGCAGAGCTGGCTCAGGGCGAGCAGGGTCAGGTTGCTCACCATCCCAAAGAGAAACTTTTGCTCACTCCAACCGTGCAAGAGAGAACTAGGGCAAGGGCTGTCGGGCAGCACCTCCCCACACATCTCGACCAAAGATCAAGCCATCAAAACCACCTAATGAGCTCACCATCTTGCCCAAGGTGAGATGAGGGTATTGCTCAAGCCACTAGGTCACAAACTCACCTCAATCGGGTAGGAAGGAGGGGTATTGCTCATGACACTAGAACCCAAGCTCACTCATCTAGACCAAGGGGAGAAAGGAGTGTTGCTCTCCTAAACCCTAGAACACAAGGATCGGCCAACATGCAAGATAGCTAAGAACAACCTCAACGTGTAAGGACAAGATTAAAGAAACTATTATGAAAGGGGAGTAGAGTAGTTAGGGTTAGAGTCATGCAACCCGCCTTAAGCTCCAAGGAAGAAGATGCACTTGAGCTCCAAGAGTATCTCGACCACCAAGGCTCCTCCAAGGGTGTGTATCTGCCACCACCTTCCTTCTCCAAGGGTGTATCGTGCACAAGAAAGAGAGAAAACTAAAGGGGGCCTCAAGCTAAGGAAGGGACCACCTATATAGATGAGAAAGGAGGAGAAACCAAGGTTGTCTCATGCTAGGTGTCGCCCACTCAAGGGACACTTGTCCCCCAACTCAAGCCACCTCTCATGCAAGCCATAAGACACTTGTCCAAGATGTGCACCATGTGTTCTTCAACATGACCAAGGTTGGACCATGCTTCATGGGCGACACACCAAGCTCACTCTAGGGCGACACACCTCCTCTCTAGGCCGACACAAGCTCTACTTGGCCGACACAAGGCCCAAGCAAGCCCAAACAAGGAACTCCAAGGTCCAAACGAACTCAACAAAGGCCCAAAGAACTTCAAGCAACAAGCCCAAGCCTTCCTCTCAACCTTAGAGGAAGCAAAGAGAGAGAAGAACACCTCTCAAGGTGGCAAACTTGCACACAAAACCCTAAACTTGGTTTATTTGCAAGTAGCCCCTCGAACTCTCAACAAGGCACAACCAAACCCTAATCACCACTAAAGGTGATTAGCAAGCATCAAACCATCAAGGTTAAGCAAAACAAACAGGGTAAGCCCTAAACGCAGGTCAGGGTCCTTACAATCTAACCCCCTTTAAGGGATTTCGTCCCCGAAATCTGAAGAGAAAAGCGAGGGATACTTCCTCCTCATCTCTTCCTCAAGCTCCCACGTGGCTTCCTCAACGCCACGACGCTGCCAAAGAACTTTCACAAGCACCAGATCTTTCCTCTTCAGCTTCTTAACTCTTCTGTCAAGAATCGCCACAGGACCTTCCTCGTAGGTTACATCTGCATCAAGCTCAACCTCAACTGGATGTATCACTGTACCTGAATCTGGATGACTTTTCTTTAGCATACTGACATGAAACACTGGATGCAACCTGTGCAACTCGGGAGGCAAGTCTATCTCGTAGGCTACCTTCTCAACATGTGCTATAATTGGGTAAGGCCCCATATACCTGGGTGCCAACTTACCCTTCTGTCCAAACCTTAGCACACCTTTCCATGGCGAGACTTTCAGATAAACTTTGTCTCCTACCTGGAACTCCAATGGTCGTCGGCGACTGTCTGCATAAGACTTCTGTCTGTCCTGTGCCACTTTCAACTGTTGCTGTATCATCTTGATCTTATCTGTTGTCTGTTGCACTAACTCAAGACCCAAAAGCTGATATTCACCGGACTCGTACCAACACAAGGGAGATCTGCACTTCCTTCCATACAAGGCCTCATAGGGAGCCATATCGATGCTTCGCTGATAGTTGTTGTTGTAGGCAAATTCTATCAAACTGAGATGTACATCCCAACTGCCTAGGAACTGCAAAACACAAGCACGGAGAAGATCCTCCAAAGTCTGAATAGTCCTCTCAGACTGTCCGTCTATCTGCGGGTGAAAAGTTGTACTGAATCTCAACTGCGTTCCCAACGCCTTGTGCAACTGTTCCCAAAAACGACTTGTGAACTGAGGACCTCTGTCTGAAACTATTGTTGCTGGCACACCATGCAATCGTACTATCTCATCAACATACACTCTAGCAAGCTTTTCAGCTGTATACGTCGTCTTCACAGGTAGAAAATGGGCAGACTTCGTCAATCTGTCCACTATCACCCAAATGGAATCATGATTTCTAGTTGTCTTGGGCAGACCAACTACGAAATCCATGGTTATATGATCCCATTTCCACTACGGTATTGGCAAAGGTTGCAATGTACCTGCCAACTTTTGATGTTCAGCCTTCACTTGCTGACATACCGCACATCTAGCCACGAACTCAGCCACATCCCTCTTCATACCAGGCCACCAATACAAGTTCTTCAGACTATGATACATCTTGGTGACACCTGGATGCATGGCATACATCGACGTGTGTGCTTCTTCAAGCACCAACCTTCTCAGATCATCAGCATCTGGAACCACCATCCTACCACGATAGCAAACTAGTCCATCCTCGGACTCATGAAACCCATCATGCTTGCTGCTGCTGAACTCTGATCTAGTCAACTATACTGCCTCATCTGTCTGTTGTGCATCCTTGATCTGTTGTCTCAGCGTAGGCTTGACTTGCATCTATGCGAAAAGACCAGATAATAGGGAAACTTCCATCTGCACATTCATCTGTCGTAGAGAAACAAACATATCCCGCCTATGGCAAACCAGGGAATTCAACGGTGCCTTCTTCGAAGAAAAAGAAGACTTTCTGCTAAGCGCGTCAGCTACCACGTTCGCCTTACCAGGATGATACTCGATAGTGAAGTCGTAGTCGTTGATCAACTCCATCCATCGTCGCTGTCGCATATTCAACTCGTGTTGCGTAAAGATATACTTCAGATTCTTATGATCTGTAAAGATCTGACACACTTCCCCATATAGATAGTGTCTCCAAATTTTTAACGCATGAACCACTGTTGCAGCTCCAAATCATGAGTCAGATAGTTCTCCTCGTGCTTCTTGAGCTGTCGCGAGGCAAAAGATACCACATGATCTTCTTGCATCAACACGCAACCTAAACCTTTCTTGGAAGCATCACAGAAAATAACATAGCCTTTCCCAGGCTCTGGCAAGATCAACACTGGAGCACTAGTCAGCTTCTCCTTCAGACTCTAGAAAGCTTGCTGACATCGATCATCCCACACAAAAGGTACATCCTTTCTGGTCAACTTCGTCATTGGCAACGCGATCACACTGAAATCCTTGATAAACCTCCTGTAGTATCCTGCTAGACCCAGAAAACTACAAACTTCTGTCGGCGTCTTCGGTTGTTCCCAATCCGCCACGGATTCTACCTTCTTCAGATCTACTTTGACTCCTTCAACGGATATTACGTGACCCAAGAAAGTCACTTCTTCCAACCAGAACTCACACTTACTGAACTTGGCATACAACTGATGTTGGCGAAGAAGAGTCAATGCTTGACGAAGATGTTGCTCATGCTCTTGCCTGTCCCGACTATAGATCAGGATATCATCTATAAAGACTACAACAAACTGATCTAAGAACGGTCGGAACACTCTGTTCATCAGATCCATGAAAGTTGCAGGTGCATTGGTTAACCCAAACGGCATAACCACAAACTCATAATGTCCATACCTTGTCCTAAAAGCTGACTTTGGTATGTCATCCGCCTTTATCCTTAGCTGATGATATCCGGACCGTAGATCGATCTTCGAGAACACTGTAGCACCACGTAACTAATCGAACAGACCATCTATCCTTGGCAACGGGTACTTATTCTTAATTGTGACCTTGTTCAACTGTCGGTAGTCTATACACAACCACATCGAACCATCCTTCTTCTTAACAAACAACACTGGAGCACCCCAAGATGACGTACTCGGTCGGATAAAACCCTTATCCAGCAACTCCTGCAACTGTTTCTTCAACTCTGCCATCTCTGCTGGAGCCATCCTATACGGTGTCTGTGCAATCGGCTGCGTTCCTGGAACCAGATTGATCTCAAAATTGATCTCTCGGGGTGGAGGAACACTAGGAAATTCCTCAGGAAACACATCTGCAAACTCTCGAACTACTGGCACCTCTTCAAGGTTAAGGCCTTTTGCCTTGGCATCCACTACGGAATCTATCACATGAGCTAAGAACGCCTCACATCCTTGTTGTAACAACTTATCTGCCACCATAGCTGACACTAAACATGTCGGAAGAATCTTCCTGTCTCCCTGGAAGATCCACTGTTCTCCATCATCATCAAACACCGCCTGCTTGGAACCACAGTCCAAGACAACCTTATACTTTTCTAAGGTATCCATCCCGAGGATAACATCGAAACCATGCATATCAAGTGGTATAAGATTCACTTGAATGTGATGTCCCGAGAAAGACAAGACACAAGATGGACACTCTTCTTGAAGCAAAGAAGAACCATCAAGAGGGGTTTCTAACAAGAAACTATCTTTCTTATAGTTAACGGGTAAATGACAATTCTCAAGCATACTATAGGCGATAAAAGAGTGCGTAGCACCCGGGTCGACCAGAACAGATATAAGGCAAGAAGAAGACATATCAGAATGAAATAACTTCATCTGACCTGTCACTACTCGCGGGTTGACTACCGCCTCTGGCTAATTCATAGCATAGAATCGAGCCGTTGCTTGCTGTCCACGACCTCTGCTTCCTTGAGCAGGCGATCCAGCCTGAGACGCTTGACCGCGTCCTCGTCCTCTGCTACTACTGAGCTGTGGTTTCTCAGATCCCTGGAGGTTCTGTCTCGGCTGCTGTGTCACTTCAACATCGTTGTAGGGACAACTTGACCTGATATGTCCTGTCTGGCCACAGGCATAGCATATCCTAACATCATCTCGAGGTCTAGATGGTCCAGTTACTGCCATGGAAGCCGAACTCTGTGCCTTAGATGGTGAAGAAACATAACCTCTTCCTCTACTCAGGGACCACTGAGATGGCCTACCATAACCTCTCATCGCTGCCGGTGCCGAAAACCTGGGTTTCTTGAAGCCACCAAACCTCTGACCCTGGAACTGAGAAGGTCTTTTCTTAGTCATAGACTCTCTCTTCTCTCGTACTGATCATTCAATCCTCCGAACATATTCCACAAACATCGCAAACCGCTCTCGGTTCTCCAACGCAGAAACTGGTGTCGTCAGCTCAGCACTCAGACCCTTCTCGAAACGTCTGATCCGTTCTTCGTCTGTCGTTGCCATGTGAGGACAAAACCTCAATAGATCCATAAACTTGGCTTCATACTCAGTGATGTTCATCGTTCCTTGTCGCAAACTCTCGAACTGACGGATCTTCTCATCCAGATACGTCTTGGGAAAGTATCTGGCGACGAACTCGCGTCGAAACACTTCCCAACAGATCACCTCACCAGGCCGCTTCTCTTCCTCGATGGTCCACCAGTGACCAGCACCACCCTTCAGAAGGTAGACATCATGCTTTACCTTGTCTACTTCGGGGATGTCGAGGATCCAGAAAGACTTCTCAAGACTTGTCAGCCACATATCTGCATCCGCTGGATCAGCCGTTCCAGCATATTCTGAAACTCTGACTCGACGAAGCCGCTCGAAGGTCTTCCCAATACCTGATGCTTCTCCATGGGGAACCTGTGCTCTCGGAGGAGGCACTGGTAATCGCTCAACCATGAGATTCATCGTAGCCATCATCTTCCCCATAAGCTGTTGGTAGGCAGGATGTTCAAGTATGGCTGGGTCAGGTTGGGGGACCTCAGGCACCCGATCTTCATGTGCCTGTCCCTCTGCTCCATCAACAGATGCAACATCACTATGCTCAGGAGCATGTTCTTCATGGTTTCCAGACATTCTTGGCTTTTCTTCCGCTGAGGGCAGAAGATTTTGTAAGATAACCTGGAAAACTCATAAGAACAGACTCAACCTAGTCCTAGATCCCTGTAGACTCAACGAACCTAAAGCTCTGATACCAAAACTTGTGACAACACATCCCATTATCACTCAGATAACGAGGTGTTACGCGAAAACGTGCGGAAATCACCATAACCACAACTTATCAAAAATACGGGTTAATTAAAATTGATTGCGGAAAACTAATAAACTGAGAAACATTTTACATTCCAGTCCATATCCTGCAAGAGGACATGTTATATACATATCCACATAAGCCTGGATAAATGTCCACAACTTAGAGCAACAACTGTCCTGTCATAACCATAAGTTCACCACCTATTATACATGTAAAGGCCCACATCTGGCCAACAACAGGATATACAAACAGCGTCAGTCTTACATCGTAAAACATTGTCAAAACACTGCCAAGGACCTGAGAGTACAGGGATGACTCTAGACTTTACTACAAAACATCCAAAACAGCATCATCTCCAGAGCTTGCCTTCTACTGATCTTCTTATTGTCCGACCGCAACCCCGCGACCACCACCACGACAAGCTCGACCACCTAAAAAGGGGTAAAAACTAGTGGAGTGAGACAATTGCACATTGTCCCAGCGGGAGGCATAACTCCCAAAACTACAAACCCTCAAATAAGCATTTATGAGAGGTGATATATTGATAAGGATAATAACAGAAATCAATTATGAAAAGCAAAGCCATCTATACCATACAATTTATCAACTGTATCAAAAAGGGCATATAACCTGCATACCTCTTAATGGAACATGATTGACAAGATGGAATATATATAAAACTCACCTCATAGGAGTAATGCACAAACAACTGCAGATAATTAAAGTTATCTACACAAACAAGGCCTCAACCAATATTTCATGTTTGTCTTAAGCAATACATACTAAACGGCTAGATTACGTTTTAATATTATGCCCCGAGGAAATGAACCGTACCGTTCAAATCCAACCTTCGGCTGCGAAGCCCATAGCCGGTGCCATACAAGGTTAGTGGAAGAGCTGGACTCCACAACCTTCTCCGCCTCATGGTCAGTACATGAGTATAACATAAGCAGGACCGCAGTCTCATGCTGAAGTGGTCATAGCCACAGGGTCATCTCCTCAGGCTACCCTCTGCCTAGCCCGCCTCGGTACAAGTCACGGCTCTAGTAAAACTGAGCCACGTGTCTAAACACCGTGCTCGGAGCCATGAACGCATTCATGCTCAACATATCACATATCTGGAGTCATGGGCCATGTTCACCATGCTCGTCACACATCTGAGTCTGCAACCGTAGCTACACTCGTTTCACCTCTCTATTTTAGGCTAGGAGAAACCTCGCATATTAAAAAATATGCGCTCCGGATTGACTCGTAGGAGAACCCGTTTCATCATCACCCTATCCTGACTGGTGATGAATCTATGGCTAGGGCAAACTACATTATAGATTACACTGTGATTAATTAGTGTCTTTTAGATGGATTGCAAGATTCAACCAAGTTGTATAACATGCAAGATATAACAGAAAGTAAACAGCATAAACTCAACATTCTGCATTTTCTACGATTTACATCACACTGATCCATCACAAGGATCTCACATCACATGTTATCACTTGGCTTCTTGCCAACCATCTGGGTCCTTCTCAAGGATCATCACATGTCATGAGATCTCAATCCCTCATCACATAGTGCCATAGCCTCTCAAGGCTTTCAACATCATTATGGAACATCATTCATGGTACACCTATCATCACAGTATTCACATATAACTATTTCTCATAACCTTTCATTTGACTAGGCATTACCTGCATGGTTAGCATCACTTAATAACCATATGAACAACCAAGGGACTTATATTATCAACATAAGATGACAATTAGGGTTTAAGTACATTGCCAACATAAAGGGACAACAATAATCATATTTGTGCCTCATCTTAAGGTTACACATGTAAGCATATTATCAAGCAACCCTAATGCATGCTCAAGATCATATTTGTCATTTAAGAAATAGAGTAGTCACATTCATATGCATGTGCTTAGCCATAAGGACCTAATTATCATATTTAAGCAATGAGCCATCTTTTCATAACAGACTGTGCCCAAAAACTCTTCACTAAAAGCCACTCCGGGCAGACCCATCCTCACCTAACCTATCGGGCGTGCAGCCCTAGCAAGCGGGCAGAGCACAACCCTGAAACATAGGTAAGCGTGCAGCCCTATCGGGCGTGTAGCTCCAACATGCACAAGGTTACCGGGCGTGCGAGCAGAACTCATGCGTGCAAGTGTGTGTCTCGGGCGACAGGCCCACCGGGAGAGCTGATGTGTGTATCGGGCGAGCAGGCACACTGAGCGGGCAGGGTAATATCGGGCGATCCAAGGATAACAGGCGACACAGGGGCGTGCAAGGCATACAGGCAAGCACGGTAGAGCATGGGTGAGCAGAGCCAGGTGTGTTGGACGACACATGTGCAGGGCGAGCCAGGGAAAACCGGGCGAGCAAGTATCGGGCGACACAAGCTGGGGCCAGGCGAGCAGAACTAGGTATTGAGCGACACGCGTGTCGGGCGAGTAAGACTATCAAACAAGCCAAAGCTGCCGGGCGACACAAAGAAGTATCGGGCGAGCAAAACCAGGGTATTGGGCGACACACGTGCAGGTGAGCAAGGGAAAACCGAGCGAGCAACAAAGGCTAGACTAGCCCTAGCTACTGGGCGAGCAGCCTGTCGGGCAGAGCTGGCTCAAGGCGAGCAGGGTCAGGTTGCTCACCAGCCCAAAGAGAAACTTTTGCTCACTCCAACCGTGTAAGAGAGAACTAGGGCAAGGGTTGTCGGGAAGCACCTCCCCACACATCTCGACCAAAGATCAAGCCATTAAAACTACCTAATGAGCTCACCATCTTGCCCAAGGTGAGATGAGCGTATTGCTCAAGCCACTAGGTCACAAACTCACCTCAATCGGGTAGGAAGGAGGGGTATTGCTCATGACACTAGAACCCAAGCTCACTCATCTAGACCAAGGGGAGAAAGGAGTGTTGCTCTCCTAAACCCTAGAACACAAGGATCAGCCAACATGCAAGATAGCTAAGAACAACCTCAACGTGTAAGGACAAGATTAAAGCAACTATTATGAAAGGGGAGTAGAGTAGTTAGGGTTAGAGTCATGCAACCCGCCTTAAGCTCCAAGGAAGAAGATGCACTTGAGCTCCAAGAGTATCTCGACCACCAAGGCTCCTCCAAGGGTGTGTATCGGCCACCACCTTCCTTCTCCAAGGGTGTATCGTGCACAAGAAAGAGAGAAAACTAAAGGGGGCCTCAAGTTAAGGAAGGGACCACCTATATAGATGAGAAAGGAGGAGAAACCAAGGTTGTCTCATGCTAGGTGTCTCCCACTCAAGGGACACTTGTCCCCCAACTCAAGCCACCTCTCATGCAAGCCATAAGACACTTGTCCAAGATGTGCACCATGTGTTCTTCAACATGACCAAGGTTGGACCATGCTTCATGGGCGACACACCAAGCTCACTCTAGGGCGACACACCTCCTCTCTAGGCCGACACAAGCTCTACTTGGCCAACACAAGGTCCAAGCAAGCCCAAACAAGGAACTCCAAGGTCCAAACGAACTCAACAAAGTCCCAAAGAACTTCAAGCAACAAGCCCAAGCCTTCCTCTCAACCCTAGAGGAAGCAAAGAGAGAGAAGAACACCTCTCAAGGTGGCAAACTTGCACACAAAACCATAAACTTGGTTTATTTGCAAGTAGCCTCTCGAACTCTCAACAAGGCACAACCAAACCCTAATCACCACTAAAGGTGATTATCAAGCATCAAACCATCAAGGTTAAGCAAAACAAACAGGGTAAGCCCTAAACGCAGGTCAGGGTCCTTACAGCTATAATCAAATTCGTGCATTACACTGTTTGAAGGAAGAAACCACTCACCCCAAGGTGTGAAAATACCTCAAAACTACAGCTCATCCCTGAGAATTTCGAACTCCTATCAAATCCCTAGCAAATCTCCCAATTCTTCTTCCATTCTACTCGGAAACCTTGAAAATGAGGGATTATGAAGAAAGGGTGAGAGAAGAGGGAATTTCGACATCATCTTGGATCAAATCAGAGCATGGACGGAATCTTGACATGAGAGAGAAGATTCACCATAAAAGTCTATGCAAAGAATCCAAACTTACTTGATTTCACCATTCCTCGGACCGCAAAACCCTAATTCAGCAATTTCACCACTTTCTCCTCTCAAACCCTAACTCTCCCTCTCTCTCTAGGAGCTCGTTTCTCTGGAATGAATGATGAAGAATGAGAGCTACTTGTGTGTGTGGTTGCTCATATAGACCATTTGAGCTGCTTGGGTCAATTGCAAATTGACCCTACACTCATCTTTAATTATATTAGCTGAATATTCAGTTTCACAATAGCTTCTGTAATTCGCCTACTGAATAGCTAGCAGAAGCTCCAAAAATTCTGAAACTTTTATATGTTATACCTAATGAAGTTTCAGACCTCCAGTAAAAATTTCAGATCATTTCAAGTTACCAATAAATAATTAAAAATCCAACAGTGCACTGCTATATTACAGTCTGCAGGATATTCGGCCGAGTTTGTCCTGCACAGAACTCGACCGACACCCTTACTGTAGAAATCAAAAAGTCATACAAAAATTACTCCAATTTAACAGAGTGTCTAAAATTATATTTTTCAAGAACAGTTAAAACTTGAGATCAATTGGATATACCAATAAAAAGATAAAATTCAATTACCACACTGCTATATAAATCTGAAAATGTGATCGGCCGAGTTTGAAACTCGACCGATAAATAGGTCAGAGCATTCTTAAAAAATTCTGATATTTTCCAATGTTGTTTACATTTTATATATCTAAATCATATCCAAATTTGAAGTAAATCCGATTTACACATAAAATACTAAAAATCATTTAGTGAGACATTCTACTTATCAAATTCTGTATTCATGTATCATCAAAACCCTATTTTAGGCCGATTAGGGTTTATGTTTCTCAAACCCTAATTCACAAGACAAAAGAACATTTAGAATTCTTATCATAGTTGAAATATTCTAATTGTGTTATCATCATTAATTAGATTTCAAGAATGATTATTCCAATTAATCTTTACAATTGTCTAGGTAAACCCTAGTTTACCAATTAAGCTCAGATGGGGTCGTAACAACTCTCCCCCCCTTAGAATGTTTTGTCCTTGAAACATAACCCTACTAGAAAGACACATTCAAGGTTATTCTAAGCTTCTAAAGCCTTCCATGTCATCATATTCTTGTATTTCATACCTGAATGTAGTTTTCAACATTAGATCTTTAATTTTTTTTTTATACTAAATCACAACATATTTCAAATAATTCTCAATGATATCAAGCAAATTTTTTATGCCGCAGTGAAACATAGAATGCAAAGATAAACCACCACGCTTTCACTGCGCAACTCTGATACTCTGATACAACTATCTCAACTTATGCTGCTCAGAGAGTTCTATTGTTCTGTATCACCTTTAAGTGACAAAAGCAAGTTCACCATGCTATTTTAAACTTTAATAACATGCTACTCAGATAGCAAAACAGTCTTGAATTAAAAGACTAGATTCAACAATCAATTGCACAATACTACTCTTGGCATCCCCATTGGGTCATGGATGCATGAGGTGAAGCATTACCACCTCATTCCATACTATCCTGTTTCGATCCTGGGATCTGTGGGTTATGGGCCCACACACAATTCAAAGTGTAACCATCATATTATATCATTTTAGGGTTTCAAAAATAGTAATAAGGTGATCCACAATTATATCAGTCATTCAAGCATTAATCATACTCAATTACCATCACTCAGTTATATTAGAGCTAGGTATAACAAGCTACACCTCATTAGGGTTACTTGTCCAGACAATCTGATTATCATCCCTTTCTATTAATATGAGTGAATAAGTATGACTACCTTGTTCAGGGTATCTTTCCATGTGTTCTGACATCATCCAAACCGTATCACAATATCACAAATACACAATTCTAGGATGCATATCTGGTATGAATTTACTACAACTATCATACACCTTTAATTAACATATAGCTTGCATAAATACACTAAAATCATATGTAGAACCAACTTTCATACCTCAATATGCCTTCAACAAATCATACATGTAAAAACAAATTCACATATTACACAAAGCTAGTGTTTTCCCATATCTCTCTGCTCATTCATTACCTCTTTACTTTTTGCTACCTATCCTTTTCATGTGATTATATACAATAAACATCATTAACATTGAAGCATTTAAGATAGGAATAGATTAATCATCATTCTTGCTATCACACAAGAATTTATTTCTTATCACACTTCATCATACTGTATGTCACTATTACATTCACTAGATGGCCCCACCAAGGTAGTTATGCACCATATATGATTTATTTTCTATTATCATTTCATTCCCACCTTGCTCTCATGAAGGAATATATGAAAGAGAAGATGATTTTAAGACTTGGAATTCTTGTATTCAAGCATTCCCTTAATACATTCTCATATGTAGACTTACTTAGTTATCAACAGAGATATTTGATTAATTAGCACTTGCTTGAATCTCACAACCTCTTTATTTTATAACTTCTCCATCATATTTCAAACCCTTTCTTACGTTTCATAGTCCTCTTACCATATACTACTCTTTAACCCGTCATCTTTAATTCTAAATTTTTCTCTTATGACCATGTTGCTTATTCATATGTATAGTTCATATAATATTAATCAATAAACTGATTATGAACTTCTTATCATGTTCTATTATTCCTCAATTAAGGGTTTCACATTTGAGACCCCAAAGTTGAACCTCAGATATCAATTTCAACTAATTCATAGTTGTTCTGATCTTGCTCATATGTTTCAACATCTTACTGTATGTACATTCTTACTTTGGTGTGGGTCTAATTATTCTAATTCTATTATTATTATACTATTGATAGGATTCATTAGATCCTAGTAACACATCCTGCCAACCAGACCAGGCCAAGCCTGAAGTCCTGAAGCCAAGAACTACAAAGGATTACATTCTTCCTGAACTGCCACTCACAGCTCAGAAACTCGGCCGATTGGTCAGAAACTCAGCCGATTGCTTCACAACTCGGCCGATCCGCTTGAAACTCGACCGATCAATTTGCTGTTTGATTTCCTGTAAAAGAAACTCGGCCGAATTACATACAACTCGGCCGAATTGCGTACAGACTGAAAACCTAAACAGACCTGCTGATGTCAATTTCACTCGAATCAGCGGGCAAAACTATAGAAACAAAAGCTCATTCAAAGGTCAATTCTAGTCTACTTGTTACAAAGAATGAAATCAATAAATGCTACAATTTCATAGTGTACAACAGATATTAAAGACCCATATTTCAAGGTATTGAATATTTCAATTCAAACATATAAGAGCATTTCTATACATTTCCAACAAAAACAACATTATAAAATGTAGTTCTATCTCCTTTTACATTTATGCTCTTAATTCTTGTTTCTTTTCTCATTTTCTAACCCTAACATTTCTAGGGTTCATCTCTAGCCCATTCTTCCACTGTATACCTGGCCAGGGTATACGTGAAAGAATAGATAGAGTAGCTTGTACTGGTTGATCCAAGTACTCAAATATCGGGCCAGGATATCCAAATACTCAAATCCCCAAAGCTAACATCAAACATATGAAGACTTAATCCTTGGATGTATAATTGAAGCCTTCTTCTCCAATAGAGGAAATTTCTCCCATCAAAGATTGGAAGGCTGATCAAGTATCTCCCTCCTTGGTAGTCACCCATCTTCTCCTATTTGTTGAAGTATGCTTGGAGAAGACCTGCTCTGATACCAATTGTTGGATCCTATATGGGTGATTAAATGCTCTAGAGACGGGGTTAATAGAGTTGAATGCACTCAAACAAAATTCATTAGACCTTCAAGATATATCACAAGATAAGGTAGCTAAATATGAAATTTGTGTGCAACTATAGCATACATTTCAAGGGAGAGAGAGATTGAGAAAACACAAGTAGACAGACTATTTAGAGTGGTTCCACGCTTCAAACTAGAAGTATGTCAGTCTACTTACCTAAAGAGGTCAAACTTTAGAATTTCCTAACCATTGTTTTCTTATATTTATTCATAAGACTTACAATACAAGACCAACCAAAGAACTTACCTATCAAATACAAAAATTCTTCAACCTTACCAAGGACATACCCATTTTGCAAGTAGTCTTCCGCCTTCTTCCAAGGACTTACCTACTCTTGCACAAGTTTTCAGCCTTGTAGGAATTTCCCACTCTTCTTGGATCTTTCGCCTTTGGCTTAACCTTCACTCGGAGAAGCTTCCACCAAGGACTTACCCACTTGAGCAAAGAGTCTTCTGCCTTCACCAAGGGCTTACCCACTCTAGCTCTAAGTCTTCATCTTTGATATTCACCAAGGGATGCCTTCCCTTGTTCTTCTTCACCTCTCTTAGCCAAGAGAGAGAGCCTTCATCTTCATGATTAAAATGAGAGATGGGGAGGTGGTGGAAGTGAGAGCATTACAAGATGTACATGTAGGACTAGCTCTCTTATAGATTTCCTACTCACTCTAATGGATGTAGCAAGTGATTAAGCTTAGAGAGAGAGAGAAGGCTGTAGGAATCACTCAACTATAGAATAGGAACCTCACATAGAGTTTGCATTGAATGCTCAACCTTGGAATGAAGCCCAAGGGTCCTATTTATAGTTGGGGATGTCTCTTAGCCTTTGGGAACATTTGGGGCCAAAAACTAGCCATTTTGTGGCTTGCAACGAATATATTTTTACTTGTTGCAACTCCACAACGGCTAGAAGCACTTTTTCATAGAATGCAATCGGTCGAATTTCTATAAAGGTAACTCGACCGATAGGGTAAAAGACAAAGCTGATATTCATACCATCGGTCGAATTTGTCCTGGGGAAACTCGACCGACAATTGAAAATCGATTTGGTCAGTTACTCCATCGGTCGAGTTCTGTGTAACCACAACTCGATCGATCAAAAGTCATTTTCAAGATCCAATCAGGATCGGTCGAGTTTGCACCTCACATAACTCGACCGATGAACAGCCTGATATGAATTTTGGAAAATGGCTTTTGATTGCTTAAACATTCGATCTAAGTGTTCCTGATTTTGTCTAAGCTTAATTACAAGTCATACAATCATTACAAGTGATTTACAACATGATTCTAATAGATTTACATCATATTACAAAAACGTGCACTTGTATTGACTTTGACTTGTCTTTTCTCCAATTTGATATGCGCATGTTAGGTCATTTGGAGTGTGTCTATACCTAATCTGAAATCACTCAAGTAGAGACATTAGACACCAATATGTGGAATGGTTAGTCATCATCAAAACATGGGTTTAGTCAATTTAGACGTAAGTCAACATTGACCGAATTGACCTTGAGTCAACATTCTCCCCCTTTTTGAAGATGACAAACCATTCTATAAATGTATTGAAAGCTTTTAAGTAAAATCATACCTTCGGAGAAACCTACGGGTTTCAATAGGACTGAGATCATATGCTCCCCCTCAATTGATGTGCATTGAGTTCTCATACTCCCCCTCAATTGATGTTATTTCTCTTGCATGGTTAGCTTTCATAACATTTATAGAATACTATGTCTTCTACTCATATGTGTTCTACACATATATGTCTTCTCCCCTTTACATGGACATACTTCTCCTCTTCATGTAAGACATGCCTTCTTCCTCTTTTTAAAAGAAGACATACCTTTCTCCCCCTTTGTCATTTCATAAAGTGGGTTTATGAAGAAATAAGCAACATCACTTGTTAAAAAGAAAGGCAATAACACAAATATATATAAGGAGAGTAGAAGAGTACAGATAGGGTCTTGTCCAAGAATAGAATGAAAAGAAAGCTAAAACATATACTTGAACAACCCAAAATGCAAGATAAGGTGTTGTAGAAAAACAATAAATCACAATTTTGACCCTCAAGATGATATAATTTGCCCAAAAAGTGCCAGGGCTCATGGCAAAGCCATGAGCCTTGCTCGGAAAGTCGTTTCTGCATGAAAAACACTAGTCTTGCACAAAAACTAAAACTGGAGCAAAATCTGCATAAAATCCACAAATACTCCAATTTCTACATATAATGTAGATCTATGTACCCTGCATCACAATGTTATGCAAGCAACTCAAGATAGTAGATATGCAATTCAAGGAATATGCTTGAGCATGTATGAAACAAGATACAAGCATAGCATATAGATGAGAAAAGATGCCAATTATGAACAAGGTTAGAACTACATGTATATGAACTACTAGTAAATGTTATCACAAGTTAGGACTACTAGTAGGATCTAGATCATAGCAAGAGATACCAAAGGATATACAAGATAAAGCAAGCTATGAGTAGATGTAGAGATATATCCAAACAAAGAGATAAGCAATTTGAGAAACATGAAAGGATATAACTCACTACAAATATGCACCATTTCTAAAAGATGACTACCACTGAGAAGCTCAAGGTTGTATCAACACAAGATATACACCTATATATATGTAGCAAGTTAGATCACAATGGAAGCAATTTAAGACACAACCAAGAGATCCAAAGAGGTCATCATCAAAACCTGCAAAACAACTCAAAGCAAGTAATTACAAGATATAGATATACCAATTTAGAGCAATTAGAGAGATAGAGTTGTAAGCAAGATAGGCAATTTAGAACATGGCAATATGCATATATAAAGGTACCAAAGGAGTTCCAAAGAATAAGGTTATTGGTTGAGAAAATCTAGTTGCATATATAAAGGTACCAAAGGAGTTCCAAAGAATGTAAAGGTACCTTTGTGCTTACCATTCCTTTTTCCACTTGTTGTCACCCTCTACACATCCCACCTTTCTTTTTTCATGTGGATTGAGAAGTCAATTTGCAATTCAATAGCTCAAGTCAATCCATTTGCAAGTACCTACAAGAAGAAAGATGAAATGGTCCCCAATCATGTTTTTGGGTCCGGAGGAGTGAGTTTAGAAACCCAAGTCCTATTGCTCTTGGTTGCTTTCCTAAAAGGACAACAAGTAGAATAATGGACAATTTCATTGCAATAGTTGCATGTGCCCATAGTCTTGGAACTAGAGGACTCTCCATGGAAGATTGGAGGTCCTTTATCTTTGTTGTTCCTTTGACTACTATCATATCCTAAACCATGTCTACCAGTTTGTTTAGTAGTGTAGGATATCATCAAGGCTCTTCTTACCAACTAAGAATCTTTGCAAAGAAGATCTCAAACTATCATTATCATGCCTAAGAGATGTAATAGTAGAAGACAAATGATTGATATTATCTCTAGCATGTAGAAGATCATTTTCTAAGCAAAGAGTTTTAGTTAAATAAGAATCTCTATCAATATGAAGAGCAGCAACATCATTCTCTCTACTAGTAGAACTAGAATAAGATTCATGTACATTGATTTGAGCAAGCAAGGAGGCATTTTATGTTTCTAATTCTTTCAAAACAAAATCTTTATCCTTATTTTTAGATTTAAGAACATCAATATCATGCATGAGAGAATCAATAATTAAAGTATGCTCTTCATTAGAACTAGGCATGAGAGGTTGAGCTTCTAAAAATCTAATCTTATCAAGCAAACTAGCATTTTCAAGTTTAAGAGAGTCTACTTGGCTAAGACAAATATTTTTATCATCAAGCAAGCAAGAATTAGCATGTTCAAGATTATTTAATTCTATATACAAATTATCAACAATTCTAAAAAACATTTTCCTTTTCCTTTTAGAAGACTTAAGAGAGGCACAAGTATAATGAATAATAGAAATCAAAGATTCTTTTTCTAAAGAGTTTAGATTTACATCACTTGTGTCCTTACTTGTTGATGCTATAAGAGCAAAGTGACATTCTCCTTCATCACTAGAGCTTGAGTTTGATCCTTCACTTGAATCTTCACTTGAGCTTGAGTTGGAGTAGCCACTTGAGCTTGAGTGCCATTTCTCCTTCTTCTCGTGAAGATGGGTCTTTTTGCTTTGTGGGCAATCTTCCTTGTAGTGACCCTTCTTTCCACATGTGAAGCACCGGATGGAGGAGGACTTGCCTTTGTAGAGTTTACCCTTAGAGTACATGGCATCTTCTTTAGCTTGAGAGATGGAGAGACTTGTTCCATGATAGCTTCAATTTGAGCCTTCATTTCATCCTTTCTTCATTCTCTTTAGCTCTTTCTTCTTTTGTCTTTCTACTTCCTCCCTCTTGTCAAGTGTGGCTTCATGTGCTTGTAGATTTGTAATGAACTCTTCAATAGAGATATACTTAAGAGACCTTGCTTCTTCAATGGAAGTCAGCTTGGGTTCCCATCTCTTGGGGAGAGTTCTAAGTATCTTTGAGTTGATCTCTCCACTAGACATAGGATGTCCTAGAACAGTAAGACCATTCACAATGGTGTTGAGCCTTGAGTACATGTTTGCTATCCTCTCCTCTTTTCCCATCTTAAAGTTCTCAAGCAGCCCTTTGAGCATTTAGACTTTGCTTTCCTTCACTTTATCCGTCCCCTCATAGGTGATGCATAAATTTCTCCATACTTCATATGCTATTTCACATGAAGAAATCTGGTTGAACTCGGTGGGGGTTATGGAGACATAGAGGATGTGCATGGCTCTAGCATTCAAGGTTGCTTTCTTCAAGGTAGCTTCATCTCATTCTTCAATCTTTGTCTTTGGTAGCATGTATGAGATGTTCACCATTTGCCACATCTCAAGACTTGATCCTTGGATGTAGAATTGAAAAAATATGATTGGGGACCATTTCATCTTTCTTCTTGTAGGTACTTGCAAATGGATTGACTTGAGCTATTGAATTGCAAATTGACTTCTCAATCCACATGAAAGAAGAAAGGTGAGATGTGTAGAGGGTGACAACAAGTGGAAAAATAAATGGTAAGCACAAAGGTAAAATTTTCTTGATTATAACCATTTCTAACTTGTTTTTGTCAAGATAGTGTGCACTATACATATGGTTTTTGAGTCAAAAGTGGTATTTTGTGTTTCTCTTCACACTCTTGCTTAAAAAATGTTTCTAATGCTTCTATAGTGCATTACTAACTTGCTTAGACATGTATGGATATGGTTTGTATTTTTAGCACGCCTTTAAATATGTTTTTATGAAATATATGTGCCTTTTGACAGCTTGTCTGTCGGTTGAGTTTGCCCTGTTTGAAACTCGATCGAAAGGCACCAATGGGTGTTGCCAACAGTTGTCATCGGTTAAGTTGTCAATGCACAGAACTCGATCGATAACATTGTGCATAGAATATACATTTGGCTTATTGAATGAGAATTTCCCTCTCAACTAGATTTTCTCAACCAATAGCCTTATTCTTTGGCACTCCTTTGGTACCTTTATATATGCATATTGCCATGTTCTAAATTTCCTATCTTGCTTACAACTCTATCTCTCTAATTGCTCTAAATTGATATATCTATATCTTGTAATTACTTGCTTTGAGTTGTTTTGCAGGTTTTGATGATGACCTCTTTGTATCTCTTGGTTGTGTCTTAAATTGCTTCCGTTGTGCACTAACTTGTTGCATCTATATAGGTGTATATCTTGTGTTGATACAACCTTGAGGTTCTTAGTGGTAATCATCTTTTGGTAATAGTGCATATTTTTAGTGAGTTATATCCTTTCATACTTCTAAAATTGCTTATCTCTTTGTTTGGATATATCTCTACATCTACTCATAGCTTGCTTTATATTGTGTATCCTTTGGTATCTCTTGCTATGATCTAGATCCTACTAGTAGTCCTAACTTGTGATAACATCTACTAGTAGTTCATATACATGTAGTTCTAACCTTATTCATAATTGGAATCTTTGCTCATCTATATGATATGCTTGTATCTTGTTTCACACATGCTCAAGCCTGTTCCTTGAATTGCATATCTACTATCTTGAGTTTCTTGCATAACATTGTGATGTAGGGTACATAGATCTACATTATATGTAGAAATTCGAGTATTTGTGGATTTTATGCAGATTTTGCTCCATTCTCAATTTTTGGTGCAAGACTAGTATTTTTCATGCAGAAACGACCTTCAGAGCAAGGCTCATGGCTTTTCCATGAGCCCTGGCACTTTTTGGGCAAATTTTGTTATCTTAAGGGTCAAAATTGCGATTTATTGTTTTTCTGCAGCACCTTATCTTGCATTTTGAGTTGTTAAAGTATATGTTTTAACTTGCTTTTCTTTCTAAGCTTGGACAAGCCCCTGTCTGTGCTCTTGTACTCTCCTTATATATATTTGTGTTATCTCCTTTCTCTTTAACAAGTGATGTTTCTTATTTCTTCATAACCCCACTTTTTGAAATGACAAAAGGAGAGAAAGGTATGTCTTCTTTTAAAAAGAGGAAGAAGGCATGTCTTACATGAAGAGGAGAAGTATGTCCATGTAAAGGGGAGAAGACATCTATAAATGTCATGAAAGCTAACCATGCAGGAGAAATAGAATCAATTGAGGGGGAGTATGAGAACTCCATGCGCATCAATTGAGGGGGAGCATATGATCTCAGTCCTATTGAAACCCCTAGGTTTCTCTGAAGGTTTGATTTTTTATTTAAAAGCTTTCAATACATTTATGGAATGGTTTGACATCTTCAAAAAGGGGAAGAATGTTGACTCAAGGTCAATTAGGTCAATGTTGGATCACGTCTAAATTGACTAAACCCGTGTTTTGATGATGACTAACCATTCCACATATTGGTGTCTAATGTCTCTACTTGAGTGATTTCAGATTAGGTATAGACACACTCCAAATGACCTAACTTGTGCATATCAAATTAGAGAAAAGACAAGTCAAAGTCAATACAAGTGCATGCTTTTGTAATATGATGTAAATCTATTAGAATCATGTTGTAAATCACTTGTAATGATTGTATGACTTGTAATTAAGCTTAGAAAAAAATCAGGAGCACTTAGATCGAATGTTTAAGCACTCAAAAGCCATTTTCCAAAATTCATATCAGGTTGTTCATCGGTCGAGTTATGTGAGGTGCAAACTTGACCGATCCTGATTGGATCTTGAAAATGACTTTTGATCGGTCGAGTTATGGTTACACAGAACTTGACTGATGGAGTAACTGACCAAATCGATTTTCATTGCTCGATCGAGTTTCCCCAGGATAAACTCGACCGATGGTATGAATATCGACTTTGTCTTTTACCCTATCAGTCGAGTTACCTTTATAGAAACTCGACCGATTGCACTGTATGAAAAAGTGCTTCTAGCCATTTTGGAGTTGCAACAAGTGAAAATATATATGTTGCAAGCCACAAAATGATAAGTTTTTGGCCCCAAGTGTTCCCAAAGTCTAAGAGGCATCCCCAGCTATAAATAGGACCCCTTGGGCTTCATTCCAAGGTTGAGCATTCAATGCAAACTCTATGTAAGGTTCCTATTCTATAGTTGAGTGCTTCCTACAACCTCCTCTCTCTCTCTCTAAGCTTAATCACTTGATACATCCATTAGAGTGAGTAGGAAATCTGTAAGAGAGCTAGTCCTACATGTACATCTTGTGAGGCTCTCACTTCCACCACCTCCCCATCTCTCATTTCAATCATGAAGATGAAGGTTCTCTCTCTTGGCTAAGAGAGGTGAAGAAGAACAAGGGATGCATCCCTTGGTGAAGATCAAGGATGAAGACTTGGAGCTAGAGTGGGTAAGCCCTTGGTGAAGGCATAAGACTCCTTGCTCAAGTGGGTAAGTCTTTGGTGGAAGCTTCTCCGAGTGAAGGTGAAGTCAAAGGCGAAAGATCCAAGAAGAGTGGGTAATTCCTACAAGGCTGAAGACTTGTGCAAGAGTAGGTAAGTCCTTGGAAGAAGGCAGAAGACTCCTAACAAAGTGGGTAAGTCCTTGGTAAGGTTGAAGACTTTTTGTATTGGATAGGAAAGTCCTTTGGTTGTTCATGTATTGTAAGTCTTATGAATGAATAAAAGAATGCAATGGTATGGAAATCCTAGAGGTTGACCTCTCTAGGTAAGTGGACTGTCTTCTAGTTTGAAGTGTGGAACCACTCTAAATAACTTGTCTACTTGTGTTTTCTCAATCTCTTTCTCCCTTGCTATGTATGTTATAGTTGCACACAAATTTCCTATTTAGCAACCTTATCTTGTGATATATCTTGAAGGTCTAATGATTTTGTTTAAGTGCATTCAGCTCTATTCACCCCCCCTCTAGAGCATCTAATCACCCATCTAGGATCCAACAATTGGTATCAGAGCAGGTCTTCTCCAAACATACTTCAACAAGTAAGAGAAGATGGGTGACTACCAAGGAGGGAGATACTTGATCAGCCTTCCAATATTTGATGGGAGCAATTTCCTCTATTGGAGAAGAAGGCTTCAATTCTACATCTAAGGATCAAGTTTTGAGATGTGGCAAATGATGAACAACCCATACATGCTACCAAAGACAAAGATTGAAGAATGGAATGAAGCTACCTTGAAGAAAGAAACCTTGAATGCTAGAGCCATGCACATCCTCTATGCCTCCATGACCCCCACCTAGTTCAACCAGATTTCTTCATGTGAAACAGCATATGAAGTATGGAGAAAGCTATGGATCACCTATGAGGGGACGGATCAAGTAAAGGAAAACAAAGTGTACATGCTCAAAGGGATGCTTGAGAACTTCAAGATGGGAAAAGAGGAGAGGATAACAAACATGTACTCAAGGCTCAACACTATTGTGAATGGTCTTGGTGTTCTAGGACATCATATGTCTAGTGGTGAGATCAACTCAAAGATCCTTAGAACTCTCCCCAAGAGATGGGAACCCAAGGTGACTTCCATTGAAGAAGCAAGGTCTCTTAAGGATATCCCTATTGAAGAGCTCATTGGAAATCTATAAGTACATGAAGCCACACTTGACAAGAGGGAGGAAGTAGAAAGATAAGAGAAGAAAGAGCTAAAGAGAATGAAGAAGGCTGAAATGAAGACACAAATTGAAGCTATCATGGAACAAGTCTCTCCATCCTCTCAAGCTAAAGAAGATGCCATGTACTCCAAGGGTAAAATCTACAAAGGCAAGTCCTCCTTTATCCGGTGCTTCACATGTGGAAAGAAGGGTCATTACAAGGAAGATTGCCCACAAGGCAAAAAGATTCATCTTCACGAGAAGAAGGAGAAATGGCACTCAAGCTCAAGTGGCTACTCCAACTCCAGCTCAAGTGAAGATTCAAGTGAAGGATCAAGCTCAAGCTCTAGTGATGAAGGAGAATGTCACTTTGCTCTTATAGCATCAACAAGTAAGGAATCAAGTGAGGTAAATCTAAACTCTTTAGATAAAGAATATTTGATTGCTATTATTCATGATACTTGTGCCTCTCTTAAGTCTTCTAAAAGGAAAAGGAAAAAGCTTGCTAGAATTGTTGATAATTTGCATGTAGAATTAAATGATCTTGAACATGCTAATTCTTGCTTGCTTGATGATAAAAATGCTTGTCTTAGCCAAGTAGACTCTTTTAAAATTGAAAATGCTAGTTTGCTTGATAAGATTAGATTTTTAGAAGCTCAACCTCTCATGCCTAGTTCTAATGAAGAGCATACTTTAATTATTGATTCTCTCATGCATGATATTGATGTTCTTAAATCTGAAAACAAGGACAAAGATTTTGTTTTGCAAGAATTAGAAATAGAAAATGCCTCCTTACTTGCTAAAATCAATGTGCATGAATCTTTTTCTAGTTCTACTAGTAGAGAGAATGATGTTTCTGCTCTTCATATTGATAGAGATTCTTATTTAACTAAAACTCTTTGCTTAGAAAATGATCTTCTGCATGCTAGAGATAATATCAATCATTTGTCTTCTACTATTACCTCTCTTATGCATGATAATGATAGTTTGAGATCTTATTTGTAAAGATTCTTAGTTGAGATATTCTTTGCAAAGATTCTTATTTGCAAAAATGAGCTTAGGGCGCTGACTTGGCCATCAAGAAAAGGAAAACATCATCATTTTCCCCAATACATGTCTTATCCTCATGCAAGTTTCCTCGAAGTAGTGATTCATCTCCCAATGTTGTGATTCCTATCCACTTTGATTCATCTTCCCACCAGTCTGCCACCCAAACTAACAAGTGACAACCCTCATTTATTGATAATAAGCATATGATGGCCACAACAGCAATCACAATCTTCATTTGGAGCCCCATTCTAGCTATCAGCAATGGCGATTCAATGGATCTAGGGTTTCAAACTACATCAAGGACAAATCTTTCCACCCTACATCATAGGTAGAAAAGGCACAGAACAGTCCCTTATAGGCGGTGTAAAGCAAGCTTTGCCCTCCCTTGCTTTTCATCTTCTTTTGACCAATGTTGGAGTCTTCCCAAGGAATAAATATTTCCAAAATCCTACCTCATGCAGTATGTGTGAGAGGGCCTTTTAAAATGGGTGACATGTTTGTGCACATGATTGGGCTCCAATTCCCCATCATCCTTAGATTCTCTACAACATTCTATGTTTAGCGGCTCTCGTTGTTTCACTGAATTCCTCTTAGAATTCCTTGACAAAACTCATTCCAATTTTGTTGTCTTTTACATAATTTATATATTAATATTCATGAGTGTTACATAGATGGTTGATACTATCGATATGAAAGTTATCATATAAAATAAAGTCACAGTCTTTTCCTAAATCCTTCCTAGCAGGGTTGTCGGTCGTACAATTGTTTTCTCTATATGTGTGGATGAACTTGATGGACTGAAACTACATCTGAAGATTACCACTCTACATGAAGATATTATCTAGGGCACCACAACCTCTTTCATGGTTATGCATTCTTTTCATCAAGCCCAAAGCACTCATTTCAATCACTAGTTTCTTATAGTTAGATTTATTGCCATTTACATGTAGAACATAATCGTGTAGCTTTTCGCACAGAATGGGAACCAATTCCCATCAATTTCTACCAGCCATAAGAACACATCTCGCCTTGTGATCATTGAAAACCATATGAAACTAACAATGTTCTTCTCAATGATGGTTTTGTTTGTGTTTTCTTTGAGAAATACAGGTTAAGGGGAGATTCACACTAACTGTTGTCTTCTGACTGTTATGTCGCCACTTTGATTCCCACTATGTTCCTCAAGCTCGTATGGGATTCAACACAACAGTAGAGCCTAGCATTCGTAGCTTCAGTGTCATTGCCTATCTTTTGATAAGCATAAATTCCAACCATTACAGAGAAACCCTTAAGTCCAAACCCTGATGAAGAAATAAGACCATCATTTTTTACAAATGTGATTAACACAATATCCAGAAAACATAAGTGTTTAATTTGTTTTCTTTTTCTTTATCATTAAACCTCATAAATAATGTCACATTATAACAAAACTTATTCAACTCCATTAGAAACTTAATCAAATTTTTATTACTCATAGGCAGCTTAGTTTTCATCACTTACATGTACATGAAACAACAATCTTAGTATACTACACATCCCAGGAAATAGAAAATATACAGACATTCTATTATGTCTAGATTATTCTTCTATTTACATCTTCTTTTCTAAACCTCTCTGGTAGATAGCATTATACCTAAAAACATTTAAAACAACCTCATGAGACTCATATAGAGTTCCAGTGACTAGATACCTCCCACTCAAGCTGAGTTCATGCAACAACATTAGATTAAGTATAATGACCTTAAAAGAAACTTGCAAATATCAAAACATCTAGAAGATAGTTATAACATATAATCAAATTTAGTTTATGATAATAATCTAGCCAATTAAATAAGATAATCACTTAGACTAAATCCAACTTAAAAAAATCTTTTAGAGCATGTCTATGAATAAATCAGCAGATGTTAATTCAGAATGACAATCCAATAGTATGAGTAATAAGTCAAGATATAAGCATTAAGAATCAATACATAACAATAACATCATCATTGTAACACTCCATCAGTCGGACCAGGAACACATCATGCAGTCCTAAAGATGAAGTACACATAAGAAATATCTACAAAACCAAACTATTCAAATAACAAGTAATTCTAAATCATATTTAGAATGGATATTAAATCCCAACATCAACCACTCATCAACATTTAATATCATATTCCAAAGTAGAAACATATTACCTTGATAAAAGAATGATTTTTTACTACAACAAGAATTACAATCAACAACATTAGGTCTATCAACCAATAGTAGAAGGCATGCAACAAAGATTCAACTCATATTCTACACGGCTTAGCACCTTTTATTCATTTTTCATGAATCTAATTGACTTGTATCTCACCAAGTAGAGGTCACCGCGCCTGATTCTCATGTCAACCACTTACCGTCACTATCTTAGGGTTTAGTCGACCACCCTAATATATCAACAATAGATCCTAGTCCACCATAGGGTTGCCTAAAGAGGCGCATGTCCTCATCTCGAGTATACAAGATAGGAACCAAAAAAACAACATATCACATATCACAACATATCACATATCACATATCAAAACATTTCTCATGTTTTTGTGTTTCACATATTTCATTTCATCTGATTCTATTCCTCTTAGACATAGACTTTCACACCAAAGGATTTAGGGCCAGAGCCACACCAGAACACTCACTCCTAAATCTCAGTGGTCTAACCTTTAAGGTCTCGATCCACACTCTAGAAATCCTTCTCATAATACTTTGATTACTACAAGGAGATCTGTTTCATTTCCCCAGTATAGACCTCAGAAGAAACTCACAATGTTTAGGGCACCTAACTAGATGTGTCATCATTTCACTTGTTATTAAACCCTTTTATTCATCTTCAAAGAATCCAAAACATCATTTATCATGTTTATTTCCATGCAACAAGAACAAAATGAATCAAATTAGGTTTAGCAAGAATCACAACATTCTTTAATTTGCAACATAAATGATTCTTGCCATTTTCATATCATTGATATAAGTCATCATCAGTAGACTATCAACTCGAGACATCATCTCATTATCTAACATTTACCATAAACATGGTTTCTCAGCTGTAATCATTGCATGTTAATTCAATCCCAATAGATCTCTTATCATCATTATTTTCATCAGATTTTCACAGAGACATTAGATCTAGCAATAGTAGAATCATACAAACATCTTGTATCATTCATCATAATCATAATAGGTCTATCTTATAACGGTTGGGAAATACAAGAATAGAGAAAGGCAGTAGAAACAAAAAATGTATCTATCTGTATTCCGCATAATAGCAAGATTGGGTCAACCACTATAAAATAGGAAAGATGGTTTATGTTACGACCCCACCTTCCGATAACCCCCAATTAAGGGAGACCGAGAGGTTGAGCCGTACCCATTAATCCCGGATCAAAGGTTCGACATATAACCATAAACAATTATTAAATTCTAACAGACTATACTGAAAATGGTAATAAAATTTTTCTTTACATACCTTTTGAAAACTTGGATCTCTATTCTTCTATCCATACCGATACTAAACTATCTAATCCTCCTTTGCACTTTAATTCTCATTTAGTATCACATGTGCCACTTTACTATTTGTTCTTTTCATTGTATCTAAAACCCTGACAAACAAAACGTCGGTCAGCTGTAGCTGGTATGTGGGGGAAACAGATAATCATGCAATTACACTAACAATGTAACCAAGCAATTAATCTTTTTAACAATCAAGATTACATTTTAATATAACATCCGCGATCCACAAGTTCCATAACCTCTGTGCTGTCCCTGTAGTGGACCTGTATACCAAACTACAACCCCTCATGATCCACCAAAATGGTAAACCAGTTTCTAGGATTGAGTTACATGGTAAACCGAAGAGTCTCATGAACCACACAAGGCAATCCAGTTTCTAACTCTCGGTATGCTGAAGAGTCTCATGAACGCACAAGGCAATCCAGTTTCTGACTCACGGCAATCCTAGACCTTTCTCTAGGTATTACCCCCTTTTCAGCCTTTTTAAAACACCAGAGGTGAATAAGGATCTAGCCAGTTATATGCATACTTATGATGATAATCATAGTCACTTTATAGTTGCATGAAATAAATAAACATTCAACAGTTATTTCAAGCAACCGATAAATCCTTCGGAAATCGCCGGAAAAACTAAAGCGATTATTCATAAGCGTAACCACATACCTGATTTGGTGAGTCATGCAGGTTATTCAACATATACTTCATGTGTATACAATCAAGTCAATCAACAGATCCAAGCAAGTAATTCAATCATCACATAGTTCCTGAAATAAATATGTACTCTATTTATTACACACTCATCAAGAAACTATTTTATTGACTTGGATTCTCTTTCTAGGGTTTCTAATCCGCATTAAAGTTCCATTAATACTCATTAGGGTTTCTTAGATCGATTTCTCAACTTCATCCCTTTTAGGTCAACAAACCCTAAAATACTCTTTTCCTTTTATATAAATCCTAATTGCTCAAACTATTCATTTAATAGTCTTTTATACTCAGATTGACTTAGGATCATCATATCCTTATTTATTCATGGATTTGAACAATTAAACCAATTAAAAGACATATCCTCCTAAATTAGGGTTTTTAAGTTCATTAATGCACGAAACCTTAAATTAAGCCAACTATATAAAAAGAACATCTTTCTAGGTCCTATTTTCACTTTTATTAACCATTGGCTTGAATTATCCATTAAACAACATTAAAACCATCTATCATCAAATATAAGGGTTCCTAATTAATTAAATCATTAAAGATGATAGCTTTATGTACTTTTCAATTTTTAATCATATCTATGTACATAATCTTCAAATTAAACTAATTTCGTACAAAGATCATCCTTTTCTATCTTAATGTACCTTTTTACATTTAACAGGTTAATATCAACTCTAATGATCCATTAAACCCTATTAATCACTTTAATCGTATCAAAGTAGGGTTTCTTTACCATTAATACATTTACATTACACTACTTTTCGAATTGCAAGAGGAATTGGCTTATAAACATATTTTTATTGAATTCCCCTTGTTCTGAGGATCAAAATTCATATATAACTTGTTTCAATCCGAGTTACGGTTTGCTAGTTATGATTTTCACAAAAATACACTTACTTAACCAATTGAAAGAGGCCACGTCGCCCCATGCAAGGCGCTTGCTTTTGGAAATATTTCGAATTGACCAAACTACCCCCGGGTTAAGTGATCAATTCTTTGGCTCGTGGAGGGTAGAGTCGTCCAGCGCTCGCCCTTCATCTTCAAGCTCATGCACGGCCGCCGCAGCAGCCCTAGCTGCGGCTGCGGCCCTTCTCCACCATCCCCTGGACTCCGAGGACCACCGGAAATGCTCCCTCCACCTCCGGCGCTCCATGGCGCTCCTTAGGATACTCGAAACATGCAGCCCAAGCTGCCATCTTGCGCGGGCTAGGTCCGCCTATGCAGCCGACCAAACAGCACATCCAGTGCGTTTGCGTCCAAGATATAGTGAAGAACCGATCATCAAGCTCCCCTCTGGCTTCGTGGGAACTTCGTTCCTCCATCCAGATCAACCCTGAACCTTCAAACGTCCCAGGGATGGAGCTATACCCTCGACTAGGGTTAATACGTAAGAGACATGGAAGAGAACGTGAGATGTTTCTCTCTCTCTCTTGAGCTCAAACCAGGGCTTGACCCCTTTATATAGGGTGAGGTACGAAGCCCTAAGGCGTGCCTCATGGGGACTCAAGTCCCAAACTCAAAAGGAAACACTCTTTCCTTGGTTGTGAAGCAACCAACTCTCTCTCTCTCTCTCTCTTCATTAACCTTTATTTCCTTGATATTCCTTATTGCATGGCTATTTAGGAATTCGAATTTCCTCCTTATTATCCTCTTTATTTATTCTCTCTTTCCTTTCTTTTTGATCCATTGACACGGATTCCTATTCCTTTTAGTATACATTACTTTCTTTTTAACCATACCTTCATAATTCATTAATAATGTATTACATTATTCCTCTTATTTTGCTTCATTGATATTTTCTCTTTACTCTTTCTTCATTGGGATTCCTTGGATCTCAAGAAACTTTATGATTTCGAAATTCCTTCATAAGGATACTTATTATCCTTCTAGATGCCTCTAAATACATTATTCTTCATCATGTCTAATTATCTTGTTTATTTTTCATTAAAATAATTCTTTTTGAGGATTTCTTCTTTATATCTCTTTTATTTCCTCATTGGTATTCCTTTTATCATTAGTAATCCTTGGAATACGAAAGTCCATCAAGAATAATTCAATTATACATCTTTTCACATAATTTCCACATTTCATTGATGTTTTCAATTTCTTTCTTCATAAAGCAACACTTATTTAATATTTTCTTTTCTTATTGCTTTCTTTTTATAACCTTGGACTCCTTGGTACCCAAGAAACCCAAGAGGCACGAAATCCTCTTTGGATCTGCCTTCTAGAGGTCTCTACATATTTCTTTTCTTAAAAATTCAATTATCCATTTATTCATTGAATTTTCTTGTTATTCGGGCCCAATAGCCAATAAAGCCCATAATACAAGCATCAAGGCTATTGCAAACAAAAATCCATTTATTTGAACCAAATCATATCTTTATTAGTTCAATTATCTTTCATATGAGAAATTACATTTCTCACCAATGAACCCAAAAATTGGGGTTATAACATCCTTCCCCTCTTATAGGAATTTTGTCCTCAAAATTCAATAAAACAAACAAATAATCAATTCAGGATAAGACTTTCCATGTCCATCATTGACCCCTATGTGGCTTTACCGTACACATGGTGCATCCAAAGAACCTTTATCATCTCCTATTCTTTTCTCTGAGTCCTTTCGACCTGGCATCTATAAACTACACAGGTGACTCAGTCCATGTCTGCCTCCCTTGGGGCTCACTAGGTTCATTGCTCAGCACATGGTCGGGGTACTTCACATAGTGTTCTAAATTGGACACATGGAAAACATCCCACATTACTTTATCCTAAGGGTAGGGTCAAAACTTAACCACCTCCACCCATCCATCTCTAATGGACCCACGTATCGGGGACTCAGCTCTCTTAGAGGGGTCGGATTTTCATGTCACATTTTCTCCCATAGTGCACTGCATGTTAGTCTACTTTGCATCTGCTCACGACTCTCATCGTCTCTAGGCTCCTTTTAGCCTTTGCACGATCAAAGTGACTTCATCTACACGTACTGGGGTCCCTTTTTCTAACCATCATGTGGTCCTTTTCACCAACATCACCTTACTGAAGTGGTGACCGACACAACCTCTCTTACAGAGCTTCATATAATACCCGATAGTGACTATGGTGGTCTCGATCACATCTTTCATAGGACAAGAATTGTCTCTAGATATCACCCTGAACGAGCACACGTGCCCTCATCAGACCCTTTAGTCTGGATCATACTAACCATAGTTAGGGGTGATAAACTATACTAACATTGAGTTCTTCATGTACCTACTTCCACTTTATGGAGGTGAACTTTTAGGTCAAACTCAAGAACCTTTGAACTCGCTTCATGGTGTAGTTGAACCATCTCTCTCATGGGTAGTTCCACTAGATCTGTCTCCTAATAGAACTCTATCTTTCCCATGTTTTCTAGGTAAGGCGACCTACCATAACCCATATTGCATCTCGACCTTCCTTGATCCAGGGAAGACTTATCACAACTTCCATACCGTTCAGCTCTCATTCCCTCTCAGGGATTCTTTTGTCCTTTATATCGATACACTGGGTTACTGGGGTTCGCCCTCTACCTCCTGGCTTGCATGGCCATATACCACATGCAACCTCATCTTAAGCATCTAACGTGCTATTGCCATTTTCCATGGTGTATCATGATTTCCTGTATGTCATGATTCTTTCAAAATCGATTCCTTCGAAACCCTAAACCACTCTTGTCAAGTATTCATCACCTTCTTTTCCAAAGAAGTGCACTTGAGGTTCTACTACCATCCTTTCATTGCATCCAGGACTAGACTGGCTAACCAAACAACCATAACTTTTATATCTAAGGGTTATCCAAACACCTCTCTTTTTCGAACTTAAGGTTAGCTAACCAGCCCTTTCTAGCTTCTGGTCAAACAAGTCAGATGTATCTCAACCAGAGCATCCATTACCACTTCACATCCTTAGGTATTAGGTAACATTACACTTCCATGTATTTCACTTATCATGTCACCTCAAACTATATTTTTATCTTCATAAGAAAACTCTCTGATTTCATCATCATGGTGACCAAACTCAACATGGTATAACTTGTAAGCTCCACATCCTCATAAGGTGACCACCTCATTCCTCTTAGTGCTAGTAAGCCATACATGTATCATTCACTTTACCAGGGTAGATATCTTCTCTATCCCATTTCTCGTGGCAACGCTCCAACCTACATCATCTCTTATCCTTGGTGTATGCCATGCGTAATATCCTATCTCTCACTCCCATAACAAGAGGAAATAAGCATTTGGCTGCAGTCCAAATACAAAGTTCTTCCTATTCCAAGAGTTGAGATGGTACATCCCACCTTGCCAATACACCTTTAAATCTAAATTGCAACGTGCCACATATGTCTCCACAACACAGACATCATGATATCAAACTAGTCTTGTACCCACTGAGGTTTATATCCTTGGTCATCTCCTCTAGGTCTATAGGGTACCGACTCCTTTGGAGTCATCCTTCTTCCCTCGTGCATCAAGAGAGTGCCCTACTCATCTGCCCTTTGGGTCCCATGAGTTCATGAAGGTGATCAATCTCCTAACCCATGGCCCTCAGACAATGATAGCTGTTACCTCCCGACCCTATGGTCATGTGCAACTGGGGAATCAGGCAACTCCAACTTTCATCGGTCTTATCCCTTCGTGACCCTAGGATAGACTTAGGATTCTCCATCATAGTACATGTTCACTTAGAACCTTACCCAAGTCTTCATCATCTCTCTTTCTGCATTCATGGGCTGACTTTCATCCTTTCATCAGGATCATGGCAACCTGCCTACCTTGGTCGAGCCCCATACTAGTTACCTCCATGGTAACACATTCACATGCAATAGAGATGGATATCTATGGGTCTATAGATTCAATCTTATACCACATACTTTTCACTTAGCTTCTCAAGATCCTAATAGACCTCATTAGGTTACCTTAACCAAAATTGGTATACCCCCTACATAAGGGGTCCTTTTCCCAGGATGGGAGGAAAACTAACTCTAAGGTCACAAAAGCTCTAGGGTTTACATCCACACGATCCTACTTATCCCTAGAAAGCCATTAAGGCATAAGCAGCCCCCTTACTGTACCATGTTGGGTCATACTTATCCTTCTTTCCTCGATGTTGGATCAAGATCAACTTTCCCTTTATCTAGTTGTGAGGGGTTCTAAGGGAAACAACTTCTATAGGAACACATCACCCTTAAAGTTAAGGGACTTCTCTTTTCCTGCGGATTATCATGCTCACTTCTATAGGGACTCAACTTCTCATGAGGAGCCTTAGGTACCCTACTTCCCCTCTTAGGCCTAAGAACCCTGCATGCTCTATCTCTTAACTACAGACCAAGCACGCAAAAGGCATGACATGCACTTCTTATCATCCTTCAACTCGAGCAACACTTAGGGTTGGGCCCCTCTAAAGGCAACCAAGATATCATCAACTTTCATGGATCGATCATGAAGCAAATATCATCCATTGTTCAGGGTTTTAGGCTTCCAACCTTCTTGCTAGGTTTCCTGCTCTCTCTAGAGCTAACCCTACATCCAACCTCACCATTAGAGGTCCTCTCTTTATGAAGATTCAACCACAAAGGCATGCTCTACATGGGTGAAGCCTAGGTTCAAACTTATGGTTGCTCAAGATCATCCATAACCCTTTATGCTCCATCATGATTCCTTATCCAGGGTTGGGTTACCAAAGGTGTTAGGTCATCCATGGATCATATGGCATCCCAAAGGCATGTCCCTTCAAACACCTGGTCTAACTCATCTCTTCTCTAACCATCACTTAGGGTTAGGGTTAGCATCATCCTCATAGGATGTGTCAGGTCTCTACTAGAAATGGAGATCTCTATCTCCAAGACTGACATATCCTCCTGACAAGAAGGTCTAGCCTCAGGTCTCTCCTGAGGACATGACGTCTTATGTCATACGACCTAAGCATGTATCTATTATTTATTTTGCGCTTAATCTATTAAGCTTATGTCCATGACATCTTATTTACATGCCTTTCATTAATTTAGTGGAGGATTCCTTAATCCTTATTAACCTTACCCATACCTCAAGAGGGTGAGGAGAAGAAAGGAAACCCTAATCCTTTATATCCTTATCAGAATTTTGTGATGAGAAGGGATGAATAAGATGAGGAGTCCTAAAGGTATCTTATTTCGATTCATACCCTAAGACTTTGGCCAGGCGGTCACACGGGTCCGGGAGTCCTCGTATTCCGACTAGCGGTGCAGAGGAAAATCTTGCCAGCCCCCGGTCGTGATCCCTTTCTAGACACCTCCGTCTTTCGGATACTCCTCTAATAACTCCTTTGGGTTCTATGGAGTTTGTAAAATTTAATAATTATTAATGGTTAAATGAGGAACCTAGGCTCTGATACCATTTGTAATGCCCGGGCCCACTGCCCTAGGCTCTAGCAGAGTTTCAGGAATGACGACTGGCCCCACAAACCACCACTAGCCTTAACTGCACACTTTGTCCACACTGACGCGCATGCCAGGATATACTTCCCGACAGGTCACCCATCCCAGTACTACTCCAAGCTGAGCACGCTTAACTATGGAGTTCTTTAGGGGTTATGGCTCTGATACCAAATGTTACGACCCCACCTTCCGATAACCCCCAATTAAGGGAGACCGAGAGGTTGAGCCGTACCCATTAATCCCAGATCAAAGGTTCGACATATAACCATAAACAATTATTAAATTCTAACAGGCGTTACAAATGGTATCAGAACCATAACCCCTCCAGTAGGTGGGGCCCACATGGGCATGTGGCATGCCAGTCTTGAGCCATGCGGTCCAGGCAAGTTGGAAAGGGCTATCCATAGAGACGAGATGGAGCCACCCTTGCGCTGGTAGCCGTGGACGGGAGCTGGGTGTCCATGGGCCATTGTGGGTCTGCACTGAAATGGGGTCAGATTATGAGGCCATATAGTTGAGCCTTGACGAGGGCGTCAAGAGTCTAAGTGGGGGAGATTGTAACATCCCAGGATTTGAGGCCTCGGATAACATGATCTTAAAAGGAATGATTGGCTTACCCATATCACCAAGGTGCACCTCCTTTTCCGGGAGCCCATCTCTAAAGAACTCCATAGTTAAGCGTGCTCAGCTTGGAGTAGTACTGGGATGGGTGACCTGTCGGGAAGTATATCCTGGCATGCGCGTCAGTGTGGACAAAGTGTGCAGTTAAGGCTAGTGGTGGTTTGTGGGGCCAGTCGTCATTCCTGAAACTCTGCTAGAGCCTAGGGCAGTGGGCCCGGGCATTACAGTTTAACAAGTTTATACATGGTCTTGGATCAAGTCCAGTGACTAGAACTCATTGCAATGCAACTATCTTCTAGTTGCTCTTGGACAGTGTTTGTGTGGTTCCTGGTCTTCACTATGAATAGTAAACTCAGACAGCGTCTGAAAGAGTTGTCCCTCCCGTTGGGTTCCCAATTTGTGTGAGAGTGGAAGGGGCCGGAAGATCATGAATTTTCACAACCTATAAATCTACCGTCGGTTGGCAACTGGACCGGTCAGTTCACACGTAAGATGGTTGGTTTATAGCATTAACCAGTCGTTTCACCTATTTCCTAATCACACATGAATTTGGCAAAATCATTTCCAATTAATGCAAAACATTAATTCTTATACCAATTGAATTGAATAGGTGAAATAAGCAATCTTTCTCATGAATTTGAGAAAGTTACTAGAAGCTTCAGTTAGTGTAGCTGAGCTAAGTGGTTCACTAGGTGAATCACTCATCTCACTCTACCCAAGCCAATTAATTCACCCAGTGAGCTGATCAATTGGTGCTCTGTTTCATGCAAAACTTTAGCCAATTCAATTCCAATCAGCCTAACACTCTAAATGACCGTCTCATGGGTGAGCCAATAGGTTGGCACTTCAAACGATCATCTCACTGGGTGAACTGACCGCTTGGTAGTCCAGTCAGCTTATTTGTTTCTTGAATTGAATACCTAAACACTTTAGTAATCAATCCAATCATCATTCATGATTAAAATCCTCTTCTAGATGAGTTCCATTGTGTGTGACGCTATAGGTCCCATATCACATTGGCAGTGAATGTCCACAATTAACTTATGACATCAAAAGCAGAGAGTGGTGCCTAGTCACACATCAGTGATACCCAAGTGAATGGAAAGTTGGAGAACAACTTCAACCTACAATATGTGTAAGGTGCTGTAGTGATTGTATCATTCCTTTGTCTTTGATATCCATAATGAACTCGAGGCATGGAATCATCATTCCCTCAGTCCTTCAATCCATGTTCCTTGAACTAAGAGTAGACTGTCTGAGATATATGTGACCTCAATATCATATATTGATTCACATGTCCATGCACATGTGTTTCTCAGTCTCGCTTATCAAGTGGCCAGGATATCAAACTCCAGTAGGAGGAAAAAATCCCATCTACATCACTCACTGTCTGTCCCCATGTGTCACATCTAACCAATCATCACCTTTATGGCAATCCTTATTTTAAGGTTACATTTTATGATGTCAAAGTATAGAAAACGGCATGTGATGAGTGTAGTGACTTTAGGTCGAAGAACCACAATCACCACCTTTACTATAAGAGATGACTATGACCACCAATGATGGTTTCCATGTATCACTCTCAAGGTGGGTATGTCTGATACACTATTCCTTGACATGTATTTGTGTGCTTGGTTTGATATGCTATATCATGACTAATGAGATTCTATCATCGACCAACCCACATTCTAGTCTTATGTGTTACTGGTGTCTATCTGCCTTCCATAGCAACAACCGACTAGGGTCATAATAATAATGTGCACACTCTTTGCATTCAAATGATCTCATTATTCAAGTCACTTACTTGAAGGTATACGTCATTGAGTATTGCCATTCTTTAGACATTCATAATGTTTCCTCATTATCTCATAACTGAGTGAAGCATAATGAATTGGTTGCTTGCTTTTATGATTATTAGTAATCAAATCCTTTATATGCCATGTCAATTGTCATATGATTGGCTCTATGGGAAGACCTTACCAATAGACTCTCACTTACACTAAGAGCCAATCACCCATGAATCTCATTCTTAGTGATCTAAACATGTCCACCATGTTTTTGCTGTGCAAGTGATAATCCAGTGGGTTAGCAATATTTTGTTATTAGTCAGTATATTGCATGTTTATTATCTCTTCACTATGAGATGAAACTACCGTAATATGGTTTTCGATATTCCATGCCTAACAAGTATCTCCATTATTGTCATAATATCTCTACTTAGTCATCAATGGGTAGAACATCTATAAGTTCATCATATGAACTTCTAGATCCATACAACATCCACCTTGTGTTCATAACACAAGCATACTCGACTTCTATTGTAGAATAGAATTAATGGCTATTATTTCAGAACCCTTCAAGCTAAAACATCCCTTTCTTTAAATCAGACATATTTTATTGCGATCACTTTTGTCATTTCTAAAGCTTTTTTTGGTCGGTCAAAAATGTGTGTTGCTAATATTACCAAAAACTTTGGGCACTAGGTACCTCATTACATCAAACAGAAAAAAAACATTACCCCACGTAGGGGGAACAAGGATCTCTAAATGGATCAAAAGTAACTAAGAAACCTATCAAACTATCAGGCTAGTTCCAAAAACACTCCTACTAGAGAAGGACTAGAACAAGGCACAATTACATACACTTCGACATACCCACAAATAGTAACCACATTTGGAATTAGTCAAACACCAGCCATCCTACCCAGAACTAGCCTTCAAGCATCCAACTTTCTCAACTAGCTATATTAAGGATTTCGAAGGAGCAAACCCGATCAGAACCTCCACGCGTAAACATAAAGCAATGACTAACTATGCGACAAGCAAGAATCAAAGAAGTTAATTGACAGAGTGCAGCATGAGCAAGGGCTTGAAACCCGACCTTCTTGCCTAGCGCAAAACCAGCTAACAGTAACCGCACCCACACAGTGTGGCATTGCACCAAGAATCAGGAAGACTTTCTTACGACCAACTCAAACTAACAACTCTGTTAAACCTGAAGCGACTCTTACCAATTGTCACCAGTTCTGGCTTCAGTCATCCAAGAAAAAAACTTGGAAGAACTGACAAGCACGCAGCAGCAACACAGCCTAGAGTCTAGGGCCCCCAAAGGGAATAGCACCCAAACAGCTTGAGCTGATACCTTGGTCTCATTGGCACCAAGATTTGGGACAGGGCCCATATCAGTAGCATCTCGAGGAGACTTCAACAACCTTCACACAAGCTAACCACACCTGAGCTAGGTAGAGAGATGATGAGATTCTCTTGATGACGCTTTGAAACTCCCTTCACTACATTAAAGCTCACCCACAAATTGTGAAGAGGAGAAACTAGGAGCCACCCTTAAAATCGTCATGATCTCTCTAACTGGCTATTGCAGTGCAGCAGCAGCAGCTTGTAAAAGCTTCAATATGAAGGTCGCTGGGTCGTATGTGGAAAACATAGGCCATTACAGAGGACAACCCTTCTGAGCCACTTGAACCAGCCTACTCTGCGTGCATAGAGCATTTGAACGAACACCCTGAAGGTGTCCCAGCATGCTGCATACAGACCAGAGGTAAGGAACCTCAGGATTCCACCATGCGACTTGACCTCAGGCTAGCCTCCCTAATCAATCACCAGCCGTCCTACTGCCAAGGTTGTCGAGATGGATAGGGATGCACCACCGAGACTTCTGTTTGCACAGAAGCACTCCATCAAACATCTAGGGGGCATTCAGACGTTCCCCTGCAGAGGAACACACACAAGCGTCCTGACTATCGTTGACGAGAACCCCGTGGAGTGAACCAGCGTCGCTGACTACCGGCATTGGTCTCCAAACTGAGTTGCCCAGATCCGAAGAAGCGGGCCTTGTGTCATGGTTGAGAGGGGAGACGTCGTCCTTAGGAGGCATTGGACCTCTTTCCTGATGACAATTCACCCATCCTCATCGTCGTTGGTAGCAGGGGACGAGCCACCAAGCTGGTCGGTATTAGCCAAGTGACAGAACCAACCACCGCCGAAATCACCAAGCTGCGAGAAGGACCGGCGACAAAGAAATCAGGATCTAGTAGCTCTTTCCATCCATCACCCTTGAACATAATGGAATTGACTAGTCGAACAACCACTCCACTGATCCAGAACTACTCACACCGCTGCACAACTCACCAATCGGCTCATCCGACGCGATGCCCAACGACCACTCCTTTTTTGCCAATGATTTGCTGCGACTTTCTCTTCACTAAACGAAACCTCGCCGAGACTATTTGGGCCAGGGGGAGGAAGGCATCAAGGAAGATGCTCCCTCCCCCCTGCGGTAGCCACCGGGGAGGATTCTAGTGAGATGGGAGAGTGAACCCTAGAGAGAGAGTCTACCTCATCATGTCTAAAGCTTGCATCTGTGTAACTCGTTACACCCAACTCTTCCTTTGTTGCTATTTCCATTGACTAGCAATCTATCCTTAAGTAATTCACAAGTACTAATGGATATATTTAATGACATTCCAATAACCCTTCTTAGAATCTAATAGAATCTTGTCATGCCTAATAAATACAAGATTATATGGGATAAACACTTATATAGCATTCAGGACAAATCCATTGCTACATTATATGGCATCTTATCTATGATGTTTCCATTCTTCACAAGAATTGGAATATATGGTTCATGAGAGACTAATTCGGATTCTCTTTCATGGAATGCTTCATGTTGAACTCCTTGAACATCTTAATTTTGTATGTACCCAATTTTATGTTGTGAAACTTTTAAGAACTATCTCTATAGGTCTCGATCCCTATCATATAGGATGTTTCACCTAATCCCTCATTTTTGAAGGCTTTATTCATGCCAATTCTCAATATTCACAATATTGAGACGTTACTCCTCACCACACGTGGAATATTCATATATCCTCCCACTAAATCTTTTTTAATCACAAATTTCATATTTTATCTTGATTTAAGTCAAATTATTTGACTATCTTTTCAAGTCAAAAGATCCCATCTCTGAGATCCTTCTCTCAATCCCAGATGGAACTTTGTAGTTTATAGACTTTATTTGCATTCATGAAGTTATAAAACCTTTAGGTTGTGACATGTACGTATCCTCTCATTTATTCCTTTTAAGGAATCTTGTTTCAATCTTCGTATGCCAAATCTCATAGTATACTACAACAAGCATGATAATTGGTAAAGAAATTTCCATCATATTCAACAATTTGAATTGATTAGAAAACCTTTTCAACCAATTTGCCTCTTTTATGTTATCCAAGTAGGTATTTGCCACAAGAACCTATTGCACTCTTTAGGTATTACCCCTTTAGGTGGCACTACTAAGGTCCTACCTTGTTAGTTTACACGAACCCCATAATGTCTTTAAGCCATTTCTCAAATTATAGCTTCTAGTTGATTAGTTGGCTCATCTTTTATGACCAACCTATCTGATTTATTGGATTCGCAATCCTCCAATCTCAGACATGTTCTACTAGAACTATTTTTTTCCATGTCACATGATGAACTCGAGATTCCCCAAAAACTCGTGATTCTCTTCGTTCTCATTGAACCTCTTTGTTGACCTCAAACATTTTGAGTTCTGCTTATACTCCCACTGATTCTTTAGGAAGTCAATTATCCTATCAACAAAACATTTTTGTCATTGGATTGGGATTAATGGTAACGTTAAACAGTCATGGTTTGTGGATAAACCATTTACGAGAAACTTCTTTGTCAATGTAGGTTTCAATCCTTTAGACATACTAGGACATTCCCATAGCATATCATATATGACGTCTTATAAACCATTCATATGGTACATCATTTAGTGACATGTATATATTTATGAGGTTATAAGAATATTAGATTAATTGATAATCATATCATGACTCATCATGGTATGACTCCTTCATTTTGACACATCATCATGTTCAGATGGATTTGGCTTATGATACACTATCATAGTTCTATCCTAAAGGTTCTCAAGGTATTGATGTAAAGTATCTCAACATTTTATCTCATCAAATTTTCTTAATATTTTCATCAAGGTTATCTTTCATTTATAATCTGCTTGAACATTTCAAAAGATTCATGTTTGTATTTTACTGAGTACATATAACCATATTACCAGTAAATGAAATGAAGTATAAGTAACTATCTATAGAATTCATTCCATAAAATCTTCATGCATCATATGTACGAGGTCTAGTGGAAAGCTTATCCTATACTACATTTTAGTGAAGGATGTTATGCCACATCGTGCATAAGTAAGATTTGCATATCTCATTAGGCTCAATAACCAAGGAGTCTAGATTAACATCAATCTGTATTCCAGATATGCATTTCTTATATATATGTCCAGGGTGACTATTACTAATGATTGTTTTGAGTTATCAATTATAATCCTTTGTTATTAATGTTATAAACATTCATCTTGAGATTCTCTCATACAAAGATCATTTAGATGTTTGGGTATTGCCATACAAGATGATATCTTTTGAAATAGAAACATCAACAACTCACTTTATTGATTTACTATCCTTGTCTCGCAAAATTTGTAAAGTAAATGCTTCTATCATAATGAAATATCATTTCAACTAACTCTATTACATGCCCATTCTGCTAAGATAAATTTAAATATAGATGAAAGCTTTAGAAACTCTTGTTCCACCTTATCCATCTTTATCCTTCATGAAGGTTTTCACTTCTTGTCATATCCTTCACATCAAGTATGTCAGATCTCTATCTGGTATCATATACCAAGAAGAAGTAATCTTATAACATTTATACCTATAGTGGAGGCCTTAGTGCCTTCCTTCTTCTTCTTTAGTTCCTCTTACCAGAGTGGGCAATTTCTTTTTCAATGTCTAGCCTGGTGACAATGGTGACAATCACACTACAAAAAACATTCACATTAGTGGCCTTTTAGAAATGCCACTAAAAAAAAATAAACGCCACTAAACATGTTTAGTGGCATTTGTTGACACTTAAAAAAATGCCTCTAGTACTTATGCCACTAGAAAGATAGTGGCGTAAGTTGTAAATGCCACTAAATGTTTGTCTTTAGTGGCTTCAAATAAATGCCAAATAAAGGCCACTAAAACATCATTTGGCATTTATAAAAAACCACTATCCATCAATTGGATTTTATACAAATGCCACTATTTAGTATTATGCTGGTGTATGAAAATGTTCTTATTGAGTTTAATGGCACCACTAATGACTAATAGTTCTGTATTGCTACATTTTCATGGCTTTTAGTCATTCAGTTTTCAATTTATTATCATGATTTCTAAATGAATGTCAATTGTAGACGAACTCACTTTTTTGAAAGTATGAATATTTTTTATTTATAATCAATTGAGAATTACATGGGGAGGACATTTTACCTTGTCCCTTATATTGAATACAACACCAATGATATACTTTCATACAACATTTTTCTATTCAGTACAATAACTTCTATATCATTGGATATGTCTCTTCCATGAACAATTTTAGTGTTGGATGAGATCATAAATTACATCCAATCACTACAGTGCAAGGTTGAGTTTTTGTTGATGAAGCTGGAGGCAACAATCAACTCTTCTAGTTCTTCTCGGATGAGCACTAGCATTGAGGGGTTTCCAGTAAAAGATTTTGGGTTCCAAGCATCTGACGATGCTTCCAGTCTTGCATTTGGAACACATCCGGCTAGAGACTTCGGCCACAACCCTTCATCATCAGATTGGCTACACATGCAATTCGATGTCTATGAGAGAACAACGTAGTTAGCTAATTATATATGTTCTTTGTTTCTTTCTTCTGTATCATCTGTGCCACTATGTAAAAACCTATATGAAAATTTGGCTATACTTCTACCAGTGCTTGTACCCATTTAACTCATGCTCTTTGGCAACTGGATTAGTACATATGTAGTCTGCATAACCAAAAAAAATTAAAATTTAAAAAAGAGAACAGTTTTAGAATCATATAAAATATAAATTGACAAAGTTTGATAGTCACAATAGTTTTCACACCTAACAGATTTCTTGAAGGAACTAATGGCAAGATCATATCAAAATTATTGGTAACAAATTAGTAAGATTATATTTAAACAAAACTTGTTTTCAAATGCAAGAAAACAAATGCTACCCAAAAAATATGTATCAAATTGTTCATTGACAGTTGGAACACTAAGGAACCTTATACCACAAATCAAATATTCATACACTATATTTGGACAATCAATTCTACAAAAAGATAGCTCACAAGAATGGGATCAAGGTGAAGAGACAATAAATCAGTCCACCATATTCAAATAGATCAGTAGTTTAAACCAAGATAAGACGCTCTATGAGATTCTGAAGAGAAGGCTAGAAGAACCTTAAACAAACCACATGGGTTGCATACCTTCCTGGGACTGGTTTTGTATGATAATACTTTGTAGTAACCAGAGTGTAAGACCCACACAAGGAATGTTGCATATCCATAACACGAGTCATCTTTCCAAGCAATATATTGATAGGTATTGCCTCTAAGTGTCCTATTTGCATCAAGAATATCATCCCAACTGTCAAATTTCAGATTCCCCTTTGCGCTGGTGTCTATATAGAGTTGTTTACCATTGTCCATTAATACTAAAATTGATCATGTAACATGATTATGTGTAGCATACAAACAAAGTTTTAGTTACAAGACTAATATGTGAAAGGCATGTGTCAATTGTGTGAGAAATGCGTTCATCACTAACAAGACTAATTATATAAAAAATTTATATTCAGATGGGATACGAACATGAATGCGAGCCTATAATAGAGTCAAGAATTTGTGATCTTCATATGTAGGGGTGACTGGTTCCTTAGATCTGCAAGATTGCTCAGGAGGAGGATATTTGGCATGCTAATTTTTGTTATTCAAGAGAGTCATGTCTTTTTGGAATTCAGAGTAATCATATCACTAATGTTTCTTGGTTGACAGGGTAGAACTCCTGTGCTAACAACTTCCTTACAGATCTCAGAGGCTAACAAACATTCAAAGGATAGATGCCAAATGAATTCACTATTAGCCCTGTAGAGAAAGTAGTAAAAGGTGATGATCATGCCCCTTTTACGAAGGTACTCTGTTGTAGTAAGGCATTCAATACAGATTGGTCTAAGAAATAATTCTAAATCTCTTAGGCATTTGACGAGTCCAAAGCCACCAACCTCACTTGATTTCTTGGTTTATTACTCTAATAAGGTTCTTGGCATAGTTCAAGACTTCAAGTTAATGAATTCAGCCCCATCCAAAGTAATAGCATAATCTTCTATATAAGAGTTACCAACATAATTTAAGAAAACAGACATGTTTCATTCTCCTTGTATCATTAGTATTCCCCTTACCTTTTAGAATAACAAAGCTATGAGTAGTCAACCCGCTTTAGTGGGTCTGCTTAAGAGCCCCCCTTTGTCCATTTGAAATAGAGTACTGTTATTGCTACCAAAATATATATAAAGAGTTATTGCAAATACAAATACTTATCAAGACATCCTACATCATAGTTGTTACTTACATTATGGTGGAATCCTTGAACCACCTCCCAGAACCACTGAATAGAAGGTGATGCATTGATGTAGCCAGAGTATTCTATATTTTCCCTCAAATCTTCCACTACAATAAACCATAAGACAATTAGAAGTTAATATAACAACACAACTGCAAAGTGTGGATATCAAACAACATATACTTACAATCAATATCTGGAAGTCCACTAATAAGCGACTCCAAATCTAAACCAATAGAGATCCACCCAAAGAATCATCCAAGTGCAGTATAACTATATATTTAAGTGTGCATGTACACACACACATATCCTTGTGCATGAAAACCTATCAAAAGATACAAGTTCTGTGTTATTGAAGATGTAAACTACAAGAATGCATCGAACATCGATAGGAGTGTTTCCTTGTACTTTAGATAGGATGCCTACATGGATAATGGATAACTTATAGTCAGCTACTTTATATCTGCTGACAGTTGTCCTGTGTTTCTTATTGTTGCTACTATATTTTGTATGGCATCTTCAGTACATGATGGGTCATTACCAACCATCCTCATGGTAATAGTTAGAGCATTGTTCCTTACCAACATAACCTTCATCATTTGAGTAGTGGTCCTCCTTTTTGGTTCTATCCCATACCAGACTGCAGGATAATATAGATTCCAAAACATATAATCTTTAGGGCAGGTATAGAAACACCAAAGATAAGCGAAGTCATGACGGAAAGAGATGCCATGAATGATGTATTAAATAGTGCATGAAGCAGATCTAGTTTACTGTAATGATAAATGGCTCACTGAAATTGAAACTGTTGGAAACTCTTACACACCAACATAATTGAGCAATTGTGTAAATCTTGTGGTATATCATGTTGCAAGACAATAGATTAGAGACTCTTTCTTGAAGAAAGCCTTCTTCTATAGATTCCCTACAAAATAACAACAAAATTTCCCATCAAAATTAGAGCACCATAGGTTATTTCACATTTGAAATAGAAATTGCATCACATTAACCATAAACAAACCATCAACATAAGCCCTATTGATTCTACTACCTTTAAAGCAACCATTAAAAAATGATCTACAACAGATGGATTGAATGAGGCCACTGCTCTATTTTCAGTCGCTACTCACCTGGATGCTCACCAAGGGAGACCAAAACTTGCTAACCACCTTTGCTGCAAATTGCTCCGCAGCTTGGAGATGTAGGAATTCACAAGAGTTCCAAAAAATGACTTACGATCATTCTTGCATGACCACACATATAGAAATCAAAATTCTTCAGGTGGCAGATACTGCTATCGATAACTGTACCTGCAATAATAGTATAAAGAATAGGAGTATTAGGGATAGTAGATAGTATAAAGAACATGATTATCAAGTCATTGTAGATAGTAGAGAGATCATGATCATGTGATCATGGTCTTACCTCGATAATTTGATCAAGCTCTTTGTTTTGCACCTAGCTGAATTGAGATTCACTAACTCCATCCCTAAAATGGAGAAAAAAGAAAGAAAATTATAATAGCTTAACAAAGAAAAACACATAATCATGACATGGAATCACAAAAAGAGAGCATTTGATAAATATACGCCCATTGAAGAAAATCCATTTAACCAAATAGAATGAGTATGGCATCAGATTGAACTAGGCTGGATTAATTTCCTGTGTTCCCAACTTTTGAATATATGTGTAAGCGTACCTCCGATAGAAAGTTATACATATTCAATTTATGCTTTAACAAAACACAAAAGTATAGAGTAATCAAACTCTGATAAACTATTCATTCTACTAAAGCCCTTATAGCTACAACCAGACATCAGAACACAAACAATCAGAGCAGATCACATTCAAGTACAATGAAAAGTACAAAGGTCTAGATTATACCTAAATATGATAATCTGTTCAGGCTTTCTACACTTGGTACTTTGGTAGAAATCCACCAAGACCTCCCTGCAGACATACAGATCGCCAATATACCAAAACAGAGAAGATAAAATGAACCCGTATAAAGATAGCCAATATGCCAATGCAAAGTATAGATGATACAAAGGTAGATACAAGAAGGAAACATAGGCAACAGGCCTGATAAGAGCCTCATCCCCATTATTATCAGTGGGTTTAAATAGAAAGTCTATCATTTCTACCTTGAGTGACTGAGTCCTAACAGTAGCTCTGTACTTGGAGATTAAAGGCCATTCTCAAGAGCTGACAACCTAAGACACAAGTAGAGCAACATAGAACACCACATATAAGAAAAATAAACATAACGCCATATAGATTTGAGCCCAACAAAAATAATGGTACGAAAAACCCATATATATGCTAAGGAGTCAAAATTCAAAACTTACAACGGCTATTGATGGCTTGTTTGACTGCCCAGGGCTCCCATGGGACACATCTATTCCTAGTATAATAGTTGGCACTTAGGAGATCTTTGGCATGGATGGAGGATGCTCATCTGTGGTGAACTTCTCTGCGTGCTGTGACACCCACATGCTTATTGATGATCTCATTCGCTGTGGAAACATGAAGGGCGTTGTAAGTAAAATCTTTTTATGTATTTTGTTTAACTAATTTTTATTAAATGAAATACATAAAAATATTTTACTTACATAAAAAGATTTTACTTACAACGCCCTTCATGTTTCCACGTCGAATGAGATCCAAAATAAGCATACGGGTGTCACAGTGCGCAGAGAAGTTCACCACAGCTGAACATCCTCCATCCATGCCAAAGATCTCCCAAGTACAAACTATTATACTAGGAATGGATGTGTCCCATGGGAGCCCTGGGCAGTCAGACAATCCATCAATAGCTACTGTAAGTTTTGAATTTTGACTCCTTAGCATATATATGGGTTTATCGTCCCATCATTTTTGTTGGGCTCAAATCTATATTTTGTTGTGTTCATTTTTCTTATTTGGGGTGTTCCATGTTGCTCTGCTTGTGTCTTAGGTTGTAAGCTCTCGAGAATGGCCTTTAATCTACAAGTACAGATTTGTTGTTAGGACTCAGTCACCCAAGGTAGAAATGATAGACTCTCTGGGTGGAGCTCTTCTCATGGAAGGACTTTCTTCAAAGACATCAAATGAATGCTCTATATTCTGTAAGGACAACCAATGAGAAGTGAAAACCATTAGTTAGTTGAACAAAAAGGAAAGGACCAGGCACACACAAATCAGTTAAAAAAATTACATAAAAAGCTTTTACTTACAATGCCCTTCATGTTTCCACAGCGAATGAGATCTTAAATAAGCCTGCGGGTGTCACAACACAGAGAAAAATTAATATGCCATAAGAAATATATCATGATCTGACATGATGCAAGTTGGATATGAAGACCACAAATATGAAGCACCCACAATATGCATTCCTACTTATATAAGAAATTGCATTCCAAGATATTATCAAACAGAATCAAACTTGCATAGGTTGGGAAACAAAAAATCATGGTATAAAATGTGTGGCTGTCATACAAAAGGGACAATTACCCTTTTACTGTAGTAGTTTTTACATTCAAAAAGAATTATTCAGTCCACATCACCCATCCTCATTAGTTGTAAATTTTGAATATCCAAACCATAATAATCCATTTACTAGTTGAGTAATTACAAAATGGAAAGAAATGGATCAAATAATTGTAACTCATTTGCAACTAAATTTTTCATCCGTACCCACAAACAAGAAGCTAAAACACTGCTCATAGCTAAAAACCACAAACCAATCGTGGTGTGTGTATCGTCCATAATACTAAGATTCTCCATAATAAAAGTAAAAGTAGGTCAAAACAAAATAGGATTGTTATTTGGCAACATTATCTACGAAAATGGACATGAAATACCATTATTTGGATCGTCATGTAAAAATAAAAAATTGGATTAAATAAAAACAACTATATCTCTTCTCTCTTTAGATAGTATCCAAGAATGCAATTAACTTTAAACTTCATGTCCTGTAACAAATGGAAATGACTTTAGATACTACTTTTATTTTCAATTATGTAACAATATAAGCAACACTTTATGCTCACCTTGGCAACATTTTTCGGCCATGCTATGACGTTGCCAACAACATCATCAATAGATTGATATTGATCATAAGGTCTCACTAGAGGATCGTTGCCCAACAAAGCAACCTCTACAAAAATAGCAACAAAGGATGAGCCTAAAATTGCACCTCCCATCCTTTTCACGGGATCAATCTCAGAGACTCGACCGAATGTAATTCTAGCATCTGGATCTGTAAAACTCAGTAGATACACATCCTAGAAACAAAATACAATTTACATAACAAATTTATATAAACGTAAAATGAATTGCAATTTACACAAATACAAACATACTTGTCCCTACTTAAATGATGAATGTTTAGATGGAGTGGAGTTTGCATTGATAAGTTTGTCTGCACAATTATTATATTTTTGTCATAAGTCAATAAAAGTCAACATGGAAAATAATTGATACCACACATCTTATATAAAATGTATTCATATTTGGCCAGTGCCAACATGTTGTACTTGACTATTTCCTGCTCTAGTTAAGACAAGTAACTCCTCTAATTTTTGGTTGAATTCATCCTTTTATTCTTGAAGTTTTGCATCAAATTCCAACTGTTGTTCTTCAAGCTTATCCTGAAAATGCTTCCTTTGTGCTTCTTCAACTTCTTGAGATTTACAATTCTTGCCCCAGATATCAGAAGGTGATGGTCCAAGTCCATAACCACGAACATATCTTGGTCTCTCTTCTCCCATAAAGTGCCTATAAATTTCATCTAAAGTAACATCAGGTTGTTTTCTTCATAGATCTTCTCCTACCTCAAAAAAAATTTCCTACATACAACAAATCATAGGAGATGCATTTTATACCAAATATATACCTCTTTGAAATTAGTATATGAAACATAATACTATAGGATATTATGTGTTGTACCAAAATTTTGGCAGATTCAACATCAACTATGCTCCCATCTTTTTTACAATGAGTTTTCTCAAAAAACATTATGGGAACCACTTTTTCACCTGTTTCCTTCTCCATCTTTATCATTCAAACAAGGTTATTGTAAACATCAAATAAGCGGATGCCATCAAATTGTCTAAATGGATCACAAAAATTACTAACTTACATCATATTTCAGACATGCAAACGACTTGGTTCCTGTTGTGTGGCTAACCTTTTGAAATTTTATGCTTGTCTTGTTAGTTGTAGACTTCCTCTGTGGAAAACATTGCAGTATTGTGCATAGTAATTATCGTTGTGGTACTATAAGTATCAACAAACAGAAAAAAATATTACCTTTCCTTTATTACTCCTCCAATAATCGATAAGAAATTTTCAATGCGACTTGTCCACACGGGGAACAACTTGTTCAAGCTGTTGTTTGTATGGACTATCTTCTAGGAAGTATAGTCTCCTTAACTCCCACTTGTGGTCCTTCTATTTCTTTCCTAGTCTCTTCATTGTCCACTCCTTCAGATCTGAATCCATTGTGAATTTACTCTACCGACATAAAGGATATCAATTAGAAGCTTCATCTAACTATTTAAAAATAAAATTTAATAATATACCTTCACAAAATTCCATATAGAATATTTTTTATTTGTTGGAAATTATCTCCAGTCCTCATAGTTTTGTGGACAAAGATTGGGATCTCTTGCAATGGTTGTTAGAAAACTTGATAAGTGACATTGGTTTTCACCTACTGGTTGTCCAAATTGATTTTTCTCAATGGGAATTGGATCGTCGCACTTTCTTTTCCAAACTTTCAAACATTGTGTTCTGCCACATGCTTGATGTTTTTGACCTAAGCATTCATTTATAAAGGGTAAAATATATATGCAAAATTATATATCATTAAATGCAACACTATAAATGTAATGATATGAATGAAATGATTACCTAACCCATCAGAAGGTTTGTTGTAACATTCAATGACTCAACATGGTGATTAGAGATGTCATTTTGGTCCATGTTATTAGGAAATACATTACTATTTTGGTTACTGGCAGCTCCATTCTCTGCAATTCTTGAATGAATAGACACGAAAGCATCGACATTAGGCACACGTGATAGCTGTGAATTTCTTGATCTTGTAACTTTATCATCACTTTCTTTGTTGTGATGATTTTGGAACCTTGTTCCCATCTCCTTTTCAATTGTTCATGTTTGAGAGGATTTTGAACCACCAACCATATTAGAGTCTTGGGGAGACGTGGTTGATTGGGTATCTTTTACAGAGCTAGTAGTAGTTTTATTGAATTTGTTTGCTCTATCATTACAAATTTCAGTTGGAAGAGAAGCTAATTTTTTTTAGAGCGATTTGAGGATGACAAGTTCAAAGATTGCCAACAACCATGTCAAGTAATGCTAGGTAAATGAGTCATCGTACAAGAGTCATTGTTGTTGTTCTTATCATTCCTTGTGGTTGTCTTGTTATGGAAGTTGTCATTGTACTGTTCTCTCATCCTGAGTATATCAAGTCACATAAAAATGAAGACATTTAAAAAAATATTAAACAACATAATAACAATTTTATAATTACTATTTAAAAATGAAACATAGATATTTAATCAAATATAATTAAACAACAACAGAGACAAGGATAAATTTGATTAAGAAGAATGTTAGACATGCAAAATGCATACACCTAGCTAGAGCACAATGTGAGACAGAAAATTAAAGAGATACATCGAGCCAAAAAAGGCTTATTTAAGTCAAATATTAATGACAAACTAAAAGAAACATTGGCTGCTATTTTGTAATCTTCTCATTCAAAACTATCATCATCATCACTTTGAGATACACTTTCATCATCCTACTGAATTTGGGATTGATCTTTTTCAATTGTTGAACTATCAATAGTAATTCCTTCCATATCCAATCTAACTATGTCACAATTAGTACCTTCATCCTATGATGACATTGATGGCCCATCTCTAGTTTCACCTTGCACATAAGCTTCGACATTCTCAATACAAGATTATTCTTCCATGTTGAACATATCTCGTGGGGCAATCTAAACAATAAAATGCCACCCTTTTGCAGTGACATCTTCTACATAAAATACTTGTCCAACTTGAGATGCCACTACAAACAATTCTCCTGTAGTTTGAAGTCATCTCAAATTAACAAGGTCAATCCATGCTCATCATGCTTGATTACCCTCTTTGTGTAGATGTCCACCCAATCACACTTAAATCATGTCACCTTAAAGTGTTCATAATAATTGAGCACAATAACATCCTTCAAAACACCATAGTAGGTAACATCTCTAGTAATTGGATTGCGGTCGGTGATTTTAGAATAACAATCAGTCTTAGCTACCAGAAAGACTCCATTATTTTGTGTTGTTCGATTTTCATCTTTTGCCTTGGTATGAAATCTGTGACCATTGACAACATAGCCCTTGTACTTAATGGCCAATTGATGTGGACCTTGAGAAAGAAACTTGATTTTATCTTCCACGATCTCTGTTCTTAGGAGTGTCTCAATCTAACAAAAGAAAAGTTTGTTAGACCTTATTCATGAAGCATAAAAAATTTAATTAGCACAACTAAACTTACATGTTCCTGAAACCATCCATCAAATGAGTTACTATGTATTCTCTGATCCTCCTTTAAGGACTTCTTAGGATGTTTTTGCCTAATGATATCATAGTGCTTCCTGAATACAAAATATGTACAATATGTCATTGGAATATGTTATAGAATTTTATTAATAGAAGACAATTGACACTAACTTACTTAATGTAGGGTTCAATTGCTTCACAATTGAATAATACATGCTTATGGGCTTGTTTCCATGTATGTTTGTCCAAGACACATGTTACCATTTTACCAATACCATGACCTATGGTTGAGAAAATAGACCAATCATCACTGTCAAGTGTTGGCTCATTTTCCAAATTTGCTTCGTCAGTATCGTTTCTATTTGGTTGATTTAATTTTGTTTCAACTCCATCCAAGTATCTTGAAAAAAAAGTTAGACACTCTTTAGCTATATATCCTTCTTCTATTGATCCTTCTGGATATCTTTTATTACAAACATGTCCTTTTAGGGTCATCAGATACCTGATAACAAAGTTGATGAAAATATAATGACAAATTACATTCCAATAGGTAAAGTCATCACGACGTATGAAAAGTTACCTTTCAATTGGATACATCCAACGATACTGAACAGGGCCGGCTATCTTAGCTTCATAAGTGAGATGGACTGATAGATGCATCATTATGTTAAAAAAACATGGCAGGAATATCTTCTCCATCTGACAAAGTGTCACAGCTATTGCATTTTCCAATGGAGCAAAATTATTTGGATCTATGACTTTAGTGTACAACCTTTGAAAATAGCGATAAAGATTAATAATACATGACTTAACATTCTTACTGAGCAAGGACATAGTGACAGCTAATGGCAGAAGTTGTTACATCAGCACGTGATAATCGTGACTTTTCATTGGTAGCATCTTCTGATCCTTTAGTCGTGCACATCTAGATATATTGTAAGCATACCTGTCTGGAACTTTGACAGATTTTAGAGGGTTGCAAAATAATATTTTTTCATCTTTTCTCATTGTATAGCAAGCTGGAGGTAGGATGGTATATTTACCAACAATTTTTGGATGAAGCAGAAATATGATTCCTATATCCTCCAAATCCTTCCTTACATTCAAGTTGTCCTTACTTTTATCCTTCAAACCTAGCAATGTTCCAACAATACTCTCACATATATTCTTCTCAATGTGGATGACATCGAGATTGTGCCTTACAATGTTAGTTTTCCAATATGGTAGCACAAAACATATGCTTTTCCTTTCCCAATTGTGTGTTGAATCCTTACCTCTTGGCCTTTTCTTACCAATTACAGTTCTTCCATCCTCCATTTGTGACAAGATTTGAGCTCTAGAAGGAGGTTTAGGTGGACACCTAAATTCTTGCTCACCGTCAAATGTCTTTGCTTCTTTTCAGAATCTATGGCTTGTTGGCAAAAACCTACGGTGTCCTTTGTAGCAAACTTTATGGCTATGTGGCAACCAATGTGAGACAATATCTTTATTACAATAAGGACGTGATTTGTAGCCTTTAGTACTCCAACCAGATAGATGTGCATATCCTGGAAAATCACTAATAGTCCATAATAAAGAAGCACACATCAGAAAGAATTCCTTGGTTCCAGCGTCATATGTATGTACACCAGTATCCCATAGTTATTTCAACTCATCAATCAATGGACGCAAGTACACATCTATATTTTTAGGTGAAGCTGGTCCAGGAATGAGTAGGGACAACATAAAATATGGTTGCTTCATGCACAACCAAGGAGGTAAATTATATGGAATAATCACAACAGGCCATGTACTGTAAGAAGTAGTCAATGTCCCAAAAGGATTAAATCTGTTAGTTGCAAGTCCCAATCGAATGTTTCTAGCGTCTACAGCAAATTCTGGACGCATCACATCAAATGTTTTCCATGCAGGTGAATCTACCGGGTGTCTTAACTTGTCATCTTTTTCATATTCTTCTACATGCTACCTCATTAAGGAAGAGGTTTTTGATGACATGAACAACCGCATTAGGCGTGGTATAAGTGGAAAGTGTCTGAGCACTTTGACATGTATTCTATTGGTTTTTTTTGCAAGGTCATTATCATCATCTGGGATTGTAATCGTCTTCCATCTTGATGCTCTACATGTATCACAGACGTCTTTATCAATAGAATCCTTCCAAAACAACATGCAACCATTTGGACAAACATGAATCTTCACATAATCTAAGCCCAACCCTGTAATCGTCTTTTTTATCTCATAAAATGAATTAGGTAACTATTCTTCTTTTGGTATCATCTTCTTAAAGAATGTAAGAAACATAGAGGATGCTTTCTTACTCAAGCCATTAAGACAAGCCAGGTGATAGAATTCTAGGATGCAAGCATGTTTGCTATATTTCTTACACCCTGGATATAATTCTGTCTCAGAATCCTTTAACAAGATATAAAATTTGTTAGTATTGAAATGTTGATCACTAGATGGCTCCACTCCTTCTGTATTTCTGTCTTCACTAAAACTCAAAAAAGTATCATGCAACATATCTTGTAAATTTTCAGCGTTAAGGAAATCTCCCTGATCAGTAGGAGCATCCATTTGAACATCGGCATCTTCACCATGAAAATCCCAAGAAATATAGCTTGGTAAGAAGCCATGCCACAATAGATGGCTCAATGCTGTCTTTCTGGTGACCTGGTATACAACAGAACACTTTCTACACGGGCATACAATCTTGTCTCCAATTGATGAATGTTCAAAAGTGAAATCCAAATTTTTTGATACTACTTGTTCGGTCATCCTCTGCTATCCGAGACTTATCCATTCTATAAAAATAGTAAAACATATAACATATGAGTAAGTATGTCATATTAAAAAAGACTATACAATATGAGAAAATACTAGTGTAATCATGCAAATGAATTTCACACGAGCCTATCTGACTAGGCGGTCGCCCAAGCATTTTTTGAAATACTTGTAATCAGGATAAAAGAACATTTATAATGAAATTTATCAATAATTTGTAACATAATAGGATATGCATATTTCTTTTTGTTGTTGGGTTTCGAATGTGTCATTAGATAGGATGGATTTGTGAATTTGGAACATTCATGGGAACACACACTTCAGTTATAAGCATTCATGTAGCAAATTTTAGTTCCATTCATTAATCTCTTTTTACATCCACACACAGGGGTGTACCCCTAAACGGTAACTAAACAAAGGGGTTGGTGTACCCCTATACATGCACATAATTAAAATAACTATTAATACAGACAAGTCTAGATAGATATACAACTAAATACTACACCAACATGGTCCCACATCAGTAACTTCAAGGACTTTTCATTGTGACAATCTTCTCCTGAAGTTCAGAAAAGAAAGTAGCTATGAGGATTGATTGCTTTAAGACAAAAAGTGTAAACACAATTTTTTTGTCAGGACAATTATATTTGTTAATTGGACCTACCGTGGTCTTTTTGATGATTGTGTTGTGTTGTGGAGGTCCTCACTGTATTTAGATGAATCTGAACTGACATGTGCCTCATCATCAGATTCGTCTGAGCTGGTTTCCTCCATCGTGCGCTCATACCGCCATAGATGATTGGGGTCTCATTGTTTATGTTGGTTATCCAAACTTTGATGGTATTATGGCCAACTGGATGGAGAAAAAGCTTATCCCTATGGCCCACTGGCATCTTTCTAATCCAATCACACCAATCAAATTTTGATATAAGATTTCCTGCCAAATCATACTCAACCTCGATAACATGTGATGAATTGCCAAAATTTAGGGTCACTTCACCAAGCCTATAGTGTCTTCCGTTTAGAAAATGCTAATGTTTGGGTATGGTTAGTTGGTTTTAGGAACAATCATCTAGGATGATGTCCAATTGTTCTTCTTCAGGGAACAATAACATTAGCATAGAGGCCCAGTTCATAGTGACTGTTGTGGGTGGATAGAGACTGCAAAATATTAGTACTAACAATTGTAAGTGCATATAATGATGTTATATATTTTCAAAAAATGTAGTATACCATCAGTTTACCTTTTATTGCTTGTCATAACCAACTTTATAATGGTGGACATGATAGCTTGAAAAGAAATCTAAGAGAGGAGATCATGTCCTATATCTTTGCAATTGGTCCAATGTTCACTAATCCTTCTTTGAGAATTTCAAGGAAGTAACTAGTATTTTCTGTAATTTGATGTATCTTGGTATTTCATACAATGAGGTGACACTTATTAACTATTTGTTGAATCAACACTCATATTTTAGATTGTCAAAGAGGTTACTGGTGTCTGGCTTATTTTGTACAGGTGTGAGACCAATTTAATTTGGAGTATCCATGCACTACTATAGAAGGTGTGAGACCTATTTAAAGAGTTTACTGGTGTCTTTCCAAATTTTTACTATAGTCTTGTACTTATGTGTTTATCAAAACACTACTACAAGATATCTTATCGTCTTATTATTTTGATGATACCACAAATTTTATGACAAGAAGGATTCATCTAAAAATTGTAAATTTTCTAAATGACTTATGTGAGGTTATTATTCTCTGACCTATATGTAAATGGGATAGATTCCTGCCTCTTTAGTTTTATGATTACGTGACACTATGTTTGAAATACTTTTTATAAGGATAAAAGAATATAATTATAATAAGGACCCAGTCACATTCTAATCATTTTGAACTATATAAGAAAATGAACATGAGCCTAGGTCCTATCCGCTAGTATCAAAGGAGAATTTGTAAACCTCAAAACCACCAACATGGTTTGCAAACCTACACCCTCATTTTCTACAAGCTCACCTTCTACAAACCTTTAGAACATATACAACCAGAAAGTATCAATGACTGCATGTATCAATGACTGCGAAGTCTATCATGCAGCTTGCTTGGCACATGAAAGAGAGACATGTTTAGTTGTATTGGCCCAAGTGGAAAGAAAACCCTATTAGGGATAGGTCTAAATTGGACTCACAAGTACTATTCGGCAAAGGAGAGAAGCCCATCAATGCCTAGTAAGACTCTGTGCCCTACAACTTTGTGTGCAGATAAATTGGTTGTACACTACAACTTTGTGCATAAATTAGACCAAAAAGCTACCAAACTACATTTAATAGTAGAAAAGATCATCTTTTTAAGTTATTTAATCTTCTATATAGGTTACAAGTGTTACTACCCTAAAATAAACATATTTATGTTTTGGCTAATGTTGCACTCCATTAGTTTGAAATGTACTTCTCTCATCTTGAGCCATCAAATCAAGAATATAATGTTGTACAAAGAGAGTTCCATGAACCCACAAAGTTCACTTTGCCTGCCTCATCTACACAATGAGCCAAAGTATCCCACCAGAGATCATAGTGCCTCCTCCTCACAATGAAAAGTCTGGATGAACTTATAACATATATGGTACATATTTGCATCATTAATATCATAATCTTGAAGATTTGTCTTACTTATCAATCAATAATGCATTATCAAATGTGTGCCTTATATATGTTTCACAACTAAAGTTTAGCATAGCCTTAAGAAATCAATTTCTACTGAATTTTTTATGTTTCAGCCATGAAAAAATTTAGCTTGATGGTTTTTAGTCAGTGGTCCTCCAAACTGATCTATGTTGAGCATCTTTTCATCAAAATTCTGCTTGAACCCGAATGATCACATGTAATGCACCTGGTATTACTACTGATTTTTCATTTTTGAGTCAAGTATTTGCTTGCAAACTACAAAAAAATATCTAAAGCAACATTTCTATTTTTACTATAAATATAATAGATTTTTCTTAGTCTGTGCTTTGCTATCGCCTAGCATTTTATCTAATTCCAGTTTCTACTGGCAGCAGCTACTAGATGCATCTTTACATATAAGAACTCTAATACAAAATGACATACTATTCCATTTTTTGATGTTTCAATTAACTAACATTGGATGTTCAACACTTAGAGAGAAAAAATATAACTAATATGTATGTGTTTCTCTCCCCAAATGCAGCTGTTATTGGTCAAGTCTTCATGGTTGATACTAACATGGGAATATTTGATCTTAGCCTTACATAGGCGCAACAACAACTATTTACAATTCCCATTGATTTCTCAGCAACCCCACCTACCATTAAACTTTGAAAATACATATATCATATGTTCATATAGTCAAAGGTGCTATTGGTGATGTCGAACCATTATTGACAACTTGATCAAACTTTCTCAAAAGAAATTCATCCACATCAAGCCTAATTATGCTTGACCCTAAAAAACCTTTTTCTTGAACCCAACTATAAATGGTTGAATTCTATTTAATTACATAATCTTTATGTAGATATATTTTCCTTAGAAGATTCAAAACTACAAAATTCTTAGAACTGCCAAGACAGACTGCAGGATCCTCAAGATTGTTAGGAATCACATACCTAGATTCCCAGCAATACGTTGGCACAATTAAAATCAGAATGTAATATAGAATCCATATATAAAGGTATAATAATTAATAATCACTGACTTTATACAAATGATAAGATAGGAAACATATCTTGACTAGCTCTCACAATAACAAATGTAAAAGACAACTATTTTCCTCCCTACATAATCCATAATGAGGAATATTTGAGGATCTTGACTTTGGCCTATCATCACAACCATTTGAGGCCCATGGAGAATGAGGAAATATCTAGACCTACACCTACCATCTAATAGGATGAATGGTAGTAGAGTGGACTTAGTTTCTCAATAGGGAACCACTGATTAAGTCATCAACATATAAGAACTGAACAAATCAAGCCACATAGATATTGAGCCATGACAAGATGGACCCACACTTCTATATCCATGCAAGGATTCATGGCGGATGTTATAACTCTCATAGAGAAAACCATAAAGGAAATTATATTAATTTTCATAGGTAGAATATCCCACTCATAACCAATTCAAATCAAAACCACTTGATGAACCCTTCTAATCTCTACTTGCCCCTTTATGCATAAAGAAAGTTAATATATTACCCATAGCACCCCACAAAACAAACCTGAGAATGAGTCTTGAATGATAGTATGAAGACCCTTGCCACACAGTGGGATTTTTATGTACCATGTCTTGGTTCATTCATTACCCTATCATTGCATTCTTTATTTATTAGAAAAATTGGGCACTCTATTTCAAATCCCCCTTTTAAAGGGACATATTAATGTTCAACATCTTGTTTAGGCTTGTAAAACTTGAGACTTACATATAATTAGTGACATGTACTTTCACCAACAGACATGTGACTACAAGACCACTCTAAAGAAGCCCTAATATGCTCCATTCCTAGAAACTTATAGAATCAAATAATTACATAACATATGGAGGTAATCCTCAAAGCATGCCACATGAAGATAGTCATTCGGTCATCCAATATGCATATCTTGTGTTCCAGATGAAAGAAAACCAAGGCTATCATGTCTATCACAAGCATATGAAACACCTTCACATATAATTAAGCAACAATACCTTTGTAGATGTTGTTCTAAAGAGGGATGCTAACACTAACAAGGAACATGGATGATCTAGATATACTTAAGAAGCTTGATTGACTAAAGCTTACATAGTTTCTGTAATTAAAGGCTTTACAATCTTTTGATTCATGGCTTCAAACTGATGATTAACCTATAACTGAAGATGGTCATAGCAAAGTTGCATGTCTGTAAAATTGTTTTTTGTGTTTCTGAATAGTTTTTTAATGTAATGGCTGTAACAGAGCATGTAACCTTGAAAATTGGTTTTGCTAAATGAGGGGCGAAGTGTGTAAATTAAGATCGATGGTTTCCCTGGTCTAACTGTGGTCGAGAAGCCAAGCTAGAAGTCTATCTTCCCCGACATGAACCTGGTTTGTGGGTAGATAGATGGGGTGGATCGAACACCCTAAGGAGATAAGGGAGTTGTAGAACAGGGTGTGGTGATGGTTATATGAAGAGGATTGATCAGAGTCCCTCACTCAAGCTCGCCAATGCCGGAGGGGCAGATTGAGTCTGCGGCAGTGCTTTGGCTGGGCTCGGTCCAAATTGGCAGAGGAGGAAGATCGAACGATGCATGAGTATGCTTTGATTGGGACTCACCAACAATGTGTCACTCCGACGCCGGCAATATGGCACTCTGCGGCCGGCAAGTTGGCACTCTGCGGCTGGCAACGGGCAAACAGCACACACCACCAGTCTCCCAGTTAGACGTATGCGATCCACCAACAGAGCTAGGGCACGATCGGCAAGGACCATATCTCCTCCACGCGCTGGTCTAGCTCGTGAGCGAGGAAGTCAGCTGAAGAGCAGAGAGATTGATTGTCGGGATGAATTAGGGAGAGAGCGGAGAGATCGATCTTCGTGATCTGTTGGAGCACAAAGGGAAAAATTTTGGAGCGGGAAGTCAATATTGCGTTAGCAATTACTTTCTAATTTGATATGGCAATCTAAGATTGCCACTAATTAAAAATAAAAATGCCTTTAATGTTATGTCCTTTTTAGAAACTCTATAATAGGTGGTTTAGAGGCATTTTAATTAAAAATACCTATATATTAGAAAGATAGTGGCTTTTTTTTATAAATTCCACTTGAATAAATGCCACTAATGGGCAATTTTGCTGTAGTGTCACCTCTTTTCTTTACTCCTCCCTTTGCCTTGAGATCTGAAGACTTGGTCTTCTGGCCAAATTTTATAACTCTTCTTAGATTTTCCTTTTCCTTTAGACTTCCCCTTTGTCTTGTTGATCACTATAACAGACTTGGGCTTGTATTTCTTCATTTGTGCCTCATTTGTTCACAACATGCCCAACAACTATGTCAACGGCTTGTCAAAGTCATTCGTGTTGTAGTTCATGACAAATTGACTATATGACTCTAGCAGACACTGTAGAATCACGTCAGTGGCTAACTCTTGACCCAAGGGGAATCCCAGTCTAGCTAGGTTCTCTACATACCCAATGAGCTTAAGTACATGGGGACCTACTAGGTCTCCTTCTACCATGTTGCACTTGAACAATGCCTTGGAGACATCATATCTCTCTTATCTTTCCTGATCTTGGAACATGTTTTTGAGATACATGTTCTTGAGATGTGTGACCATCTAAATCACATCTGTGTTCTCATATTGTCTCTGCAACTCATAGTTCATGGAGCATAGCATCATACACTTGACATCTACGACATCTTTAGTATGCTTCTTGTAAGCATCTCTATCAGTCCTTGGTGCATTTGGAAGGGGTTCATCTAGTTATGGCATCTCCAGGACAATTGAGCTTGTGCTCCTGTGTGAGAATGATTGTCAACGTCCTGAACCAATCCTAGAAGTTGTTCCCATTTAGCTTGTCCTACTCAAGTATCGATTGTAGAGAAAAATGATTGGTTTTCATTGCAATTTTATTTTACAATTTTTTTAAATCTCAATATTTGATTTGATTTGATTAAAAAATTGACGATATTTATTAGGACTTTAATTAATATCACTCTCATTATTTTGATCAGACTGACAACCCTTGAGTATCAATTTGGAAAATTACAGTAAACAATTTTTGAATGAGCCAAGATCCAAGATATTTCAACTATGACCTGATTACGCTGCAATACATAGTTAATTATCAACGTAGGAAACTTTTTCCAGTTGCATCATATGAAATTCTTAGATAGATAATGTGTACAACTCATTGTGATGATTATTTGTATGCCTCTGAGCCTAGACGCTCTAAGAATTACTAGTTAAGTGTGACCCAAAAGCCGACACAATAATAATACACCCCGCTAGGGCGGAACCTACATTATTACACACTTCTATGAGACAGATGGCTCACCACGCTAGGTCGTAACCTACTCTTGGTCGATCAAGATTTCCATGTTTTCCACTGATGGAAAGCATCTTAGACTTAATATGTTAGATTTGAGGGATTTATATATATCATATATATACATATAATGTATCCAATCACCACATGTATAGTACATATCATATACATTCTATATCCCACAATGTAAACATGCAATATAAAACAAAAGGCGATGGTTATGGACATATCTAATGTAATTCCTTGGAGCCTCAAGGAATTACTACCACCTAAGTCAATCATCGCATCATATGCATGAATCTGTTGTTAGTGTAGATCTGGGTTTGCTAGTTTGGGTTGATCAGTTCAACTCTTGAACCAGTCGTCTCGCCTCTTGGCCGGTCGGTTGGTCCCCAGAAATGGTAATTTGTCCTCCTATTCAACCAATGTATGGACTCCTCCAGATGATCAGTTAGGTCCACCAGACGGTCAACTCACTCCCGCAATGTATCCTCTAGTTAGTCGGCTCATCATGTGAAATGGTCAGTTGCCTGTTCATTGTCATATTTGTCGTTGAAAGAAAGGAAACTATCGTATTTCTACTTTATTACATTGTACTTTACATTGGGAATAATGAGGTGTAGGCTCGATATGCAATTTGAGATAAAATAGGAATAAAAACCAAACCATCCAATCACACACAAATAATTGGGTTATTGGCCATAACCACACTACACATCTAGGTTGGTGACAAATACAATGAGCATAAATAACACCTCCAAGAAGCATATTTTCCATGTACAATATCACCACTCAAGTTCCAAGATGACTCTTCCAAGCTAGGTCAAGATTTATAGGGAAAAAAGGAAAAGAAAATAAATACTTATAGATTAGCAATTTTTCACTATGGAAACCTATGGATTTTGGCCACATAAGAATAAGTGGTGAAGAATAGGAAGAAAAGGACTGGTACATATTGTATTATATATTTTTTATGTGAAAAGCAAGGTTGGAATGCTTGGAAACACCATTGAGTTGTTTGATCTTTAACATGCATTGACATATCTGTATAGATCCACCTTCTTGCAACCTATGGGGCGTCTAGACAAGGTATTGAGGTCTTCTAATTCTTATCCTTGGTTTCCAGTAAGAGCTATCAAGGATAAATAAAAGTAGGGGCTAGGGGTGTTTCTTATATATAAGAAAAATGTTAAAAGTCAAAATTAGCCTCACGTATATCAAGCCATGGAGGGATAGAAAGAAAAAATGTAGTAAAGCCCTCCTATCGAGGTTCTTTCCTATTGAGGATCTTCCCAGACAAAGGCTCTATTCATCGTTATTATATTAGTAGGTATTTTGGTTGTTGTATTGGGCTATTGAGGTCAAAAGGTAAGTTTTCGAGCTATGTCCATATGTGCATATTGGTGTTAAAACAAAGATCTATATACATACAAAAGTAAATCCACACTAAGAAAAGATTTAACTATTTGCTTCTAATAAGATTATGAAAGATTATAAAGAACAAAATGTTCTATGCATTCATTTTTTAAATTAGACCCTCAATTAATCAAATTACATACTACATCAATTCATATAAATTGAAAATCAAAGCAAATCAAGATGCTAAAGTTGGCATAAAGTTATCTCTTCACAAATTGATCCCAAGGCTCAATCAAGCATGATTATCAAGGAAAACATGACTTTAGATACTTAGCACTTGATCTTGCAATTAAGTCCCTATATTATCATATACTTATAATTAGGTTCACAACTTGCAAGGAAACCTAAAGTTAGAGCTTACAACATTCTTTTTTTTTTTTCAAATTACAAATGTATATTAATAAATTTGTTTTAAAACTAAATCAAACAATCAATTAAGGTAATTCAATATCTAATGATGATAATCAAACATGTTTAGAGGTTAAATTGGGTCAGAGTCCTAACATCTATGAACACCACAAAAGGATTTTTGCCCCCAAAATCCCCAGGTTAAGGAAGAGAATAAGAACAAAATTTAGCCTTATCTCTAAAATGTTGAGACACATGTTATGTTACTTCATCATCATTAGTGTTTAAACATAATGAAGTGCTTGTTGAATTTTAATAGTATATTCTTGTGGTTTATTTCAAGTTTCAACTTTTTATATCATATTCATTTTTTATTTAGTTCCCTTGGCATTTTATTAGGAATTAGTAATGTCATATATTCCATTGATTCTAATTATAATCTCTTCATAATTCATATCTCTTCACAATATTAGGCTAATGATTTCATAATTATTGTAAACAACTCTTATAGTTGTCCCTCTTCATGTATTCCACCTCAATTTACATCTTGGTTATCATCATACATATTTAATAATAATCTAGTTCAATATCAAATTAGGGTTTCTATCTCCTTATCTTATTATAGATTTACTTCTATTATTTTTTATTAGTCACATTATTTCATTCATCTGAGATCACTTCCTAAATAACTTCCATAATATCCTTATTGTATCATGATTATTTAGTTTAGCTCTTTCATAACACACATTGGTTGGTTTGAGATTACCACATGATCCATTGTGCTCATCTATCATTCTGCACATTCATCTTTTTGAACCATACTCATCATCTAATTTCTCCCCGTTTCATATGGATTTGCATCTTAAACCATTCTTAGAATATATATTCTCCATGAACTTCTGCGTACGTGTCTTTATAGTTTAAACGTTACTTTAGTATTCCTTTAATTATGATAAATAAATAAGGCTCCACAATAGAGTTATCTTACCTAAACCTCATCATTCTCTAGAATCTCAACTTTAAACATTGAATTCATATCCTTACAAGGCATCCTTCAAATTTTAGGAACTCCTTTTTACATTAATCACATTCAGATTAAGCATTCTAGTGTTATAATTTTCTATTAAATCATCAAACTCACAAGTATCATGAGTTAAACATACATTTTATATTTCTCTGGTGATAAGATTAATTCTTTTCATCACTAAATCTACCCGTTTACACTTGGTTATAGTTCATCATCTCTTGACATAATTCAAAATTTTTCATCTCTCATCAACTTTTATTTCATTCTTTTATCATGAGTTATTATCTTGTTTTGCTCTAGGGTTATTTTCCAATTGATTACTTGGTTAGATAAATCAAATGAGAAACAAGTAGAGAGGTCCACACTAGATCTTCCTTAATATGTGGATGCCTGACTAGGGCATCCAAACTCTAAGTTCAAGTAACATGCATCATACTCATGTATGTCATCACTTCATTAATCAATTTTAATCCTGATACTATTGTCCTTTAGACTCGGTGAATGTAATCTTTGATACCATAACTTGTGACACTTTCCACAGAGAATACTCAAAACAAAACCCGATCGATCACTAATCAACTTGATTACCACAATACACATAAAACACATATCAAAATTCCAATAAAATTCACTAGAATTGCACAAATACCTTCAATTATTAGCCATGAGTAATTTACAAAATAGATCATTGATCTCAGTCACAACCTATACACAAAGGGTACACTACTCATAAATGAAACATGATCATATCTTCAAATGGTGTACTAACAAAAGCATTAGTCAAAGGTACAACTGATTTAAAACACTCTGCCTTGACTTAAGAGTACATGGACGATTCTAAGACTCTATATTATTAGAACAGTACCAACTCCACCCTAATAATGAGCACTCATTAAAGATTTCTCCCCACTCTAGACTTTATCAAGATGCAAACAACCAAAAAAGGTGTGGAGAAGAAAGAGGTAAGGCCCATGTCCTAGGGATATGATATAACAACTAATAACATTTATTGTATCATTTTATTAAATAGGGTAAATTTAGTTAGCTTTCTACTAGGTAGCATCCTTTAAGTTAAGATATACTCTATAACATATGTGTTAAGAATAATTGAATAGTGCTTGTAGTTCAACATAGCAATAAAGGCATATATTGTAGTTCATAAATATATTCCACAATGAATAAATCCACACATCTTGGTTACTTAACTTAATTATCAGACTTGGGATTACATGTATCAAAAGGGAATCTCAACTGCACAAACCCATCCTTACCATCATAGATATAAAAAATACAACCTTCTACACATATTGTACTCCAAGAAACTAACTACACTAGTTATATTCCTAGAAAGCAACCTTCCACATAGATTATGTTCTAGTGTGGGTTCAACATTTGATAACATTAAACATTTCATAAATATAGAAAATCAATAAAGGCATTCAATGTGATTTGCCAATTAACCTTAAAACATGTATACTACACAGTAGAATCACATATTTTATTAAGCCCTAGGTAGTTTGTGTTGGGTTTTAGGGGAGGCAGAGAAGGCAGCGGAAACAAAAATTTTCTCTTCCCCTGAACCCAAACTGAGGAAACGCGTCAACGTCTATACAATAGGAAGGATGGTTTGAGGAATCATACCTTGTCCCAAGGCTTGCTTGGTGACAATACCTCGCAGCTAGTGCGGTCTTCGCCTTCGGTCTTGGACAGTGTCTGTGCAGCTCCTGGTCGCACCGGGACTCACAACTCCTCCTCTCACCGGGACTGTCGGGTTGACAGTTGTCCTCCTGAGCGGCAGAAACCTCCCGCCTCTGTAGTAGTCCACACTGACCACCTAGAACTCCACTCTCCTTGTCCCACAAGGAAGTGGAAGGAGTCAAACCCTTCTACAGGTGTACTAGTCACCCACACATTCTCCTGCCTCCAATTGCAACTACAGTTGTCCTTCCCTTGCTGCACCTCCCTTTTGCGGGAAGCACTTGCTCGGGCTCTCTCTTGGTTACCAAAACCAGAGAGAACGACAACTTGTAGAGCAACTGGTTGCACTGAGTTGTTCTTTGAGAAGCCCCCAATACCCCTATATATATAGGAGGGTCATGGGACAGGGTTCTCTATCCCGGGCAATGCGGGACTAAAAGCAGGAGTAGAAGGGTTCGAGGATTTTCCACAAAAAGCAACCGGTTCGCAACTTGAAACGATCGGTTCACAACTAAACCGATCGGTTCGGACTTTGAGCCGATCGATTGGACCTGAGACGACTGTTTGGGGCACTCCAACCGATCGGTTGGTGCCCTGAACCGGTCGGTTCATGGTCCTAATCTGGCTCAAAAAGACTTTCCTTGTTTCTTTCCCAATTGGTATCGAATACCAATATTTTTCCCAATCGAATTGGGAAATTTAAAACCAAAGGAAAATCCTTGCCGACATAATTTTCCCAACAGCTCGGTTGCACCAGTTGAGCCAATCGGTTCAACCCTTGAACCGGTCATTTCAACCTGGTCATGAGCCGATCGACTCAACACTTGAGCCGACCGGTTCAGCAACCTCAGACGACCGGTTCAACACTTGAGCGGATCGGTTGGGAGCACAGGTTGGGCAAAATTAGTCAATTGCGAATTCAATCAATCTGATACTCCAATCAATGCGTCCAACACCTTGAACCATATGATATTGAGCCATCGACTGATTGAGTGTTTAATTGAACTACTAAACTCCTTTAGTAATCAATCTAAACAATGCTTTTGTGGACAAAACTCCTCTTCTAGGTTAAATCCTATGTGTGTGAGCCTGGAGGTCCTTTTTCACGTTGGTAGTGAAAGTCCATAACACTTATGGCTTCACAAGCAATGAGCGGTGCCTAGTCACACATCATTGCTACCCAAGTGAAATAAAAACTTGGAGAACAACTTTCAATCCTACAATCCGTGAATGGTGTTACAGTGAATGTATAATTCCTTTTTCACTGATATCCCGAATGAACTCGAGGCATGTACCGGTCATCATGTCAACGTTCATTCACTTTCCTTGATCTCAGAGTAGATTGGAAGAGATATGTTATGACATCAGTATCACATACTGACTCAAACATGCGTGCACGCCTTTCTCAATCCTACTCATCAAGTGGCCATGGATATCAAGCTCCCTTAGGAGGGACAAATCCCATATCTATCACTCACCCCTCAAAAGCCCCATGTGTCAAAGCCACCCAATCATCACCTTTATAACAACCCATGTTTTAGGACTGTGTTTGATGATGTCAAAGTGTACCCAACGACATGTGTTGAGTGTAGTGATTTCAGGTCAAAGAATCACATTCACCACCATCACTGTGAGTACTGACTGTGACTACCATGTCATGGTTCCATGTGTCAAACTCACGGTGGGTCTGTCTGGTACACTTGTTCTCTAACAAGTACCTCTGTGTTTGGTTTGATATCTCTATATCATGACTAATGAGATTCTGTCATCAACCAACACCACAATCTAGTCTTGTGTATCATTGTTGTCTATCTACCTTCTGCAATGACATCCGACTAGGGACATAACAAGAATGTACAAACTCTTACCATCTGTATGATCTCATCGTTCAGGTCCTTAACCTGAAGGCATACGTCATTGAGTATTGTCATACTCTAGACATTCAATTTGTTCTATCACTATCTCAAATGACTGAACCAGATAGAATTGGAAGCTTGCCTTTGATGTTCATCAAATCAATATTAATGTATCCCATCAATCATCTCATGATTGGCTCTCAGGGCATACATACCAACAGACTCCCACTTGCACTCCGAGCCAATCACCTTTGAATCATATTCATTGTGATCTTCAAACATGTCCCACATGTTCTATGCTCTAATGCTTTCACAGTGAGTAATGGCAACACCTTGCCAAAGTCAGTATAATTGCATGTCTCACATCTCTTTCGTTGTATATCATACGTATGAGATGGAGTTGTCGCAATATGTGATCTAGTATTCCTTTGCTAACCTTTAGCCACATTGCATGATCAAGGATTCCAAACTTGTCATCAATGACCGAAATATCTACAAGTTCATCTCATGAACTTCTAGATCCATATAGTATCCACTGATGTTCTCTAACACATGGATACTCGGCATTTCCTTTTAAATGGTTTTATTGGAACACTTTCAATTATCAACAAACTTTCACTTTTATATATCTCATATATATTGCGATTAATTTTCTGTCCCTTTTCTGGAAGTTCGCATCAATGTAACTCTTTACATCAAACTCTTCCTCATTTCCATAGAACTAGTACTTCACAAGTACTTATCAGGTTCTCATGGTATTCCAGTAACCCTTACTGGAATAGACAGACATCCACTCGTCATGTCCCACATACGAGTTATCAGGATGAGCACATCATATTGTCATGTCCCACATACAAGATGATGAGTGCCTTTTATTCTTGCCATGTCATACATGTAAGATAATGGGATGATCACATACATGATAGATCCATATCTATTCTTTGTGTTCACATTCTTCATAAGAATTGAACACTTGGCCTTGGGATACTAACTCCATGAAGCATGGACAAGTTTTCTCCCACTGAATCTGTGCATACTGAACCCTTCAATATAGATTACCAATGTATGCTCTCTCTTTTCCAGGTTAATATGTTTTTGAGAACTATCTCATAGATCTCTATTCCTATCACATAGGAAACGTCTCTATCTTCCCTAAAGATAATTTCCACTTTGCATTTCCATTCTAGAACATTTTCCATTTCACATCAATATTTCATTCATTGATCACATCAATACTTAATACTTTACCAAATTCATACTTCATCTATAATGTTCTTGAACACTTCAAGATATTCATATTGGTATTTCTCTAAATACCATTTGAAGTATTAGCATTTGCTCCAATAGGTATGTAAATACATCACATGTATTATACCTAATAGGATAATCATTCTCCCACTACCATTAGTGAAGATTAATTAATCATGTCCAAGATATTCATGTCTCTTATTGGTTCCATAACCAAAAGAGTCTAGATTTATCCATCATATGGAATCTAGAAATGAATTTCTCATGATTGATGCTAATTCTTTTGTTTGAGTTATCAATAACATTTAGGTATCATTTTGTCTTATGTGTGTCATATACCACAAGATAAACAAGGCATTGCCATAAAGATCATATCTTTTAAAGAATGAAACATCAACTTTATTACTTGCCATCATTGTCATACAATATGCAAAAATAAAGTGTTTCTATCTATTGGAAAATATGAAATAGCAGTTCATAACTGTATTACATGTATTTATGGCTGAAAAATAAACTAAAGTACTCCTATCTATGGCGGCAACACTTGCCCCATTTATGAGTTCTTTACACTTTACATCTTGGTATCATATACCTCAAAAAGTGTTACAAGTTTATTTTATGACACCTTTATGTGGAGACGGAAATAGCCTCCTTCTTCTTTTGTTCTTCCAGATAGAGAGGACAATTCCTTTTCCAATGTCCAGGCTTCTGACAATGATGGCAATTTCCTTTCTTGGTCACACCTCCCTTGGCTTTGAGTGCTGAAGATGGCTTGGACTCCTCGCTAGCATCAAAACCTTTCTTAGCTTTGCCCTTGCCCTTGCGCTTGGACTTGCCTTTCTTGCCCGTGATCACCATCACAGTCTTAGGCTTGTCCTTCTTCATCTATGTCTCGGCTATTCTCAACATGCCTAACAACTCTGACAGTGGCCTATCAAAGTTGTTCATGTTGTAGTTCATCACAAACTGACTGTAGGATTCTGGCAACGATTGCAGTATCACGTCAGTAGCCAACTCTTGGCTCAGTGGAAATCCCAATCTTTGTAGGTTCTCCACATACCCAATCATCTTGAGTGTGTGAGGACCAACTGGATCTCCTTCTGTCATGACACACTTGAACAGTGCCCTTGAGACATCGTATCTCTCTTTCCGTGCTTGATCTTCATACATGTTTCTGAGATGTTGAACCATCTCAATAACACCCATGTTCTCATGTTGTCTCTGCAACTCGTGGTTCATACGACACAACATCAAGCACTTTGCATCAATGGCATCATCAGAATGCTTCTTGTAAGCATCCCTTTCTGCCCTTGGTGCATTAGGAGCGGGTTCCTCTGGAATTGGAGTATCCAGGACATAGAGCTTTCGCTCTTGAGTGAGAACAATTCTCAATGTCCGATACCAGTCGTGGAAGTTTGTCCCATTTAGCTTATCCTTATCAAGGACCGATTGTAAAGAAAAGTTGTTGTTGTTTCTTTCCATTTGTACTACAAAAAGGAAAATATATGCAATTTTAGTCCAAAACTCATTTTTGACTTATTTGATTGATTTGAAAATTTTGACGATAAAATTAGGCCTTTAATTAATTATCGCTCCCACTATTTTAATTCAAATTGATAGCCCTCACCATCAATTCGGAAGATTGCAGCGTACAACCTTCTAGTGGGCATGATCCTGAAATCCTCTAAGTAATGGACCAGCTAGGGCTGTCACCCATGACTTAGATCTCTCAGGTAGGCAACTCTTGCCAATTGCATCATATGCAACTCTTGATAAAATGTCATATGCAACTCCTTGCAATGATCATCTCCATGCCTCAAGGTACTAGATCCCATCTAGATCACCTTGTTAAGTCTGACCCAAAGCAAACACGATGAATATGCACCCTGCTAGGGCAGACCCACACATTCATCCTTCACACTTCCACGAGATAGACGGTGCACCATGCTAGGGCGTGCCCACACTTGGTCGATCAAGCTTTTCACGTGTGTCACATTTGGAAGGCATCTAAAACTTAATATTTCCTAAGGGATTTGGTTTTATATACATATACATATCCAATCACCACAATACATAGTACATATCATATACATGCTATATCCCACAGAAAACATGCGAAACGATAAAAGCGATGATTATGGCCATCCTAATGTGATTCCTCAAGCCAAGAGGAATCACGGTTATCTAGGTCTACATCATATGCAACCTGTATAAGATAACTCTGTGCTTTAGCCATCCGAGTTGATCAACTCATCATATGAGTGATCTTCTCTCTGGCCGGTCGTCTGGGTGCCACCAGTCGATCGGTTGGCTCCTCCAACTGATCGGTTCCCCTGGTCGTCGTGCATCTCCTCCTGGCCGCCACCCGCTCGTCTTGCTCCTCGAACCGGGCATCAACCCGATTGGTTCACTCCTTGAACCGACCGTCTGGAATGCCAACCGATCAGTTCACTCCTTGAACCGACCGTCTCAGCTGTCGTCTGGAGGTCCGCCGGTCTTCGACATAATAGGAAATAAAATCTATCCTATTATTACATTGCTTTAAAAAGAAACCCCGAGTTACATTCGGGGGGAGCAAAGGTAGGAAAGAATCTCAAATTATTTCGAGTTACATCAGGAAAAGGAGAAGAAATCGGTGCGCAGACCGAGATGTAAGCAACCACACACAACCAATCACAGATAGGGTTTATTAGCCATAATCACGCTATACATCCACCACAAAACTTGTTTAAGGGCGACGCGTATCGAGTGCATTAATATTACATATCATATATATAATATTGGGATTTGTGGATTTAGGATTGGACATGCATAAGCCATTATTATTCGCATCGCATGCAATAAATAAAGGCGACAAACCAAAATCGATCATATCGATAATCCTAAAGTATAGAGCAGTTGACGTGGCTCTGATACCACTGTTAGGTTTTAGGGGAGGCAGAGAAGGCAGCGGAAACAAAAATTTTCTCTTCCCCCGAACCCAAACTGAGGAAACGCGTCAACGTCTATAAAATAGGAAGGATGGTTTGAGGAATCATACCTTGTCCTAAGGCTTGCTTGGTGACAATACCTCGCAGCTAGTGTGGTCTTTGCCTCCGGTCTTGGACGGTGTCTGTGCAGCTCCTGGTCGCACCGGGACTCACAACTCCTCCTCTCACCGGGACTGTCGGGTTGATAGTTGTCCTCCTGAGCGGCAGAAACCTCCCGCCCCTGTAGTAGTCCACACGGACCACCTGGAACTCCACTCTCCTTGTCCCACAAGGAAGTGGAAGGAGTCAAACCCTTCTGCAGGCGTACTAGTCGCCCACACACTCTCTTGCCTCCAATTGCAACTGCAGTTGTCCTTCCCTTGATGCACCTCCCTTTTGCGGGAATCACTTGCTCGGGCTCTCTCTTGGTTACCAAAACCAGAGAGAACGACAACTTGTAGAGCAACTGGTTGCACTGAGTTATTCTTTGAGAAGCCCCCAATACCCCTATATATATAGGAGGGTAATGGGACAGGGTTCTCTACCCCGGGCAATGAGGGACTAAAAGCAGGAGTAGAAGGGTTCGAGGATTTTCCACAAAAAGAAACCGGTTCGCAACTTGAAACGATCGGTTCACAACTGAACCGATCGGTTCGGCCTTTGAGCCGATCGATTGGACCTGAGCCGACCATTTGGGGCACTCCAACCGATCGGTTGGTGCCCTGAACCGATCGGTTCATGGTCCTAATCCGGCTCAAAAAGACTTTCCTTATTTCTTTCCCAAATGGTATCGAATACAAATATTATTCCCAATCGAATTGGGCAATTTGAAACCAAAGGAAAATCCTTGCCGACATAATTTTCCCAACAGCTCAGTTGCACCAGTTGAGCTGATCGGTTCAACCCTTGAACCAGTTGTTTCAACCTGGTCATGAGCCGATCGACTCAACACTTGAGCCAAATGGTTCCGCAACCTCAGCTGACCGGTTCAACACTTGAGTCGATCGGTTGGGAGCACAGGTTGGGCAAAATCAATCAATTGTGAATTCAATCAATCCGATACTCCAATCAATGCGTCCAACACCTTGAACCATATGATATTGAGCCATCGACTGATTGAGTGTTTAATTGAATGACTAAACTCCTTTAGTAATCAATCTAAACAATGCTTTTATGGACAAAACTCCTCTTCCAGGTTAAATCCTATGTGTGTGACCCTACAGGTCCTTTTTCACGTTGGCAGTGAAAGTCCATAACACTTATGGCTTCACAAGCAATGAGCGGTGCCTAGTCACACATCATTGCTACCCAAGTGAAATAGAAAGTTGGAGAACAACTTTCAATCCTACAATCCGTGAATGGTTTTACAGTGAATGTATAATTCCTTTGTCACTGATATCCCGAATGAACTCGAGGCATGGACCAGTCATCCTGTCAACGTTCATTCACTTTCCTTGATCTCAGAGTAGATTGGAAGAGATATGTTATGACATCAGTATCACATACTGACTCAAACATGCGTGCACGCCTTTCTCAATCCTACTCATCAAGTGGCCATGGATATCAATCTCCCTTAGGAGGGACAAATCCCATATCTATCACTCATCCCTCAAAAGCCCCATGTGTCAAAGCCACCCAATCATCACCTTTATAACAACCCATGTTTCAGGACTGCATTTGATGATGTCAAAGTGTACCCAACGACATGTGTTGAGTGTAGTGATTTCAGGTCAAAGAATCACATTCACCACCATCACTGTGAGTACTGACTGTGACTACCATGTCATGGTTCCATGTGTCAAACTCACGGTGGGTCTGTCCGGTACACTTGTTCTCTAACAAGTACCTATGTGTTTGGTTTGATATCTCTATATCATGACTAATGAGATTCTGTCATCAACCAACACCACAATCTAGTCTTGTGTATCATTGTTGTCTATCTACCTTCCACAATGACATCTGACTAGGGACATAACAAGAATGTACAAACTCTTAGCATCTGTATCATCTCATCGTTCAGGTCCTTAACCTGAAGGCATACGTCATTGAGTATTTTCATTCTCTAGACATTCAATCTATTCTATCACTATCTCAAATGACTGAACCAGATAGAATTAGAAGCTTGCCTTTGATGTTCATCAAATCAATCTTAATGTATCCCATCAATCATCTCATGATTGGCTCTTACGGCATACATACCAACAATTTGAGGCATACCACTTAAACTAATATAAGACCACTATGATGTCACAATTAGACCCATATAAGATCTTAGGATGACTGGACTCCTGCAAATATATTCCCCATAATCAATATGAGTTAAAATTGTAGTGGTACAACGACTCAACTACTATTAGGGGAATTATAACTATCCCACTAAAAACTTGGTTCGTCCTTGGTACACAGTACAAAACACCAAAATTTGGGTATAAAATGCAAATTGAGTGATGGGCTCAGCCACTCTCTATCACATATCTACTATGTTATAGACATAGCCACTCTCTAAATACCCTAAAGTCAAGATGACGGAGAAAAACCCTGCCCCACCAGCATATACTCAACAATATAAGACCTTGATCATCTTCTCACAAAACAAGATTCTTAGAAAGATATTTGTTTTTACAAATAGTAAGTTCTACACTAAGATAGCTCTCTGATCATATGGAACTACATGATTAAGGTTACACTTGATTAATTCAGACAATTACTCAATTTTTCATTTGCATCAATCAAGTCATAAATAAGGTATATTGATGTAGTTGTAGAACTATTCAAGTCTTAGAACTTCAAAAGATATAAAATGTATCCATATTGTAAAGACCCAATCTTTAGATCAAATATTTATGAAATTGTTTCAGAATATATAAAGAAATCTGTTTACAGTCATGCTTTACATGAAAGTCATGGAAGTTTATATATATAGAGGACCACAAAGTAAAAATTTGAATAAGTCATATCTACTCTTCAACTGGGGACAACTCTTACACATATCTTCTAGTTATTCTTCATTTCATCCATGCTTGAGTTCCCAGAGGGAAAAAATCCACATATGGACCCCAAAAAGGGAAACATAAGTCAACAAGGTTGGCACTTAATCCAATTATTGAGCTATTTAAAAATAAAGATTAACAAAATAAAATATATTTAAGTTCTCTTGGTAGACTAAGGCAATAATAATGAAATGATCTAGTTATTTGCTAATTTCAAAATGGTACAATAGTTCAAATTAGTAACCACAAATAATAAGGAGATTCTCAAACTAATATCAAGATATCAATACTTTTAAAATGAAATGATTTATCCATTGGAACAAGCAATCTAATAATTTGTCTTTGTCACTGGTGAGGTGCCTAGTGATATCCCCTCTGTGAGAGAACAACACTTTTTCTTGTGGGAGTAATTGTCAAATCCAATGAGCCAAAGCTCTTACCCAATATTCAATTTTTGTGCTAATATCAAATTCAACCAATATTCAATTTCTCAACAATATTCAACATTCCATTTAGTTGTGGTGACTTTCAACATGAGAGAAATGTTAATAACAAATTTATTCACCACTTTTGCAAAACTTGTGTAGGGAAATATGGCGGCAGAGAAGGCAATGGAAACACAAATTTAATTGCTATATTTCTCTATATAATAGTAGATCATGTCAATAACTATATAATGGGAAGGATGGTGTTGAGGATATACCTGGTCTTGGAGCAATTCCAACGATAATCTCCTCATCATTGTATGTGCCTTTCTTCAAGTCACACTCAAACAACATCTGCAGCAGCTCCTGGTTGATCACCACAGATTGTATCTTGGCATTGTCTTCCTAGCAGGAAAGCTACTTGCCTCTATAGTAGTCCACACAGACCATTGAGAACTCTTATCATTCTACAAAAAGGAGTTGTCCCTTCTCGTTGGTGTACTAACACCAACTTGCTCTCTCACAATTGTTCTCCCTTGCTATCCCTCCCTTTATCGAGTAGGACTTTCTCGAGTTCTCTTGGTTGCCACAACCAAAGAAGACAACAATTGTCAGAGGCAATTGAATTGTATCTAGGAACCCTTCAGTAACCCTCTATGTATAGGAGGGTTAGGGTCAGGGTTCCAAGTCTGAGAGGAAATGGAAGGGGCCAAAATTTCCTAAATTTTCACATCCTACGAGTGACAAAATGGTCGGTTAAGAGGTAAACCAATCGGTTGGCATGTGAGTCGATCAGTTCAACCCTTGAACCATTTGTTTAATCATGGTTCCAATCACGATTGTATTGGAAATTATAATTTGATTAGTGCACAACATGACATCAATACTAATCCTTGATGCAATTGAATTGATCCATGAACTGGGCGGTTCATCAAATGAACCAGTCATTTAACAACCTTGAGCTGATCGGTTCACTCAGTGAACTGGTTGGTTCTTGCCCTGGTTCATCTAGAATTCAGCCATTGTAATTTCCAATCAACCTGACACTCTAATCGATCGGTTCAACACTTGAACTGGTCGGTTCAGAGTTTAGTCAATTGTTGTTTAAATCAAATACCTAAACTCTTTAGTAATCGAATTGAATATTATTCTTGAATAAACTCCTATTCCAAGTGTATCCTATGTGTGTGACCCTATAGCTTCCATATTACATTAGTAGTGAATGTCCATAACTATTTTATGACATCACAAGCAATTAGTAATATCTAGTAAAACATCATTGCTACCCAAGTAACTAGAAAGTGGGACAACAACTTCAACCTACAATATTGTGATTGGTGTTATAGTGTTTGTATAGTTCCTTTGCCACTGATATCCAAAGTTAACTCAAGGCATGGAATTGTCATCCTCTTCAACATTCAATCATTGTTCCTAGAACTAGAGCAGACTATCTGAGATATATGTAAGTTCAATATCACATATCAACTCACATGTGCATGGTCATGCATTTCTCAATCTCGCTAATCAAGTGCCCATGATATCATACTCCTGTAGGAGGGATAAATTCCATCTATGACACTCGCAATCATTCCCATGTGTCACAGTGCATCCAATCATCACCTTTATGGCAACCCTTATTTGAGGTTACAATAGATGATGTCAAAGTACACTGAACGACATGTGATGAGTGTAGTGATTTCAAGTTTAAGAGCCATAATCACCACCAACACTATGAGAGATGATTATGACTACCATGTAATGATTTCCATGTGTCACTTTCATGGTGGGTCTATTCGATACACTATTCTCTAATGAGTATCTATGTGTTTGGTTTGATATCACATATCATAACTAATGAGATTCTATCACCAACCAACACACACTATAGTCTTGTGTTATTGTTCACAATTAACCTTCCACAATAACATCTGTCTAGGGATATATAAAGAATATATATACTCTTAACATCCTTATGATCTCATTGTTCAAGTCATCAACCTTAAGACATACTTAATTGAGTAATATCATTCTCAAGACATTTATTGTGTTACATCATTATCTAATAATTGAATAAAATAGAATAAATTGGAAGAATTCCTTTATTATTAATCAAATCATTTACAAGATATTCCACTACAATAATCATATGATTTGCTTTGAGGGCATACATACCAAAAGACTCCCACTTGCACTTAGAGCCAATCACCCATGAATTTGATACCAAGTGGTGTAGCATGACCATCATGCTTCTTCTGCAAAAATGTTTTTGTTAAGGGGCCAACTACATTGTTCTCGGTTGGTACTCTACAAATCTTCACATCTCCTCATTGTACGCTCTTGTATGAAATGGAACTGCCTTTGTATATGCTTGGAATGCTGATGTGATATGGGTTCCTTAGCTTGTGCAATATCCCAATTATTTTCACAATATAGCTCAATTGCATCGTTGATGCTTAGAAGCACCCCAAGTTCTGAGATGAACTTCTTGACCCAGACAACCTCCTTTGCTGCATTGGATGCAACAATATACCTGGACTCTATTGTAGAATCTACAACTGTCTCTTTCTTGGAACTCTTCCAGCTTACAACTGCATTGTTGAGGCAAAACACAAATCCTGATTGTGATCGATAATCATCTTTGTCAGTTTGGAAGCTTGCATCAATGTAACCTCTTACCACCAATTCTTCCTCATTTTCATAGACTAGGAATTTATCCTTAATTCTTCTCAAGTACTTAAGGATGTTCTTCACAGTTTTCTAGTGAGCATCACCTAGATCTAACTGATATCTACTCGTCATGCTCAAAGAATATGAGACATTGGAATGAGTACACAACATAGCATACATGATGGATCTAATTGTAGATGCATATGGAGTCCTACTCATGCATTCCCTTTCTTCACAAGAACTGGGGCATTGCGATCTAGAGATGGCAATTCCATGATACATGGGTAGGTTTCCTCTCTTTGAGTCCTCCATGATGATCCTCTTCAATACTTTATCAATGTATGTGATTTGACTTAGTCCAAAAAGCCTTCTAGAGATATCTCTATAGATCTTGATTCCTAAGATGTAGGATGTTTTGCATAAGTCCTTCACATAATGTATTTCCCAGCCAGGTCTCTACTTTTTGTGAAGTAGGGATGTCATTCCCCTTAATAGTATTTCATCTACATACAATATGAGGAATACTATCATGCTCCCACTAACCTTCTTGTACACCCAAGTTCATCTTCCTTTTGATTAAATCCAAACTCTTTGATTGTTTCCTCAAATCAAAGATTCTAGCTCTGAGATGCTTGCTTCAATCCATAGAATGACCTTTGTAGCTTACAGATGTTATTTGCATCCTTTGGATTTATAAAACCTCAAATTGTATCATGGATACATCCTCAAGAAGATTCCCATTAAGGAATGCAATTTTAACATCCATCTATAAAATCTCATAGTCATGGTAAGTTGCAATGGCAATCATGATCTTGATGGAGTTAACCATGACAACTGCAGAAAAGGTTTCGTCATGGTCAACACCTTGAATTTGTCTGAAACCCTTTGCAACCAATCTTCCCTTGTAGGTTTATACATTACCATCCATGTTTGTCTTCTTCTTGAAGACCTATTTGCACCCCATGGGCTTTACCCCTCCAGGTGGATCCACCAAGGTCCATACCTTACTAGTGTATATGGATTCCATCTCAAATCTCATGGCATCAAGCCATTTCTTAGACTTTGGTCCCTTAGTAACTTCTAGATAGGTTGTTGTCTCATTGTCTATGACCAAAACACCGCCTTCCTAGGTCACAAGATAACCAAATATTTTAGGCTCAAGGTGTGTCCTACTAGACTATGAGGTTCATGTGTTACTTGAGGAATTTGAGATTCCACAACAACTTGTGATTCTCCTTGTTCCTCTTGTACATTACTAGTTCAATGTTTTCTTTTTGGTATTGAACATATTTGAGTTCTATTTTCCTCCCACTAATTCCTTTAGAAAAAAGTTCCTTGTCTAGGAATACAACATCTCTAGAAACAAACACTTTGTTGTCAAATAAAGAATAGAAGTAATATCCTTTGGTTTCCTTAGGATATCCAAAAAATGATATTTATCTGATTTGGGTTCAAGCTTTTCAGGAAACTACTTTCTCGCATAAGCTTCACATCCCCAAATCTTCATAAAAGACTCATTGGGACACTTCCCATAGCATATCTTATATGGTGTCTTTTGAACCGATTTAGATGGTACACGGTTTAGCATAAGCATGGTGGTTTCAAGAGAATAACCCCAAAAGCTATTTGGAGGTTCAAATAAACTCATCATTGATCACAACATATCTATAAATGTGTGATTCCTTCTTTCTGATACACCATTATGTTGAGTTGTTCCAGGTGGAGTCCTTTGTGATACAATACCACAATCTCATAGAAGGTCCTCAAACTCTTGGTTTATGTATTCTCCACCTCATTCAGAAGGAAGTGCCTTAATACTTTTTCCATGTTGGTTTTGTACTTCACTCATGAAATCCTTGAACTTTTCAAGGGTTTCTAATTTATGTTTAATCATGTAAACATATCCATACCTGCTAAAGTCATCGGTAAAGGTAAGGAAGTATTGATAACCACCTCCAACATTTGTTCTAAAAGGGCCACATACATCGGTATGTATCCATCCAAATACTTCAGTAGCCCTCTCATTGTTACCAGTGAAAGGGGTCTTAGTCATTTTTCCCAATGAGTAAGACTCACATGTCTCTACTGATTCAAAATCAAAAGAGTCCAAATAATCATCTTTATGGAGACTAGATATGCAATTCTCATTTATGTACCCTAGATGACAATGCCAAAGATATGTCTTGTTTGAGTTATCGAGTATTAGTATTTTGGTATTTAGGGTATAATCATTTATCTTTAGATCCATCAAATAAAGACCACAATACATTGGGACACTGCCATAAAAGATCTCATCTTTTGAAATAGAACATCACCCATTCTTAATATGAAATGCATATCCATCATTGTCCATACAAGATAAAGAAATGATGTTTCTATTTATAGAGGATACATAATAGCATTCAAACATATGTGAGATCCACATCCGATATCTAGTACCCATGATGAAGAAGTAGATAAATTTTTCTCAATAACTTATATACATGAAGTGGAGATATGTATCCCCATCATCATCTTCCTGAATCCCTTCAAGTACAAAGCACAAACTCCTCTTGTACTTTCCTTTCTCCTTCTCTTGAGGGTTGAAGATATTGACATTTATGCTTAACCTCAAAACTCTTCATGGCCTTTCTTTCATCCTTGGACTCCATCTCATTGATCTGTATCATAGATTTGTCCCTCTTATTCTTTCTTCGACACTTATCAGGATATTAAGAAAATCTGACAACGGACTGGCCATGTCATTCAAGTGGTAGCACTCGATGAAATGACAATATGATTCAAGCAATGATTGTATAATCATATATGTGGCCAACTCTTGGCTCAAATAGAATCCCAGTTTTTCTAGATGTTCCACATGTCCAATTATATTAAGCACATGGGTCTTTACCAGGTCTCCCTCTGTCATCTCACACTCAAAGAGAACTTTTAAAATAGTTTACCTTTATTGCTTTGTATGAATGTGGTTTACATTCTTAAGATGTGTTACTATCTCAAGGATCCCCATGTCCTCACACTGCTCACGCAACTCATAGTTCATTCAGCTTAGCATAAGGTGCTTTGTGTCCAAGGCATCATTGGCATGCTTCTAGTAAGAATCCACATCAGCCCTAGCCACATTAGGAGTAGGTATTTTGGCATTGGTTTATCTAGGACATAGAGCTTATGCTCATCATTAAGAACCCTTCTCAAAGTCCAAAACTAGTTGTGGAAATTTGTCACATTAAGTTTGTCCTTCCTAAGGATAGATCACAACATGATTTGATTGTCATTTGATTCTATAAGAAAAAAATTGCGTTTATCAAAACGTTTTTTATTTGATTTGAATAAATTTGACGATATTTAATTAGGCCTTCTAATTAAACTACTCCTACTATTGTGTTCAAATTGATAGCCCTCACTATATTTGGAGGATTGTAGCATGCAACCTTCTAGTGACTCAAGACCTTAAATTATTGAGTTATCACCTGGCCAATGTCAGCATTCATAATCAATCATAAAGGTAGACAACATTTGCCAATTGTATCTTATACAATTATTGGATAGATGATGTGCACAACTCCTTGATGCAGTCATTTGCATGCTTCTAGGTGCTTAATCTCATTAAGATCACTTAGTTAAGCCTGACCCAAAAGCCAACACAATAGTAATGCACCCTGTTTGGCAAGCCCACATAACTACCATCATATGTTAGTGATATAGATGGCGCACAACATTTGGCGTGCCCACACTTAGTCAATCAAGATTTTTGTGTGTGTTTCTATGTCTACATATATATAGACATAATATATTACTGAGGGATATGCATATATATATATATATATATATATATATGGCAATTCATTCATTACCTGCGTGGGTAGCCAGATTTTTGCTACCTACTGGAGTAACTCGGGGTTAAAAGAGTAACTATATGGTACACTGGAGTAACTCTTCTGAATCAAAAGAGTAACTGTATTGATATATAGAGTAACTCTGAGAGCAAAAGAGTAACTGCGCAGAATATATATAGTCAACAAATATATGGATGAGTTTTTTTTATTTGGGGGGTGGGGGCAAATGATATTATTTTTGGATCAAATTTTTTGGGGAGTTAGATAAAATGCTCCTCTACAATTGCAAAAAAAATAATCAGGAAGTGTGCGCGGGTAGCTACCCGCGTGGGTATTAAAGATGAGCCATATATATCCAGTCACCGCACAATATAGTACGTATCATATACATGCTATATCCTACAAACATAAACTTGTAATTAAAACATAAGTGATGGTTATGGGTATTCTATTATAATTCCTTGGAGCCACAAGGAATTACCACCACCTAGGGTTTACATATCATGTACAAACATGTTATTGATTAAGATTTGTACTTGCCAACTTGGGTTGATCAGTTCAATCCTTGAACCGATCGACTTACCTCCTGGCCGGTCGGTTGGTTATCTCCTCAGTGGTCTGCTCTTCAATCTATTATCTTCCAGATCCTACAGTCAATCAGTTGGGCCACCAGTCGATCGGTTTGGTTTCTCCTATCGTCAGTCCCCTCGGTCCTCCAATTGGTTGTTTCATCTTCTTAAACAGGCAGCTCATCTTCTTCAATGTAACAAGAATTAAACTACACTAATGCTATTACATATTACATGATAATAGAAAACCTAAAGTTACATTCCAGGGGAGCATAGGTAGGAGAGAATAATACTTTTACAATTGGAAGAGAAGGTAGAGGCTTGGTATGCAAGCTGAGATAAAACATGAATAAACATCCACACAACCATCATGCATAGATATATGGGTCATTGGCCATAACCATGCTTCACATCCACCATCAAATCCAACTTTTAGGGTGACGTGTATAAACTGCATACACACATACCTATATCTATATCTATATCTATACATATACATATATATATATATATATATATATATATATATATATATATGCACATTAATCATATGTGGTTTTTTAATCGAATATGCACATTAATAATTTTAAATATTTGTATCATTATGCAATAAATAAATGATGAAAAAAAAAATCGATCATATCAATTATCCCAAAACATAGTTAATTGATGTGGCTCTGATACCACTATAGGAAAATATGATGGCAGAGCAAATAGCGGAAACAAAAATTTGTCTGCCATATTCTCCTTTATAACAGTAGATCGTGTTAACAGTTATATAATGAGAAGGATGGTTTCAAGGATATACCTAGTCATGGATCAAGTCCAACGACAATCTCCTCGTCGTAGTATGCACCTCTCATCAAGTCGCACTTGAATAGCGTATGTGGCAACTCCTTGTTGATCACCACGGATAGAAGCTTGATGTTGTCCTCCTAGAGGGAAAAAGCTCCTTGCATCTAGAGTAGTCCCCACGGACCACTAGGGACTGATGTCGTTCTAGAAGAACAGACAATATGGAGTTGTCCCTTCTCATTGGTGTACTAGCACCAACTTGCTCTCCCTCAATTGTTCTCCATTTCTATCACTCCCTTTATTGGGTAGGACTTTTTTGGGTTCTCTTGGTTACCACAACTAGAGAAGACAACAATTGACAAAGGCAATTGATTTTTTATATAGAAAGCCCCTAATACCCCTCTATTTATAGGAGAGTTAGGGTCAAAGTTCCTAGTCTGAGCGGGAGTTGAATCCACCAAAATTTCACAAATTTTTGCATCCCGCAAGCTGCAAAACTATTGGTTCATAGGTGAATCGATCGGTTGGCATGTGAGTCGATCTGTTCAACCCTTGGACCATTTGTTTCATCATGTTTCCCAATCACAATTGTATTGGAAATTATAATTCAATTAATCACAACATGACGTCAGCACTAATCCTCTATGCAATCAAATTGATCCATGGACCAGGCAATTCGTCAAATGAACTAGACGTTTGAAAACCTTGAGCTAATTAGTTCACTCAGTGAACTGATAGTTCATGCCCTGGTTCATCCAAAATTCAACCAATACAATTTCCAATCAACCTGACACTCCAACCAATCGATTCAACATTTGAATTGGTCGGTTCAGAGTTTAGTCAGTCAATTGTTGTTTAAATTGAATATCTACATTATTTAGTAATTAATATAAACATTATTCATGAATAAACTCATATTCCAAGGGTATATTATGTGTGTGACCCTATAGGTTCCATATTACATTGGCATTGAATGTCCATAACTATTTTATGACATCACAAGCAATGAGCGGTATCTAGAAACACATCATCGCTACCAAAGTAATTGGAAAGTTGGAGAGAAACTTCAACCTACAATCTTGTGATTGGTGTTACAATGTTTGTATAGTTCCTTTGTCACTGCTATCCAGATTGAATAGGAGGCATGGAATCTCCATCATCTTCAACATTCAATCATTGTTCCTTGAACTAGAGCAGACTATCTGAGATATGTAAGCTAAATATCACATATTCTCACATGTGCATAGCCATGCTTTTCTCAGTCTTGCTAATCAAGGACCCATGATACTATACTCATGTAATACTTTCCATGTGTCACTCTCATAGTGGGTCTGTTTGATACACTATTCTCTAATGACTATCTATGTGTTTGGTTTGATATGACAAATAAAATTCTATCATCAACCAACACACACTCTAGTTGTATGTGTTATTGTTGTCAATTAACCTTGCACAATAACATCCATCTAGGGACATATCAAGAATCTATATACTCTTAATATATGTATGATCTCATTGTTCAAGTCATCAATCCAAAGACATATGTTATTGAGTAATATCATTTTCAAGACATTTATTATGTCACATCATTATCTCATAACTGAACAAAATATAATAAATTAGAAGATTGCATTTATTATTAATCAAATCATTTACAAGATATTCCACTACATCATCATATCATTTGCTATGAGGTCATACATACCAACAATTATATGAATGAAATTCAAGAGAAAGATAAATAGTTCAATAACAGAATCGATAATTTAGTACTTGTAGAATTTCCAATTAAGATGTCCACAAGGATCAAGTATGTTAATTTCTCACAAATCTAGTATGAGATAATGTAATAGGGTTATTTGATGTCTCTTGGTTTGAAAATCATATCTTAATTTCTTAATTACTCTTTTTATTCATACCTAGGTTAAATCACCAATTTATGGTTGTGATTTATTTCCTAATAAGTCGACGAATGATTGCTATACTATAGTGTTGACTGTATATTATAAACTATTACATGTCACAATGGGTTTTCTTAAGTCATATTTGTATACTCTCTTTCATATATCTTTTCATTCAAATCAATCGATCTACATGATTTGCTTTCATATATTCATATGTATTTTTGTTAAGCCATTATAAATAAATATAAATATATACGCGTGTTATACTTTTGAAATGGACCAGTTATCTACATGTACCATCTAGTTTCTTATCTACATAAATTCGTCATATATGAATATCTTATAACAAGTTTATAGCATCTATCCTTATCATTTATTACTAAATTAAGAAGGTCAATTACCAGTTCTGAATGTACCAAAAATATGATCAATATTATATAGTTCACTCATTAGTATAGCCCATCCTCATAATCATGTATTATCCCACATGTCGTGATAGTATTTGTCTAATAATATTTGGCCCTACAGATTGTTTGGTTATTATCAGCATGAAATTTTCTAATATTTGAGATGCAGTTAATTATACTAACCTACAAATGATGAGAGGCACAATTGATCAATTCTCAATTGATCATACTAATAAGAGTGGGTTATAAGTTGTAACCCCAATGTTGGGTGTTCTTCGAAGTGGTTGCAGGTGTCCCAGCATCAAGGAATCTTCAACGAACATTGATCACTCACAAAAGATTATTATATGGTGCTAATGACTAACTAAATCACATCTCTAGTCTGCATCCATTCATCAGTGTCACAGTTGCATTGTAGGTGCATGAAGATGTTGCATCCATGAATTGAGATCTTGGCTACATATAAAATATGTGAGTTATAAAGGGGACTCCAATATAGGTGAACCTATCAGTGTGAGTAGGTTCATGAATGTGTGTAGGTCTATCTTCCTATGTTGTTGTGGGGAAATGATGATGAAGGCAATGTTATAGGTCTGTGGAGGCCATGTTGTAGGTCTTTGGAGGCCATGTTACAGGTCTACAAAGGCCATGTTCTTTTAGCTTCGGGTTTTTGAAGTATGGATTTCTCTATAGTAGGGTTGGTGCTATGGAAGATGGAAAATCATATGAGTGTTATGGTTGGGCTCAAGGGTTTAGGGAGATCACAACCATGCCCTTCATTATGGAAGACATGGATTTTGGTAGGTGCTTGACTTTGGCAAAGAATCAAGGGCATTGACTTGGGTTGTTTCTGTTGAGATGAAAGGGGATTAGAGGGTAGTTTCACATTGATAACTTCATTAGGGAGGCTTACAGATTGCCAAGCTAAGCTATCAAAGTCGAGTTCTAGTCTAGGTATTGCAAGTTATGTGGGGTTCATCAGGTTACATACCGTGATCATTGTCAAGGTTATGGCTTGGGAAAGTATGACGTAGTCTCGAGGAAGAGAGACGAGTAGTAACCTTTGAATGGTCATTTTGTTCGACAAGAATCTGGTGAGGGATATGGTGGTGCCATAATCTCCAAAACCATTGACAAAAGGAATCCAACCCCTAGGTGTCGATGGTGAAGTCATTGTAACTGTTTGTGTTAGGGAATTGGAGTGTAGTGGGGGTTGTTCAAGGGATTATGTTGGTTATTCATTCTTCAGGCAGGTAGGGGATGTAATTACATATTCCATTCCCTTAATTTTGTCCAAAATGGAGAAGAGGAGGGCGAGAGCTTGGAATCACACCTCTGTAATAGCAAACACTGAGTTTGGGGTAGGGTTAGCCTGGCACTGGGTTAGGGATGAGTCTCAATCTAGGCACAAGTACAACCTTTGGCCATACCAAGGCTCAATTCACCACCATACGAAATATTAATCCCATATTACAAATCTTGACCATCACAAGGCCCATAGCTCATATCATGTAACATCAAGACCAATTTACCATCCTTGACTACAACAAGGCCTAAATCACTACATTAGAGCACAAAAAAGATCAAATCATAACAAAGGCCATAAATAGGCCAAATACTTATAGGAACATCATATACTCTAAAATTATAGAATCCTCATCACATGGAAGTAACACAATACCATGTAAAACGTTCAACTTAAAATTTAAAGGTTTTATACTTTATATCTAATACATGTTTATCTTAAAAATACCTCCTTTATGGATATATTATCTTCTTTTAATTGTCAAACTCAAGTCCAATAAAAATATAGTAGCATAATGGTTGATAAAACATGTTTTATTATTATTATTAATTTTATTATTATTATTATTATTATTATTATAGATCAACTTCCAAATGATAAGTAACTTTATGTTTTTGTTTGTCCACCACATGGCATCCATATATAATAGAATGCATACTTTTAGGGAATTGTTTACTCAATTTTCAAAATTCTAGACTTATAATAGTTAATTTTTGGGTCAATGTTGTCTTATATCACCATAATAATAATGTGAGAACATTATAATATCATATTTATGCATAAACTAAACCAAATATTCCATGACAAGTCCAGTATTATGCATAATAAACAAATTAGGGCATTTTAAGACATTGATGCAATAACTTCAAAATTTAGATGAATTAAAACTAGAGGATCATGTCATTTTCATTGGGTATCATCATTAAATGAAAAGTAAGATTCAAAATTTCTTATTCATGTATCATACATAAAATAATAAGGCCTAATCATCAATCAGTTCAAATAAACATATGACCCTATAATAAGGCTTAGTCCACGTAGGAACCACATTCATACCAAAACCTCAAACCATTAGTAAGTCATGTCAAAGAAAATATTAGGCAACAAAAGGGCAATTTAGTGAACAGATGAGCTAGTTTAAAGTAGAAAACTTTGCTAAAATAAATTGGAAATAATGCAAGAGTTTGGAAATAGGTTAGCATCAGTTTATAATCTTTTACATTCAATATAAATAATAGTCAATTCATTATCCACTAATTAGTATCAAGATATCAGGCAAGAATGGTATTTTTAAGCACAAAGGCATTAAATTTAGAATTTACTACCATTACCCAATTAAGTTTGTGTAACATTAACATCACAGAGCATGATTAAGAGAATATATTCACATAAAATTTTGGATTTCATCTTGCGTGATAAAATTAGTTCATAAAAATATCATCTTTTGGGCCTACATAGATATTCTAGAAAGATTAAGGTTTTATATGTGAAAATAGGAAATAAATGCATCAAGAATTTATATCACTCATCTACGTTGGTGATGAAAGTAACATATAAAACACCTCCAAGAAGCCTCCTTTTCACATTCACAACCACCACTCAGACTCCAAGATGACTACCCCAAGCTAGGTCAAGGTTTCCAGGGACAAAAGGAAGAGAAAATAAGTGATTTATAGATATGAGCAAGTTTCAAGAATAGAAAGCCATGGATTTCTTACAAAGGGGGGAAAATAGGTAAAGAACATGAGAAAAAATACATTGCAATAGATGATCATATGTTTTTGAGGCAAGAAACAAGGTTGGAATGCTTGAAAACACCATGAAGATGCTTGAATCTTCAAAATGCATCGACATGCATGCATAGATCCACCTTCTAGCAACATATCAGGCTTCCATCCAAGGTATCAAGGTTCCATATACTTCTTCTTGGTTTCCAGCAATATCTATTGCAGTAAAGATAAAAAGGATACATGATGTTGGGTATATATTCGATAAAGGGTTCAAAATCTAAACTAGCCTCACCAATATCAGGGAAGAGGTTGTAATTGCTCTAATGCCCACTGACGTGGTTTATCATTGCACTAACAAATTCACTCAAGGGTGAATTCCCTGAGCTTTTACCAAAACCTTGTGCAATAATACCACCCACAAGAGGACGAGTCTTATCGCAGTATAGTTAAGGATTGAATCCCAAGGGACAACACTTTTAAGAATCGTTGCTAGTCTAGTTCAGTTCAAGTAAGGCTAATATTTAGAACAAATATTGAGATGAGTTTAATTAAACTAAGTGCAGGAAAGTAAAGAGCATAATTAAAGTCGATCTAGATTAATGATATGGAATCGCTGGGATGGTCCCAGGTTTCACCACCACTACACATGCAAACACATCCAAATATCAAACATCCAGGCAAGATATAACTATCCAAATAGAACTGCTTCGAACCCTCCCTGAGGGATGTTTAGGTTTGCGTAAGCATAACCTTAGGCATCAGATGTCTCGTCGCCATTCAGATCATGCACTTACGATTATGAAGATACAGATATCCAACTGAAGTTGTGGCCCTCCCTGAGGGATGTTTAGGCACACAGAAGCGTCACCTTGGGCTAGATGGCTTGTCCCCTCATGGATCATACACTTACCACCTCAAGGAATCCCTTTCTATTTCTAGTTAGGGAGTCAACCATGCTAATCAACAAGCAAGCAGGAAATTAATCTACAAGCAATCATTGAGGATTAACAATGATGATACATATATCCAACTGAAGATGTGGCCCTCCCCGAGGGATGTTTAGGCCACAGAAGCATCATCATGGGCTAGATGGATCATCCCCTCACAGATCATACACTTATGACCTCAAGGAATCCCATTCTATTTCTAGTTTGGGAGTCAACCTCGTTAATCGACATTCTACCCTACATATAGAAGTTCTCACAGCATAGAGAAGAACAAGATAAAAGCAAGCAGGTAATCAATCCACAAACATTAACGATTAACAACGAAATGAAAAGTTATATACATTGCCATGGAATGTTTAACAAGAGAACATGCTTGCACAGGCAGTGGGGCTAGTCCCCACACCCCAGAAAAAAGGAACTACTCACTCATGATGCGAGAAACAAGAAGAAGAGAGAGGGAAGGTTCCGCCATGAGCATGATGTAGAAGGTAGTCGCAGCTCGGTGAAGATGTGGTCTTCTACTTCATGTCAGAGCAGATCTGGATGAGGAGGAAGAGCCACCAAGGTAGACCGGGTAGATCTTCTTCTCCACCTTCTTTCTCATCTTGACCTTCTTGCTCGTAGTAGGAAAAGCAGGTGAAGTGGCAATGGCGTGGATGTACGTGGACCGAACCTGCATTTAGGGATCCTATCGACGTCCTGGGTCTGATGCCCAAATGAGGACCCTTTTGGTCCTATTTATAGGCTTGGGTCGAGTCTTGAATGGTTTTGGAAACCATTTAGTCTTCTCACAGTTTGGGATCGTGAGACTTCCTCATGGTCTTGAGACTGTGAGGGTCTTCTCGGTCTACTTCTTTCATCCAAACAGTTTGGAATATGCATCCGATTGGTCTTGGTTTCTAATGGTTTGGACATGCCACCAAACGGTCTTGGGCAATCGGTCTTGCGCCCAACCTAATCTCGTGGAATTCACGGTCTTCGGGTTCTAAAAGTCTTCACGATTGTTTGCTCTTGATCTTTTTGGAATCGGTCACTGCCCTAGCAGTTTCTACGTTCCATCCAAACGGTCTTGGCTTCCAAACTGACATGACTCACACCGAACCGACAAACAAATCGTTACAATTAAACTGAATTAAAACATTAGCAACGAATTACTCAAAATCACTAAAAATTAAAACTTTTTCCAAAGAGATCCATTTCCAGGAAACTCTGATAACAAGGAACAAAGTAATATATATACATTCTGGTTTACTTTGTACATACCATGTATCATTTCATCTCAAGGAATATATACAACAGTTTCTCTGTTAAATCTATACATAAGCAACATCAAACCTCAAGGCATGCAATGCCAAAATCTCATATCAATCATAATAACACTAAGTATTGACTCCAAAGACATGAGAGTACAGAGACAACACATAGGACTCTTATCTACAAAACACGATAGTCAATATCTCCACCTGAGATATCACTGTTATCCCTGATGCTGTTGTCCTTCCCCTGATGTATGGTTCCTGCCTCCTCGTCCTCGTCCACCTAAAAAGGTTGGATCCCACGGGGGTGAGACAATTGTAATTGTCCCAGCGAGAGATATAACTCTCCGCTAGAAATATTATTATTGTAGATAAATAGTGATAAACTGAGCAGAGGAATTTTTATTGAAAAGCAGGACTTAATCAATATTAAGTAGAATTGAGCAACATCATCTTTTAAAGCATTACAGTTATAAATGATAAAGCAGTAAATCATCTATCCTTTTTAATAAGGAATATGAAGAAAATGTACAATATCTATTAGGATAAAGTAAGCAATGTAACATCAACCAATGATTTGTGTATTTCATTCTTAAGCAAATATGCTACATGGTTGATTACATTTTACAAATCATACTTATGCCCTGAGGAAGTGAGCCGTACCGCTCAAATCCAACATTCGATTGTAGAACCCAAAGTCGGTGCCATACAAGATCAAAAGAAGAGTTGGACTGCATGATCTCATCCGTCTCGGTCAGTGTGAGACCACAAGAAGGACCACAGCCTCTTTCTTTACTGACCTCAGTCACAGGGTTAGCTCCATAGGCTACCCATTCTCTAGCCCACCTTGGTATAGGTCCCAACTCTAGTAAATTTGAGCCATGAGCCAGTTCACCGTGTTCTCTAAGCCATGAACGCATTCATGCTCCATCACACTGAGCCATGGGCTTGTTCACCATGCTCTTAAACATATCTTGAGTCTACAATCAGAGTTGCACTCTAATCCTCCTATTTGCGGCTAGGAGAAACATCACATATTCAACAATATATGCTCCGAATTAACCAGCAGGAGAATCCGTTTCACCATCACCAGCTACTGACGATGATGGATCTATGGCCAGGGCTATACATGATAATATTCCACTTGAATGTTTAAGTACATTACCAAATTCTTTTAGCATCAGTCAAGTTTTCAAACAAGAATTATTATAAAAAATGCTACAAGGAAACATGTAATACTTCTATGAAGTGCTTTTCAAAACTGTATAGAACATTGGGATCTCAATCCCTTATCTCATCATTAGGAATTCACATCCCTCAATAATACCATCATCATATTTACTGGATCTGGGTATTCAAACCCTTAGTTCATCACTGAACATGGTTACCACTATCAGGTAACTATTATCTCAAGGTCATCTGACCAAGGTATTCATGATACTTGTTGCACAAGCATTTCATATAGCTCACCAAGCATATTCATCTTCTTGTCACCTTTCACTAGGCAATAAATAAAAGAGTGGCTCACAAGGCCCATTAACATCATAGCTCATACCTCGTTATGCTCATGATACATGCATGGTTAGTATACTTGATAACAACCATACCAATTTCATATCAACATTATGCAATATAAAGATAATATCATTATTTACTCAATAGGGTTAGAGTTTCCCATCTTTATCAATTAGGGTTTCACATATCATCACCCTATATTAGGGTTTCACATAACATCACCCTATATTAGGGTTTCATATTATATAATGGTTAGGGTTTCTCATCCCATTTTTTGAAGTTAGGGTTTCTCAGCCCATTACCTGAAATTAGGGTTTCTCAACCCATTACCTGGAATTAGGGTTAGGGTTTATCATTCTCCATTGATTAGGGTTTTATGATTATCTCATTAATCCAAACCCTAAGTCAGTGCTTCCACATATCTTGGAGCACATAAGTATTAAATCATACTTATCATTGTTCCATGTACTAGGAACACACATCATCATCATACCTTATTAGGTTGACTTAACCTTTCACTAAATACATACACCTATGCTTGTCTTAGTGTATTGAGTTTATTAATTTCATAGGCACCAAGTGATAATCACATTAATTATACTAATCACTTAAGTACTTTAGAGATACTTCCATTGGAAACAACCTTGAGATACTCTTCAACCACTTATGGGGTTATTAGTAATTACATGATTTGAATCAATTGGACCTTCAAACGGTCATGGACCAATTGCACCTTCAAACGGTCTTGGACCAAACCTCAAACAATTTTGAGATCACTTGACCTTCAAACGGTTTGAGACCATTTAGACCATCAAACGGTCTTGGTCTACACCTTCAAATGGTCTGAAGACCGTTAGACCTTAAATGGTCTTGACCCCCTTTGCTCTTTAATCGGTTTTGGAACTGTTTGAACCAAAGACCCTCAAACGATTTGAAGATCGATTAACCCTAAACGGTTTGAAACAGTTTGATCCTCAATTACAAATATTGATTAACCCTAAACAATTTGAGACCGTTTGATCCTCAAACGGTTTGAGACCGTTTTCTCCTCAAACGGTTTGAGACTGTTTAGTCCTCACACGGTTTGAGACCGTTTGGTCAAATCAGAATTGAAACTGTTTGGACCAAAAATTAGGGTTTTGACATCAATTGATCTAGGGTTTTGAACCAATTGAGTTATAATCGATTGGTCATCCAAATTTGAGACCATGTGGACTAGATCAGATTGAAACCTTTATACTTTTACACAATTTTGAAACTGTTTAACCCCTAACGGTTTTGAAACCATTTGACCTCAAATGGTTTTGAAACCGTTTGGTCACCAAGCGGTTTGAAACCATTTGGTCTCTAACGGTTTGAAACCATTTGACCAACACAAGTTGAAACCGTTTGACAATGATATTCTTGAGGTGTGTTCTAAGATGATTTCATCATCATCAAGCTTCAAACCTCTGATTTCTATTGTCTTATATATGATGATTTCAGCAATTAATCAAGAAGAAAATAAAAGATCAACATATGATGAGAAATTGAAATCAATAATAATATTTATGGGTTCAAGTTATATAACCCACCTTCAAAGTATCTTCAAAGCTTCAAACTTCTCATCTCTAATGGTTAAAGAAACTCCTTCAACTATCCACGGTTCATTTCCAACTCTTCAGATGCAAAAGATAGCTAAGGTTGAGCATTGCATGGAAGAGAGAAGAAAATCAATGTTGAAATCTGATTTCAACCATAAATCCTAGGTTGAAGATGATCATGGAGCTTACCTTCAACTTGGGGAACATTTTCCTCCTACTCCTAAGCTCCTTGGTTGTCGGCCAAAGCAAAGGGAAGAAAGTGGTTTGCAAAATAGCCTTTCAAGTAAGGAGAAAATCGAGTACATATAATTGATTTTCTAGGAGAGAGAAAGTAGGAGGAAATTCATCCACTTTCTTGCCACATGCCCCCCTCTCTTCCTTGCCTTCAAAGCCATCTTATTTTTCCCTCAATATCCTCTCGTTTATCCTTGAATTAAAAGCAATCACTTAAGCACCTTCATCATTATAATATTATTATCCATTTTTAGTGGACTTTACTTTTTAATTAACAAATGTGAGTGGAATATTTCACCTACTTAGGATATTTCAGTGCCACTCAAGTCATTTGGAAGTCCTTACACTATAGGATTTCAACCACAGCCTTTTAGTTGATGGGGACTTCAATTAATATATTTATTTATGTTACACATTAAATTAGGGTTTCAATTATGCTTAAATCTTGATTATTTTATTATCAAGATTATCTCTCCTCAAATATGGTTCAAACAAGACACCCCTTTCTTTTTCTTTTCTCAAAATGATACCAAGAAACAATAGGGACATAATAGAGGTGGTATTTTACATATCCAAACCTAGGTTTTTGGTAAATTGCAAATTACACCAAAACTAGCATTTAATACACAAACATTACTCAAACAAGCACCTTCTTGGGACTTAGGCTTGTGGAAGCCATACGTCAGCATTATTCTCATTCATATGATGCTATAACACTTGAGGAACATTTATCATGTGACATTTGCAAAGTAACCTTAAATTGGGTAAATTGCACTTTAATCCAAAATAGGTAAAATATTGTTTCAACATTATTTAAATAGGACCAAAATTGAAACATAAGATCTCCTTTAGTCTTAACTACTTTTCAAAAGATAAATGTAGGAATATAAAAGACTTACTTAAGTAAAACTTCTAGGGTTAAGCCTTAACCCAGGTCAGGGATGTTACAATTATCCACCCCTAACATGGATTTTGTCCCCGAAATCATTAAGAGAAAAGAGAAGGGTACCTCCTCCTCATTTCTTCCTCCAGCTGCCACGTAGCTTCTTCAATGCCACGATGATGCCAGAGAACTTTCATAAGCATTATGTCTTTCTTTTTCAACTTTTTGATCCTTCTGTCAAGAATCAACATTGGTCCTTCTTCATAGGATATATCCTCATTTAACTCTACCTCCACTGGTTGCAAAACTAACTCCATGTCAAGGTGACACTTTCTCAGCATGGATATATGGAATACTGGATGCAATCTATGTAGTTCAGGTGGCAACTCTAACTTATAGGCTACCTTTCCAATCCCTTCAGTGATTGGATAAGGCCCCATAAATCTAGGAGCTAACTTACCCTTTTTCCCAAATCTAAGAACACCTTTCCAAGGTGAGACTTTGAGATATACTCTATCTCCAACTTGGAATTATAAAGGTCTTCATTGTTTATCAGCGTATGACTTCTGTCTATCCTGTGCAACTTTTAACTGTTGTTGTATTACTTTTATCTTTTCAGTTGTCTGTTGCACTAATTTAGGACCCAAAAGTTGATATTCCCCTCTTTCATACCAGAACAATGGAGATCTACAATGTCTACCATATAATGCTTCATATGGTGCCATATCAATATTGTGCTGATAACTATTGTTGTAAGCAAATTCAATTAAGCTTAAGTGTATATCCCAACTTCCTACAAACTGAAGGACACATGCCCTAAGAAAATCCTCCAAGGTTTGTATACTCCTCTCAGATTGTCCATCTGTATATGGGTGAAAGGCGGTATTGTATCTTAACTGCATACCCAAAGCTTTATGCAGTCGTTCCCAAAAATGACTCATGAACTAGGGACCTCTATCAGAAACAATTGTAGCTGGAACCCCATGTAACTGCACTATCTCATCTATATAGGTCTGTGCAAGTTTCTCAGTAGTATAAGTTGTTTTGATAGGAAGAAAATGTGTTGACTTAGTCAGCCTATCAACTATTACCCAAATGGAATCATGACTTTTGGCTGTTCTTGGCAAACCAACCATAAAGTCCATGGTCACGTGATCCCATTTCCATTGTGGTATAGGTAAAGGTTGCATTGTTCCTGCGGGCTTCTGATGTTCAACTTTAACTTGCTGACGCACTGGACACTGCATAACAAACTTAGCTACATATTTCTTCAAACCAGGCCACCAATACATATCTTTCAAGTTATGATACATTTTGGTGCTTCCCGAATGCATTGCATACATCGAAGAATCAGCTTCCTCCATGACTAACTTCCTTAAGTCATTGGCATCAGGTACTACCATCCTACCATGGTAACAGACCACCTCATCCCCTGACTCATGAAACCCATCCCGTTACTCACTAACATACTCTGATCTGATTCGCTGAATCTCGGTATCAGCCTATTGTGCCTCTTTGATTTGCTATTTCAGAGTAGGTTTTATATGCATCTCAGCTAATAGTCCAGCTAATAAGGATACTTTAAGCTGTACATTGTTTTGCCTCAAAGAGACAAACATGTCTCGTTTAAAGCACACTAAAGAGTTCAACTGTGCTTTGTCCATGGTTGGCAACGATGATTTTCTACTTAGTGCATCATCCACTACATTAGCCTTTCCTGGATGATAATCAATTGTACAATCGTAGTCCTTGATTAACTCCATCCAACGGTGTTGTCTCATGTTCAACTCATGCTGTGAAAAGATGTATTTTAGGTTTTTATGGTCCGTGAAAATCTAGAATGTCTCTCCATAGAGATAATGTCTCTAGATCTTCAACGCATGAACCACAACAGCTAATTCTAGATCACGTGTTGGATAATTTTCCTCGTGTTTCTTAAGCTATCGTGAAGCAAAAGAAATCACTTAATTATCATGCATCAACACACATCCTAGACCATTCTTAGAAGCATCACAGAAAACAATATACCCCTTCACTTGCTCAGGTAACACTAACATAGGTGCAATTGTTAACCTTTCTTTCAACAACTGGAAAGAGTGTTGACACTTGTCATTCCAGACAAAAGGAACCTCTTTCTTGGTCAACTTGGTTAGGGGTAATGCTACATAACTGAAGTTCTTAATGAACCTCCTATAGTAGCCTTCCAGTCCTAGAAAACTGTGTATCTCCATTGGTGTCTTTGGCTATTCTCACTCCAAGATAGATTCAACCTTTTTAGGATCAACACAGATACCTGAGGTAGATATTATGTGTCCTAGGAAAGAAACTTCTGACAACCAGAATTCACACTTGCTAAACTTAGCGTATAGCTTGTGCTCTCTTAGTAAAGTCAGGGCCTGACGGAGGTGTTGTTCATGTTGTTGAGCATCTTTACTGTAAATCTGGATGTCATCTATAAAGACTACTATGAATTGATCAAGGAATTGCTGGAAGATTCTATTCATGAGTTCCATGAATGCAGTTGGTGCATTAGTTAGTCCAAACGACATAACTATGAACTCATAGTGACCATACCTTGTCCTGAAGGCTGATTTAGGTATGTAACTATCCTTGATGTGTAACTGATGATATCCTGACCTCAAATCTACTTTACAGAATATAGTTGCATACGCAACTGGTCAAACATGTCATCTATCCTTGGCAGAGGATATTTGTTCCTTATGGTTACTTTGTTTAGCTGTCTATATTCGATGCATAATCACATAGACCCGTCCTTCTTTTTCACAAAGAGAATCGGAGCACCCCATTGTGAAGTACTCGGTCGAATAAAACCCTTTTCAAGCAACTCTTGTAACTATTTCTTGAGTTCTGCCATCTCAGCAGGTGCCATTCTATAAGGTGTTTGAGCTATTGGTTTTGTGCCTGGGATTAGATTAATCTTGAAATCAATCTCTCAAGGTGGAGGAACACCTAGAAGTTCCTCAGGAAACACGTCCTCAAACTCCCTAACAATCAAAACTTTAGAAAGACTAGGAGTCTCTGCCCTGGTATCTACCACATGTGCAAAGAATGCAAAGCATACTTGTCTCATCAACTTCTCAGCTACCATATCTGATACTAGACAGGTTAGAAGAATCTTTCTGTCCCCCTAAAAGATCCATGTAACACCATTGTCTGTGAACACAGCTTGCTTAGAACCACAATCCAAGACAACCTTATACTTTTCTAGGGTGTCCATCCCAAGGATTATGTCGAATCCATGCATCTCAAGTGGTATAAGATCTACCTAAATGCTATTTTTTGAAAAACAAAGAACACAGGGAGAACACACCTCCTACAACGTTGTAGCTCCCACTAATGGAGTTTCTAATAACAAGTTATCTGCTCTATGACTGACAGTCATATTGCAGTCATGAATCACTTCTCAAGTGAAAAAGGAATGTGTAGCACCCGGATCAATCAAAATAGATACAAAGCAAGATGAAGACATATCAGAATAAAATAATTCCATCTGACTTGTCACGACTCGTGGATTAACCACTACCTCCGGTCAATTCATAGCATAAAATCTTGTCGTTGCTGGTTGTGGACCACTTACCATGTTTTTGGATGTAGATGAGCCAGCCTGGGATGCTTGTCCACATCCTCGAGTTCCCCTGCTAAACTATCGCCTCTGAGAGCCTTGTTGACTCTGCTTCAGTGATTGGGTTACACTCACGTCTCTAGCTAGACAATCTTTCATCAGATGTCCCATCTTTTCACATTTATAACAAACTTTGTTCCCCCATTGTAGTCTAGATGGTCCTATTACAGACATTGATGATGAGCTGTGGGCTCCCTCTGGTGGTAAACTATGACCTCTACCCTTACTGGATGTCCATTGTGTCTGAGTATTAAACCTTGGTGGTGTTGTTGGTGTAGAAAACTTTGGTTTCTTAAAACTCTCGGACCTCTGTCCTTGGAACTGTGTATACACCTTCTTACTGTTAGCCTATCACTTTTCAGTCACGGACCTTTCTATCTGCCTAACAGACTCCACAAAGGTGGCAAACCTCTCTCTATTCTCTAGAGCAGATACTAGTGTGGTCAAATCAACATTCAAACCTTTCTCAAAATGTCGAATCCTCTCCTCAACTGTAGTAGCCATGTGCGGACATAAATGTAGAAGCTCCATAAACTTAGCTTCATACTCACTAATGTTCATTGGTCGCCTTATCCGTTCAAACTGAGAGATCTTCTCATCCGGGTATGTCTTTGGAAAATATCTACTAACGTATTCACGTCAGAATTCTTCCCATCCGACTTCAACACCCGGCCTTTTGCCTTCTTCTATGGCCCACCAATGGCCATCACTCCCCTTCAATAGGTACACTGCATGCCTAACCTTCTCATCTTCGTGGATATTAAGAATTTTGAAGGCCTTTTCCAGCTCAGTCAGCCACAAATCTGTGTCTGCTGGGTCAGCTGTACCAGCATAATCAGTGGCTCCTACTCGTCGAAGTCATTCAAAAGTCTTGCCAGCTCCATGTCCCTCATTGTGAGCTGGTTCTCTAGGTGTAGATGGTGGCATCCTATCTGCCATATATGTCATAGTTGCCATGAACTACCCAAACAGAGCATGTAAAGCTAGATTTTCTAGTGTAGCTTGGTCAAGCTGGGGATGTTCAAGTACTAGTTCCTCTCTAGCCTAATCCCTTGCACCTCCTCCTGGTGCAGCAAAACTGCTTTCAACAGCATGTTCTTCGTGTGATCCAGCCATCTTCAAGCTTTGCTTCTTCTCCTAAGAGTAGAAGTCACTATCAGATAAACTGAAAGACACTAGAACAGACTTAATGACCTTAATCCTATGTCTCTGTAGACTTAGCGAACCTAGATCTCTGATACCACTAAACTTGACACAAATCACACCGAACTGAAAAACAAATCATTATAATTAAACCAAATTAAAACATTAGCAGCGGATTACTGAAAATCACTAAAAATTAAAACCTTTTTCAAAGAGATCCATTTCTAGGAAACTCTAATAACAAGGAACAAAGTAATATATATACATTCTGGTTTACTTTGTACATACCATGTACCATTTCATCTCGAGGAATATATACAACAGTTTCTCTATTAAATCTATACATAAGCAACATCAAACCTCGAGGCATTCAATGCCAAAATCTCAAATCGATCATAATAACACTAAGTACTGACTCCAAGGACCTGAGAGTATAGAGACGACACATTGGACTCTTATCTACAAAACACAACAGTTAGTATCTCCACCTGAGATATCACTGCTATCCATGATGTTGTTATCCTTCCCCTGATGTATGGTTCCTGCCTCCTCGTCCTCGTCCACCTAAAAAGATTGGATCCCATGGGGGTGAGACAATTGTAATTGTCCCAGCGAGAGATATAACTCTCTACCAGAAATATTATTATTGAAGATAAATAGTAATAAATTGAGTAAAGGAATCTTTATTGAAAACCATGACTTAATCAATATTAAGTAGAATTGAGCAACATAATCTTGTAAAGCATTACAGTTATAAATGATAAAGCAGTAAATCATCTATCCTTTTTAATAAGGAATATGAAGAACATGTACAATATCTATCCATTTAGGATACAGTAAGCAATGTAACGTCAACCAATGATTTTTGTATTTAATTCTTAAGCAAATATGCTACACGATTGATTACACTTTACAAATCATAATTATGCCCTGAGGAAGTGAGCTGTGTCGCTCAAATCCAACCTTCGATTGTGAAACCCAAAGTCGATGCCATACAAGATCAAAGGAAGAGCTGGACTCCAAGATCTCATCTGTCTCGATCAGTGCGAGACCACAAGCAAGACCGCAGTCTCTTGCTTAAGTGACCTAAGTCACAGGGTTAGCTCCATAGGCTACCCATTCTCTAGCCCGCCTTGGTACAGGTCCCGACACTAGTAAATCTGAGCCACGAGCCAGTTCACCATGCTCTCTGAGCTATGAACACATTCATGCTCCATCACACTGAGCCATGGGCCTGTTCACCATGCTCTTAAACATAACTTGAGTCTACAACTAGAGTTGCACTCTAATCCTCCAATTTGCGGCTAGGAGAAACCTCACATATTCAATAATAAATGCTCCGGATTAACCGGCAGGAGAATCCGTTTCACCATCACCAGCTACTGTCGATGATGGATCTATGGCCAGGGATCTACATGATAATATTCCACTTGATTATTTAAGTACATTACAATATTCTTTTAGCATCAGTCAAGTTTTCAAACAAGAATTATTATGACAAATGCTACAAGGAAACATGTAATACTTCTATCAAGTGCTTTACAAAACTTTATAGAACATGGGGATCTCAATCCCTTATCCCATCATTAGGAATTAACATCCCTCAACAATATCATCATCATATTTACTAGATCTGGTTATTCAAACCCTTAGTTCATCACTGAACATGGTTACCACTATCCGGTAACTATTATCTCCAGGTCATCTGACCAAGGTATTCATGATACTTGTTGCACAAGCATTTCATATAGCTCACCAGGCATATTCATCTTCTTGTCACCTTTCACTAGGAAACAAATAAAAGAGTGGCTCACAAGGCCCATTAACATCATAGCTCATACCTGGTTATGCTCATGATACCTACATGGTTAGTTTACTTGATAACAACCATATCAATTTCATATCAACATTATGCAATATAAAGATAACATCATTATTTCCTCAATAGGGTTAGAGTTTCCCATCTTTATCGATTAGGGTTTCACATATCATCACCCTATATTAGGGTTTCACATAACATCACCCTATATTAGGGTTTCACATAACATCACCCGATATTAGGGTTTCATATTATATAATGATTAGGGGTTCTCATCCCATTTTCTGAAGTTAGGGTTTCTCAGTCCATTACCTAAAATTAGGGTTTCTCAACCCATTACCTAGAATAAGGGTTAGGGTTTTTCATTCTCCATTGATTAGGGTTTTATGATTATCTCATTAATCCAAACCCTAAGTCAGTGCTTCCACATATCTTGGAGTAGATAAGTATTAAATCATACTTATCATTGTTCCATGTACTAGGAACACACATCATCATCATACCTGATTAGGTTGACTTAACCTTTCACTAAATACATACACCTATGCTTGTCTTAGTGTATTGAGTTTATTACTTTCATAGGCACCAAGTGATAATCATTTTAATTATACTAATCACTTAAGTACTTTAGAGATACTTCCATTGGAAACAACCTTGAGATACTCTTCAACCACTTATGGGGTTATTAGTAATTACATGATTTGAATATATTGGACCTTCAAATGGTCTTGGGCCAATTGCACCTTCAAACGGTATTGGACCAATTGCACCTTCAAATGGTCTTGGACCAAACCTTCAAACGGTTTTGATATCACTTGACCTTCAAACGGTTTGAGACTATTTAGACCATCAAACGGTCTTGGTCTACACCTTCAAACGGTCTGAAGACCGTTAGACCTTAAACGGTCTTGACCCCCTTTGCTCTTCAATCGGTTTTGAAACCGTTTGAACCAAAGACCCTCAAACGGTTTGAAGATCGATTAACCCTAAACGATTTGAAACAGTTTGATCCTCAATTAATTTAAATATTGATTAACCCTAAATAGGTTGAGACCGTTTGATCCTCAAACGGTTTGAGACTATTTAGTCCTCATACGGTTTGAGACCGTTTGGTCAAATCATAATTGAAACCGTTTGGACCAAAAATTAGGGTTTTGAAATCAATTGATCTAGGGTTTTGAACCAATTGAGTTCTAATTGATTGGTCATCCAAAGTTGAGACCATGTGGACTAGATCAGATTGAAACCTTCAGACTTTTACACATTTTTGAAACTGTTTAGCCCCTAATGATTTTGAAACCGTTTGGTCTCTAACGGTTTGAAACCGTTTGACCAACACAAGTTTAACCATTTGACAATGATATTCTTGAGGTGTGTGCTAAGATGATGTCATCATCATCAAGCTTCAGACCTCTGATTTCTATTGTCTTATATATGATGATTTCAGCAATTAATCAAGAAGAAAATAAAAGATCAACATATGATGAGAAATTGAAATCAATAATAACATCGATGGGTTCAAGTTATATAACACGCCTTCAAAGTAGCTTCAAAGATTCAAACTTCTCATCTCTAATGGTGAAAGAAACTCCTTCAACTATCCAAGGTTTTTTTCCAACTCTTTGGATGCAAAAGATAGCCAAGGTTGAGAATTGGATGGAAGAGAGAAGAAAATCAATGTTGAAATCCAATTTCAACCATAAATCCTAGGTTGAAGATGATCATGGTGCTTACCTTCAACTTGGGGAATGTTTTCCTCCTGCTCCTAATCTCCTTGGTTGTCGACCAAAGCAAAGGGAAGAAAGTGGTTTGCAAATTAGCCTTTCAAGTAAGGAGAAAATCGAGTACATATAATTGATTTTCTAGGAGAGAGAAAGTAGGAGAAAATTCATCCACTTTCTTACCACATGCCCCCCTCCATTCCTTGCCTTCGAAGCCATCTTCTTTTTCACTGAATATCCTCTAATTTATCCTTGAATTAAAAGCAATCACTTAAGAACCTTAATCATTATAATATTATTATCCATTTTTAGTGGACTTTACTTTTTAATTAACAAATGTGAGTCGATTCTTCACCTACTTAGGATATTTCGGTGCCACTCATGTCATTTTGACATCCTTGCAATATAGGATTTCAACCACAACCTTTTAGTTGATGAGAACTTCAATTAATATATTTATTTGCGCTACACATTAAATTAGGGTTTCAATTATGCTTAAATCTTGATTATTTTATTATCAAGATTATCTCTCCTCAAATGTGGTTCAAACAAGACGCCCCTTTCTTTTTATTTTCTCAAAATGATACTAAGAAACAATAGGGACATAATAGAGGTGGTATTTTACATAACCAACCCTAGGTTTTGGGTAAATTGCAAATTGCACCAAAACTAGCATTTAATACACAAACATTACTCAAACAAGCTCCTTCTAGGGACTTAGACTTGTGGAAGCCATACGTCAGCATTATTCTCATTCTTATGATGTCATAACACTTGAGGAACATTTATCATGTGACATTTGCAAAGTAAACCCTTAAATTGGGTAAATTGCACTTTAGTCCAAAACAAGTAAAATAGTGTTTCAACATTATTTAAATAGGACCAAAAATTGAAACATAAGATCTCCTTTAGTCTTAATTACTCTTCAAAAGATAAAGACAGGAATATAAAAGACTTACTTAAGAAAAACTTCTAGGGTTAAGCCTTAACCCAGGTCGGGGATGTTAAACGGTCTCTACTCCAACCGATCTTCACTCCAACCGGTCTTCACTTCCAAACGGTCTCGGTTTCTCGCGGTTTGCTGCCTCTGATTGGTCTTGATTCTGCGTCCAAATGGTCTTAGGCCTAGTGGTCTTGAGGACCTAATGGTTTGCGCCTCAAACGGTCTTGTGGGTATCTGTTGGCTGAACGGTCTTGAAGACTGTTTACCGCCACATGGTCTTGAGGACCGTATGTCAAACGGTTTTGGATGATCAAATGGTCCTGAGCTTTTCACGCGTCTTGGTCTGATTGGTTTTGGAGATTGATTACGCTTTCACAGTCTTGCTATCCAATCAGTTTTGGGGGTTGATCGCCCAAACAATTTGGAGACTGTTTGCTTCTCACGGTTTGAGGACCGTTTGGACTCGCACGGTCTCAAGACCGTTTGTTGCCTATGCGGTCTCAAGACCATTTTCTGCCAATGTGGTCTCAAGACTGTTTGCTGGTAGAGAGGAGGATCGTATAGGTGAAACCATTTAGAGAAAGAAGAGCAAAGTGTATGGATGCAAACTGAATGGACCAAGACCGTTTGGTTAAGACCAAGACTAAGAGGATCTTGAGTGAAGGTGAGTTCTAGTTAATGGTTGAATCTCATTATGACCTACATAACCTACATGAAATCCATATAAAACTAGTTAATAACTTCATAATCTAATCAACCAAGCAAGATTGCACATTGTAAGTTTTAATTAGATGAAATCGAATGTATTTAGTTAAATTGGGTCCAAAATCGCGATTGAAATTCATGATGAATTTGGATTCATCAGAACCCCAAACTTAAACATTGCTCATCCTCGAGTAACCAAAACCTGAAACAGTCGCCAAATGAATACTTTAAACTCTGTGGGTGCCTCCTCTTCACATCGTGATTGTTTCCTTTTTGCTCAGTATAACTAAGCATCTCAACTTCCTGAGACCACTGAACACATCTTACCATAATTTTGTTCCTGAGTTCATTTTCCAACCTCACTTCCTCCTCACTTTTTCCAACAACAAGCATTTTTAAGATTTTTGTAAGAGTCCAGAGATACCCACAAAACAACAAGTGTGCACCTAATCTGACACTAGTGTATTTCAGGATAGTGGAGGCATTCATTGTGCCTTTAGGTAGAAAAGAGAGTGAAAGGTGGTATGGAAGGAAGAAATAAATCTCTCCTCTATTCAACTCGAGATTTTTATTTTATGATTGCAATTTCATTGATTGTATTTTTTGTGCGAATCTCTCCTTTATTTGACTCGAGATTGCATTTTCTTTTTGTGTGCACATTGACATCTTTTCTTGGTGGTACGCCCCTATGTATTAGCGAGGGGTATGGAAGAAGCAGATATAGAGGGAGGTGGTGTGCCACCCCAAACTTAGGGTTTGGCACTATTTTGGCTATTTTTGTTTCTTTTTTATGGATGGAGGGGTACGAAGATGGTAGAAGAAGTGTAGAAGAGAGTTCATATTAGAATGCAACTTGATTTACAATCCAGTGCACCGGGTAGTTCTCTTTATCGTACTCTGCTCAAATAATGGCTTGATGAGGATCCGGTGGAGATTCCATGTTATTGTTCCACTTGTCAGTTAGGAAGCACGACATGTTTGATCCCTATCAGTTCGACAGAAACTTGCCATTTTTGCAGAAGGATCATGATGTTAGGATTCATAAGCTTCACAAGATGATTTCAATCAATAGGCTAGTTTTCAGAAAATGGCCCTTTTAAGGATCTGCTTTGAATAAGGAGGGTATAATAATGTAAAGAAAAGCATGGAGAGAGAGAAACTATCCAGCTAGGTAATGGCTATTATTGAAAAGAAAAGAGTCAAAACTTCATCAAGTTTATGTTCAAAATCTTTGAAATTTTGAAAAATTTTGAAAAATTTTGAAAATTTGAAAAATTTGCTCAAAAATGCAACGATGAAATCTTAAGTCTAAAATAGATGGGTGTAGGTGGAATGTAAAGTACGTGCCACCCACCCTCCACCTCAAACTTAGAAATTTGCTCGTCCCGAGAAAATTCTAAATCTGAGATGGAGGGGAAGATACATGCTGATTGGACCACCAGATGTGGTTGCGTTATAATCAGCGTGTATTCTCCATCTGAAAATCTAAAAAATGAAGTTATTTTGTGCAAAAATTTCTAAAAAGTAAAAACAAAATTAAGGAAATTTTCTAATTCAAAACTAAAAGTAAAAATGAAGTTATTGATCAGGTTGCATCCTGACAAGTGTCGTTGTTTTACGTCGATGGCTCGACGTAAGTCCTTCAATTTTCTAGTGGGTACATTGGATTGGTAAGATCCATCATTGATTCGGTGCCTATGTCGGCTGAGGTGAAATATCTCTTCAAGCGTTGACTGTTAGCCACAAATTCTCCTGACTGTTTGCTCTATAAAATGAAAGCACCATACAGGTAGATGCTCTTGACAATGTAAGGTCCAGACCAGTGAGAATGAAGTTTCCCTGGGAATAACCTCAGTCTTGAGTTGAATAGTAGAAATTTGAAAACACCCCATCCTCAACAAAACATGATTACATGCTAACCAGCGGATTACCAAAAATCACAAGAAATTAAAATTGATTTACAATGAGCACTACAAGATGAGACATATAATATTTGAGGCAACACTTTTCTTTTCATAACATATTTTCAAGGTGCTACAACATGATTTCCCATCATCTCATTACATGAAATAACTGTTCCACATGCTGATTTACATCAAGATACATAAATCGAAAACCGTACATCGATCGTAATAAAAGAAACATCGAAAACCTTCCCCAAGACCTGAGTGTACAGGGATAACACATAGGACTCTACTGCTAGACACTATCTATTCCATCGGGTATGATACCTCTGCATATCATCTGTAGCTACATGATCTTCATCTTGCCAGGCACGTCCACCTAAAAAATGTTATTAACCACCGGGGTGAGACACAGAGTCCCAGCGAGAAACATAACCCTCTACCGACTTTATTATTATCAAGATAACTGAGCAAATAGATCAATGTAACCAATTGATAATAGATAACCAGTTATGCAAGATGGAATATGAAGAACATATATATGAAAACTTATACAAAAGACCATTCAAAAGCAGATGAGAAAGCTTACATCATCTAAGGCCTCAACCAATGTTTCGTATTTGCGCTAAGCAATGATACTATACGGCTTGATTACGAATTATTATACCTTGAGGAAGTGATCCGTACCTCTCAAATCCAACCATCAGCTGCGAGGCCCAAACCGGTGCCATATAAGGTCAATGGAAGAGCTGGGCTCCATGACATCACCACCTCGTGGTCAGTGCATGAGTGCTCAATAAGAAGGACCGCAGTCTCATGCTTAGGTGGCCGCAGCCACACATGTCAAGCTACCCTCTGCCTAACCCACCTTGGTACATGTATCAGTGCTAGTGATATGAGCCATGGGCCTGTTCATCGTGCTCCATAACCAATTGAGCCATGGGCCTGTTCACCATGCTCTTTCACATTGAGCCACGGGCCTGAAACCGTGCTTGGGAGTCTACAACCGAAGTTGCACTCTAATCCTCCTATTTTTGGCTAGGAGCAACCACACATATTCAAAAATATGTGCTTCCGGGTTAACCCACAGGAGAACCAGTTTCACCATCACCAACTACTGACGATGATGGATCTATGGCTAGGGAAAACTACATGATATGTTCCACTGTAATTAATTAGTATATTTTAAATGGATTGTTGAGGCAACCAAGTTGTAAAACATAAATAGCATTAAGTTACATTATTACAATGGGATCTCAATCCCTCATCATAGAATGCCACTACCTCTCAAGGCTTCATCATCGTACATCATCATGGGATATCAGTCCCTCAGTTCATCACATAACACCATTACCCCTCAAGGCATCATCATCAATATGGGATATCAATCACTCATGTTATCAATAGAGGATAACACCTCATTCAGGCACTCAACCTTTATTAGGTTATCAAACCTTCCTCATCATACTGATGTTACATGTTATCTCATCAACAACGCACATTATCATTACTCAGATATTGCATATACCAAATGCCAGACAAAGCACATAATCATATAATCATCATAGCTCTTACCTGGCTATGAATCCAATTGATAGTACCTGCAAGGTTAGAGAGTATAGCAAAGAGATAACTTGATCACCAAAAATAATCTTTACGGAGCATATCATGATTACCATGTTATTAGGATTAAGGTTTGGAGCAATCATCCACTTTTATGAACATATGAAACATAAAGTCATAAATGGTGTACTAAACAATACTCATTACTGTTATCATAGCATGGGTATCCACCATACCCTTAGCCTCATATCATCATGCACACCATCCCTCAGGATTCTTCTTTAAGGATCATACAACATGATCTACCATCAAGCTTTATCAATAGTTCACCTATCATCAACCATAGGTAACCCCCATACTAAGGCTTCACAACTTATTCATCATGTCTCACCATTTTGATCAAAGGTACGGGCCAAAGGTAATAAGGTATTACATTGATGTTATGCGTCTCATGATAACTTTTAGGGTTATCGGGTTAGGGCACAACCCTCACTAGAAGTGTCGCCTATCCTCACCAATACTAGGTAGTGACCACAAACCCTCACAAAAGGTGTATCGGGTAGGGTACTAACCCTCACCCAAAGCTGTCGGCCTCAAGCATGACATGCACCCATGCATAAGGGGATAACGGCCAGACTTAGACCTAATGATCTATCATGCAGCCATGGACCAAGAGTATATCGGTCAACATATGATCATCACAACAACCCTTTTTGGTCAAGACCCCCTTATAGCCCTTCTAGGGTTAGGGTTCATACCGGGCAATTATCAAATCATGTCGCCCAAAGCCACAACTAGTGTTTGAGACCCTATAATGGTCAAAGTACTATTTCATCTAGCCCTCAACTTATATCATCTAAGGCCTTATACTGTCCAAGCTCACCACACGTATCGGCCAAACCTTCAACCCTAGGACCATCCAAGCTATCAAGCACATACACATGTCGGGTAACCAACCAAGAGAGAGCATGTATCAGGCAAGGCATATCAACCAAAGTAACATATCTCCTTATGGGGGTATCGGCCATGCACTTAACCCTTATCTCGCCCAACCTATGCACACATTCACACTTATAACGTTCTAGGGTTGATGATATCGGACATCATATCAAGGGACCATTCATAACGCCCTTCCTCACATCCTTTGTCATTCATGGAGCACCATCTTGGGCACCCAACATATCGCCCAAGGGATCATTACCACAAAGGCACTCCTATCGGTCAGCTAGGGTTTGGGCAACCAACCAAGAGAGAGCATGTATCAGGCAAGGCATATCAGCCAAAGTAACATATCTCCTTATGGGGGTATCGGCCATGCACTTAACCCTTATCTCGCCCAAGCTATGCACACATACACACTTATAACGTTCTAGGGTTGATGATATCGGACATCATATCAAGGGACCATTCATAACGCCCTTCCTCACATCCTTTTTCATTCATGGAGCACCATCTTGGGCACCCAACATATCGCCCAAGGGATCATTACCACAAAGGCACTCCTATCGGTCAGCTAGGGTTTGGGCAACCCCCAACACTCAAAACTCCATGATTTCCAAGATGCTATATCCGGCAACTAGGGTTAAAGCTAGCCTATCGACCATGGCATCTTATTGCCCATGACAACATGTCGGGAACTCTAGGCTTAGGACCATCCCATCGGTCAAAGTAATCATATCACCTTAAGTTAAGGTCAGGGCATCTATATCACCCAAGGCACTACTTCTAGGGCTATCGCCCACACTAAGGATCAACCTATCCGTTTCCCTACACTATCAATGATACCTATCACCAAAGGCATTACCACCATATCGCCCATGATACTATCCAAGGGCTCAACCATAAGAGCTTGTCATGCAATTAGAGTAGAGCATCCATGTCGCCCAGGGCAATCCTATCGCCCAAGCTAGGGTTGGAGCTCTATATCGGCCAAGACACTAAGATTAGTGTTTTGTGTCGGGCAACCACCATATCACCCACCAACATCATCTTAGGTAGAGGTGCATATCGGTCACAAGGTCAACAAATGGTATATCACCCAAGGCTCAACTCTAGAAGAGGGTATCGGGCAACAACCTCAAGGAGCCACTATGTAGAACACATATCGGCCAAGGGACCAACTAGGTGTCCACCAAACATAACGTCTAAACCCTATCCCTAGGGTAGGAAAGAGATATCAGTGACCACATCATATCACCCCAAACATCGAGGCCATAGGCTCACCTTTCACGTCCAGAGGAGAGAAAGGGGTATTGCCACAAACTATGAACCGAAGTATAACCTATTGAGCAAGGTATTATGTCGGGCAAAGCATAGTATTGGGCAAGCCCCCATATCGGGTAAAGCACCCTATCAGGAAAGTCATCTTCAACCTCTAGACACCCGTTACCATCTAATGCAAGAAGAACAAGATAAGAACAGTAGTAAAGAATGACCATTTCCATTATAATAGATCTCAAGTTCCACATGCACAGCCATCATGGAGAAGGGTATCAATTTAAAGACAAGAATCATTACATGCACATATGGAGAGTGAACATAATATAGGTGGTTAAGATTTATGTAACCCACCTTAAGAGGATCTACATGAAAGGCATAAAGATTCCTGATCCAAGAAGAAAACCCACGTTCCTCTCCATGGAAACCATCCACCTGAAGCTCTAAGCTTGTCTTCGGCTCCATCATCATCACCTCAAGGAACAAAAGAAGAAGAAGAAGAAGATACCATGGTTATGTATAGCTCAAGAAGAAGAAAAGAGGGGAAGATAACCAAAGCCTTGCCTACTCACATCAAGGGACCATCCATGGGTGAGAGGAGGAGAAGGAGATGAAGAATAAGGCACAAGCAAAAGCTAGCAAGGAAGCATGACTCACCAAGGTCAGATCTTGAGCAAGAAGTCTTCATGGCCAAAGAGCTCACCCTCCCAAGCTCCATGGGAGTTTCCTTGAGCTCCCAAGCTCCCATGCTCGTCCCATATAGGAAGGGGAAATAAGGTGGCCGAAAAGGAACACTTGGTTAAGGAGGAAGGGGGATATATACACCAAGGAAGAGAGAGGTAGTAAAGGAGAGGTATCATAACCACATAACCCAAGATTCCAGTTGCTCATGCACTTAACGCCACTTGTTGCCACCCAAGCTTCACATGCACAAACTGGTGATACACTCTAGGATGTGTATCATGCAGATGGGTACCTCCCATGGGTGACACACCCTCATGGGCGACACACTCTCAAGCTTCTACCCGATACACTAAAAGACAAGGTAGCATGTGTGACACATATGTGATGTAAAGACCATATAAAGATGTTACTCCTCAACTATCAACTAAACAAGGTGCCCCAACTTCCATACACGTCCTAGATGATGCAAAACAGAAGGGAGGTGACTATAGATATGATAAATTGCATATTGAACCCTCCACTTTGGGTAATTTGCAATTTGCACCAAAACTAGCACATAGGGCACAAACATCATCCAACTAAGCTCAAACTTGGAACATATGTCCTCCACAAGGCACCCCACCACATCATTCTCTTTCTAATGATGCTAGAGAACTAAAGGCATTCTATACATGTGACATTTGCAATATAACCCCTTACTCTAGGTAAATTGCACTTTGGTCCAAAATAAGCAAACATTGCTCCAACAGTATCCAAACGGGACCAAACTGGAAACATGAGCTTGTCACATGATATCAAAACATCTTACGAGATTAGATTAAGGTTCTAAGTACCTTTCATAAGAAAAGCAAAGAGGGTTAGCCCAAAACTTGGGTTAGGGTCCTTGCAAGTCATAAACCCCCAACAAGGATTTCATCCTTGAAATCCCAAGCGAAAAGAAGGCGGGTGTTACTTACACGTCGCATCATACATATCCACAAAGCTCCTAGGTGTCACAGATCCATGACCAACATATTGGATCTTCCTCCAGAGCCAACATAGGGTTTCCTTGTACTGGTTATAGACTCAAACCTCTGTCTTTCTATCCTTTTTCTGATAACACTCTTTAGATACTGGAACATTACTCGCAACTCATATCATTCAGGTATCAGTTCCTTTACTAATATATCACATTCCTCGTTATGTTTCTACTGTGCTATTCTGATCTCACAGGCTTGACACTTAAGCTTTGCATAACTCGTATCACTATCCCTTTGCTATATATGTTCCAACTATTTCTTCTCCTTCCACAAAGGATGTCTTAGTCCAAGGAAGATCTTTCTAAGAAGGGGTTTTCACAGGATACCTACTCTACAAAATAGATATATGCACATGACAAGGCTCATAAGGCACTACTATGTACTTCTTAAGGCTTAACACAAAAGGAGTTATCGAACATCCAAGGAACCAAGCATCTTGGTTAACAACAACCACATCATCCCAGTTTCCTGCCATGTCTTCCTGTTAGCTCCCAAATGTACAACAAGCACCAACTCAGAGGGTGACAAATATGCACTATCTCAGCGGACCTAGATAGGATTCACAAACCTCATTTATCCATCTCTATTTGAGACACATCCTACCTGGATCTTCCTTTACTTGAGACTTAGCTAGGAGTATTCCAAGGAATCATGCTTAACTTGATGAACTTTTCCCAGGACAACCTATCCTCAGTTTCTTTTCTTGGGTGCATACCTTCTGATGTCATGTTTATGCAGAGTATAACCCCTAACAGGTGATAGCCATACTATAGACACTTAGCCAGGTTGAACCAAAGCCAACCTTTCCATCTGAGATAACTTCACATCTTCCCAAGGTCATCCATCAAGGTGCTCGACAACATGATATCTCTTTCCTAACTAATAAAAAGGAAGCATCTACCAGACACTCTATAAGCGTTCAGAGGAGGGTACATCCTAAACTGGATCAACGGAAGCAAAAGGGATTAACTCCATCATACCTGCCAGCATACCCTTGTCATCTCACCGTTTCTGGCCAGCTCATGCCACAAGATCTATCTGTTGCCTATTGCCCTCTACTTCCTGGTCAAACCATCTCGTCCTCACTTGCTTATCCTCATCAACGTTCCTCTGTGTTGCTGAAATGCTGCCTCAAGGGTCACCACATATATTCAGACTCCAAAACAAGCTTCAAGCTTATGGGTTCAAGGTCAAGGATGATCTATCAAGATGGTTCACCACCATACCTTTACGATCTAAGCATCTTGATTCTCAACCCTTTACCAGAAGGCATATTCTCATGTTCCCATATGCTTAGCACTTCTCATATACTAGTTTTCCTAACCTTGGTATCCATCTCTTGAGTCAAAACACATCACTTCCGGCATCGCCTTCATAGTCTACCGTTGTCATTGGTTCAAAACATGTCAATAGGATCCTACTGTCATCATCTATCACAGATATCTCTATCTTAGAAACTAAAGTCCAAGATCAACTGATACTTTTTGAAGTATCCAACCAGAGATCACTCCAAAAGTACACATATCAAGTGATACATGGTCCACTTGACTTCCACTCCCTTGGAAGGAAGGAACAAACTCCTCTAAACACCCCAACAACACCTATGGTTTCATATCAAAGGGGAGGATATTATCACTTTCTTTGATCCTTACATGAGATTTCAACTGTTTGTGCATCGTTAAACCTTGTTCCATCTGGTTTTATCCTATTTCTTCTTGGTTTCCTTGCAATCATCATAGGAATCATCAAGACAATTACATGTTATTACCCCTTTTCTCTTGTTGTCGTTTCATCATATTCATGATTATTTTTTGATTGTATCACATTTTTGGTTCTCTCTTTGTGGAAAAGATCGTTACTCTTCACTTATTATTTATTGAATAGGGATCATCTCCCTTGTTCTCCTTCACTTATCATGAATTGCACTTTATACTTTCTTATTTTTGCTTACATTCATTGGTTGGTATGAGATTATCTCAGCTTCCATCTGGTTTACTCATCACTTGTTCTTCTCTTTCTTTTAACTTTATCTTGGTTTTCAGGCATCTTCTTCATCTTGTGTAAGTTTTATGCCTTAACTTACCGTGTTATCATAGGTTATTCTATCTTTTTCCAGGTGTATCTCTTGAGATTATAGTTTTAAGAACTTATCTCATCATATTATCATATGGTTTTAGGTTTCATAGAACTGTTACTTCTTCTTTTGATTACCAAGCATCCAGGTATTAAGGGGTTATGGTGCATTTATTTACCTCTTTTATAACATGATGAAGGTATTAGCATCATATTCCTAATTTTCTATGCTCTTTAGTTTGCTCTACAATGACTACTTGATCAGAGTAATCAAGGAGGAAACAATCTAAGGCTCCACACTTACCTATGTCTTCAATATTTGAATACCTGGCTAGGGCATCCAATTACTGAGATTAGGTAGTATGCACCATATTTTATATCACAGTCCAACCTTAGACACCATCCTAATCCTAGTCCTAGTGTCCCTGTAGACTCGGCGAACCTAGAGCTTTGATACCAACCACTTGAAACACCCCATCCTCAACAAAACACGATTACATGCTAACCAGCAGATTACCAAAAATCACGGGAAATTAAAACTGATTTATAGCAAGCACTACAAGATCAGACATATAATACTTGAGCCAACACTTTTCTTTTCATAACATATTTTCAAGGTGCTACAACATAATTTCCCATCATCTCATTACATGAAATAACTGTTCCACATGATGATTTACATCAAGATACATAAACCAAAAACCGTACATCGATCGTAATACAAGAAACATCAAAAACCTTCCCCAAGACCTGAATGTACAGGGATGACCTATAGGACTCGACTGCTAGACACTATCTATTCCACTGGGTATGATGCCTCTACATATAATCTGTAGCCACATGATCTTCATCTTGCCAGGAAAGTCCACCTAAAAAATGTTATTAACCACCGGGGTGAGACACACAGTCCCAGTGAGAAACATAACCCTCTACCAACTTTATTATTATCAAGATAACTGAGCAGATAGATCAATGTAACCAACTGAGAATAGCTAACCAGTTATGCAAGATGGAATATGAAGAGCATGTATATGAAAACTTATACAAAAGACCATTCAAAAGCATATGAGAAATCTTACATCATCCAAGGCCTCAACCAATGTTTCGTATTTGCCCTAAGTAGCGATACTATATGGCTTGATTACGAATTATTATGCCCTGAGGAAGTGAGTCGTACCGCTCAAATCCAACCATCGGTTGTGAAGCCCAAACCGGATACATACAAGGTCAATGGAAGAGCCAGACTCCACGACCTCACCACCTCGTGGTCAGTGCACGAGTGCTCAACAAGTAGGATCATAGTCTCATGCTTAGGTGGCCACAGCCACACAGGGTCAGGCTACCCTCTTCCTAGCCCACCTTGGTACAGGTATCAGCGCTAGTGATCTGGACCACGGGTCTGTTCACCGTTCTCCATAACCATTGAGCCATTGTCCTGTTCACCATGCTCTTTCACATTAAGCCACGTGCCTGAAACTGTGCTCGGGAGTCTACAACCGAAGTTGCACTCTACTACTCCTATTTTTGGCTAGGAGAAACCAAACATATTCAACAATATGCACTTCCAGGTTAACCCGCAGGAGAACCCATTTCACCATCACCAACTACTAACGATGATGGATCTATGGTCAGGGCAAACTACATGATATGTTCCACTGTAATTAATTAGTATATTTCAAGTGGATTGTTGAGGCAAACAAGTTGTAAAACATAAATAGCATTGAGTTACATTATTACCATGGGATCTCGATCCCTCATCACAGAATACCATTGCCTCTCAAGGCTTCATCATCATACATCATCATGGGATATCAGTCCCTCAGTTCATCACATAATACCATTGCCTCTCAAGGCTTCATCATCATACATCATCATGGGATATCAGTCCCTCGGTTCATCACATAATACCATTTCCCCTCAAGGCATCATCATCATCATGGGATATCAATCCCTCATGTTATCAATAGAGGATAGCACCTCATTCAGGTACTCAGCCTTTATTAGGTTATTAAACCTTCCTCATCATACTGATGTTACATGCTATCTCATCAACAAGGTGCATTATCATTACTTAGATACGGCATATACCAAATGCCAGACAAAGCACATAATCATATAATCATCATAGCTCTTACATGGCTATGAATCCAATTGATAGTACCTGCATGGTTAGACAGTATATCAAAGAGATAACTTGATCACCAAAAATAATCTTTACGGAGCATATCATGATTACCATGTTATTAGGATTAAGGTTTGGAGCAATCATCCACTTTTATGAACATATGAAGCATAAAGTCATAGATGGTGTATTAAACAATACTCATTACTGTTATCATAGCATGGGTATCCACCATACCCTAAGCCTCGTATCATCATGCACGCCATCCCACAGGATTCTTCTTTAAGGATCATACAACATGATCTACCATCAAGCTTTATCAACGTTTCACCTATCATCAACCATAGGTAACCCCCATACTAAGGCTTCACAACTTATTCATCATGTCTCACCATTTAAGGCTTCACAACGTATTCATCATGTCTCACCATTTTGATCAAAGGTACGAGCCAAAGGTAACAAGGTATTACATTGACGTTATGCGTCTCAAGATAACTTTTAGGGTTATCGGGTTAGGGCACAACCCTCACTAGAAGTGTCACCTATCCTCACCAATACTAGGCAGCGACCACAAACCCTCACTAAAGGTGTATCAGGTAGGGTACTAACCCTCACCCAAAGTTGTCGGCCTCAAGCATGATATGCACCCATGCACAAGGGGATAATGGCCAGACTTAGACCTAATGATGTGTCATGCAACCATGGACCAAGAGTATATCGGTCTAGATATGATCATCACAACAACCCTTTTTGGTCAAGACCCCCTTATAGCCCTTCTAGGGTTAGTGTTCATACCGGGCAACCATCAAATCATTTCGCCCAAAGCCACAACTAGGGTTTAGGACCCTATAATGGTCAAATTACTATATCATCCAACCCTCAACTTATATCGTCTAAGACCTTATACTGTCCAAGCTCACCACATGTATCGGCCAAACCTTCAACCCTAGGACCACCCAAGCTATCAAGCACATACACATGTCGGGTAACCAACCAAGAGAGAGCATGTATCGGGCAAGGCATATCGACCAAAGTAACATATCTCCTTGTGGGGGTATCGGCCATGCACTTAACCCTGATGTCGCCCAAGCTATGCACACATACACACTTATAACGTTCTAGGGATGATGATATCAGGCAGCATATTAAGGGACCGTTCATAACACCCATCCTCACATCCTTTGTCATTCATGGAGCACCATCTTGGGCACCCAGCATATCGCCCAAGGGATCATTACCACAAAGGCACCCCTATCGGTCAGCTAGGGTTAGGGCAACCCCCAACACTCAAAACTCCATGACGTCCAAGATGCTATATCAGGCAACTAGGGTTAGAGATAGCCTATCGGCCAAGGCATCTTATTGCCCATGACAACATGTCAGGCACTCTAGGGTTAGGCCATCCCATCGGCCAAAGCAATCATATCACCTTAATTTAATGCGAGGGCATCCATATCGCCCAAGGTAATACTTCTACGGCTATCGCCCACACCAAGGATCAACCTATCAGTTTCCCTACACTATCAATGATACCTATCACCAAAGGCATTACCACCATATCACCCATGATACTATCCAAGGGATCAACCCCAAGAGCTTGTCATGCAATTAGAGTAGAGCATCCATGTCACCCAAGGCAATCCTATCGCCCAAGCTAGGGTTGGAGCTCTATATCGGCCAAGACACTAAGATTAGGATTTTGTGTCGGGCAACCACCATATCTCCCACCAACATCATCTTGGGTAGAGGTGGATATTGGTCACAAGGTCAACAAAGGGTATATCACCCAAGGCTCAACTCTAGAAGAGGGTATCGGGCAACAACCTCAAGGAGCCACTATGTAGAACACATATCGGCTAAGGGACCAACTAGGTGTCCACCAACCATAACGTCCAAACCCTATACCTAGGGTAGGAAAGAGATATCGGTCACCACATCATATCGCCCCAAACATCTAGGCCATAGTCTCACCTTTCAAGTCCAAAGGAGAGAAAGGGGTATTGCCACAAACAATCAATCAAAGTATAACCTATTGAGCAAGGTATTATGTAGGGCAAAGCATAGTATCGGGCAAGCCCCCATATCGGGTAAAGCACCCTATCGGGAAAGTCATCTTCAACCTCTAGCCACCCGTTACTATCTAACAAAAGAAGAACAAGATAAGGACATTAGTAAAGCGTGACCATTTCCATTAAAACAGATCTCAAGTTCCACATGCACGGTTATCATGGAGAAGGGTATCAATTTAAAGATAAGAATCATTACATGCACATATGGAGAGTGAACATAATATAGATGGTTAAGAGTTATGTAACCCGCCTTAAGAGGATCTCCATGAAAGGCATAAAGCTTCCTTATCCAAGCAGTAAACCCACGTTCCTCTCCATGGAAACCATCCATTCGAAGCTCTAATCTTGTCTTTGGCTCCATCATCATCACCTCAAGGAACAAAAGAAGAAGAAGAAGAAGATACCATGGTTATGTATAGCTCATGAAGAAGAAAAGAGTGGGAGATAACCACGGCCTTGCCTACTCACATCAAGGGCCCATCCATGGCTGAGAGGAGGAGAAGGAGATGAAGAATAAGTCACAAGGAAAAGCTAGCAAGGAAGCATGACTCACCAAGGTCGGATCTTGAGCAAGGAGTCTTCATGGCCAAAGAGATCTCCCTCCCAAGCTCCATCGGAGTTTCCTTGAGCTCCCAAACTCCCATGCTCGTCCCATACAGGAAGGGGAAAGAAGGTGGCTGAAAAGGAGCACTTGGTTAAGGAGGAAGGGGGCTATATACACCAAGGAAGAGAGAGGTAGAAAAGGAGAGGTGTCATAACCACATAACCTAAGATGCCACTTGCTCATGCACTTAACACCACTTGTTGCTATTGGGTTTTAGGGGAGGCAGAGAAGGCAGTGAAAAAAAAAACAAAAATTCTCCTCCCCAAACCCAGAACAAGGAAGTGCGTCAACGTCTATACAATAGGAAGGGATGGTTTGTGGAATCATACCTGTCTTGAGGCTTGCTCGACAATAATACCTCACGCCTTGCACGGTCTTCACCTCCGATCTTGGACGGTGTCTGTACAGCTCGTGGTCGCACCGGGACTGACGACTCCTGATCTCACCAGGACTGTCGGGATTGACAGTTGTCCTCCGAGCGACAGAAATCTCCCACCTCTAAAGTAGTCCACATGGACCACTTGGAACTCCGATCTCCTTGTCCCACAAGGAATCGGAAGGAGTCACACCCTCCAGTTGGTGTACTAGTCACCAACACACTCTCCTGCTACCAGTCGCTTTCTGCAGTTGTCTTTCCCTTATTGTACCTCCCTTATCGGGTAGCACTTGCTCGGGCTCTCTCGGTTAACAAAACCAGAGAGAACGACAACTTTACAGACCAACTGGTTGCACTGAGTTGTTGTCAGAGAAGCCCCCAATACCCTGTTGGGTTTTAGGGGAGGCAGAGAAGGCAGCGGAAACAAAAAATTTCTCCTCCCCCAAACCCAAGACAAGGAAACGTGTCAACGTCTATACAATAGGAAAGGAAGGGTTTGTGGAATCATACCTTGTCCCGAGGCTTGCTTGGCAACAATACCTCGCGCCTTGCACGGTCTTCACCTCCGGTCTTGGATGGTATCTGTACAACTCCTGGTTGCACTGGGACTTATGACTCCTGGTCTCACTGGGACTGTCGGGATTGATAGCTGCTCTCTGAGCGATAGAAATCTCCTACCTCTGAAGTAGTCCACATGGACCACCTGGAACTCCAATCTCCTTGTCCCATAAGGAATTGGAATGAGTCGCACCCTCCTGTCAGCGTACTAGTTTCCAACACACTCTCATGCTACCAGTCGCTTTCTGCAGTTGTCTTTCCCTTGTTGTGCCTCCCTTATCGGGTAGCACTTGCTCGGGCTCTCTCGGTTACCAAAACCAGAGAGAACGACAACTTTACAGAGCAACTGGTTGCACTGAGTTATTGTTAGAGAAACCCCCAATACCCCTATATATAGGAGGGTCATGGGACATGGTTCTCTATCCCGGGCAATGCGGAATTAAAGCACGAGTAGAAGGGTTTGAGATTTTCCACAAAAACATCCAACTGTGTGACCTGAACCGATCGTTTCATATCTAAAACAGTCGGTTGGGGACCTGAGCCGATCGGTTGACACCTCAACTGATTGTTTGGGACACCTCAACCGGTCGATTCACTTCTGAACTGATCGATTCGCGGCCCTGGTCAGTTCCCGATTGACTTTCCTTCTTTTGTTTCAAATCAGTATCAAATACTAATCCTTGTTCCAATCAAATTGGGCAAGTGAAATGAAAAAGAAATTTCTCACCAATCTTATTTTCCCAACTTGCTCGGTTGCACCAGTTGAGCCGATCGGTTCAACACTTGCACTGATCATTTCATCCTGTGCATGAGCCGATCGACTCACCAACTGATTCGACCGGTTCACCAAGCTCAGCCGATCGGTTCATCACATGAGCCGATCGGTTGGGTGTACATATTGTGCAGAAATAGTCAATTGCATTTCCAATCAATCTGATACTCTAATCAATCGATCCAACACCTTGAATACTATAATTTTGAGCTATCAATTAATTGAGTGTTTAATTGAACTACTAAACTTCTTTACCAATCAATCTAAATAATGTTTGTGGACAAAACTCCTCTTCTAGGTTAAATCTTATGTGTTTGACCCTACAGGTCCTTTTCACATTGGCAGTGAAAGTCCATAACACTTATGACTTAACAAGCAAAGAGCGGTGCCTAGTCACACATCAGTGCTACCCAAGTGAAATAGAAAGTTGGAGAACAACTTTCAATCCTACAATCCGTGAATGGTGTTACAATGAATGTATAATTCCTTTGTCACTGATATCCCGAATGAACTGGAGGCATGGACCAGTCATCTTGTCAACGTTCATTCACTTTCTTGATCTCAGAGTAGATTGGAAGAGATATGTATGACATCAATATCACATACTCATTCACACATGTGTGTACGCCTTTCTCAATCCTACTCATCAAGTGGCCATGGATATCAAGCTCCCTCAGGAGGGACAAATCCCATATCTATCACTCACCCCTCAAAATCCCCATGTGTCAAAGCCACCCGATCATCACCTTTATAACAACCCATGTTTCAAGACTACGTTTTATGATGTCAAAGTGTACCCAACTACATGTGTTGAGTGTAGTGATTTTAGGTCAAAGAATCACATTCACCACCATCACTGTGAGTACTGACTGTGACTACCATGTCATGGTTCCATGTGTCAAACTCACGGTAGGTCTGTCTGGTACACTTGTTATCTAACAAGTACCTATGTGTTTGGTTTGATATCTCTATATCATAACTAATGAGATTCTATCATTAACCAACACCACAATCTAGTCTTGTGTGTCATTGTTGTCTATCTACTTTCCACAATGACATCTGACTAGGGACATAACAAGAATGTACAAACTCTTAGCATCCATATGATCTCATCGTTCAGGTCCTCAACCTGAAAGCATATTTCATTGAGTATTGTCATTCTCTAGACATTCAATCTGTTCCATCACTATCTCATATGACTGAACCAAAAAGAATTGGAAGCTTGCCTTTGATATTTATCAAATCAATCTCAATGTATCCCACCAATCATCTCATGATTGGCTCTCCAGGCATACATACCAACAGACTCCCACTTGCACTGCGAGCCAATCACCCTTGAATCATACTCATAGTGATTTTCAAACATGTCTCACACGTTACCGTGCTCTAGTGTGAACATAGTGAGTTATGGCAACACCTTGCCAAAGTCAGTATCAATTGCATGTCTCACATCTCTTCGATGTACATCACACGTATGAGATTGAACTGTCATGATATGCGATCCAGTATTCCTTTGCTAACCGTTAGCCACATTGCATGATCAAGGATTCCATACTTGTCATCAATACCTAGAATATCTATAAGTTCATCTCATGAACTTCCAGATCCATATAGTATCCATTGTTGTTCTCTAACACACGGATACTTGACATTTCCCTTTTAAATGGTTTTATTGGAACACTTCCAATTATCAACAATCATTCACTTTATATATCCCATATATATTTTGCGATTAATTTTTTGTCCTTTTCCGGAAGTTCGCATCAATGTAACTCTTTACATCAAACTCTTCCTTATATCCATAGAACTAGTACTTCAAAAGTACTTATCAAGTTCTCATGGTTTCCAGTAACCCTTACTGGAAGTAGACAGACATCCACTCGTCATGTCCCACATACGAGTTATCAGGATGAGCACATCATATTGTCATGTCCTACATACAAGATGATGAATGCATTTTATTCTTGCCATGTATTTACATGCAAGATGATTGGATGATTACATACATGATAGATCCATATCTATTCATAGTGTTCCTATTCTTCACAAGAATTGGACACTTGGCCTTCGGATACTAACTCCATGTAACATGGACAAGTTTTCTCCCACTGAATCTGTGCACACTGAACCCTTCAGTACAGATTGCCAATGTATGCTTTCTTTTTTCAGGTCAAGAGGTTTTCGAGAACTATCTCTATAGATCTCTATTCCTATCACATAGGAAACATCTCTATCTTCCTTAAAGATAATTTCCACTTTAAATTTCCATTCTAGAACATTTTCATTTTACATCAATATGTGGAATGTGAATACGCTCCCACTAAATCACATATTCTTTCCTTATCTTTGTCATATCAGTCAAACCCTTTGACTATATTATCAAAGTAAAGATCCAGTTCTGAGTTTCTTGTACTCAATCAATCACATTGATTAGTCCATTGTAACTTATAGACTTCATTTGCATTAGTGGATTCATAAACCTTATAGGTTGTGTCACGTACACATCCTTGTTTTATTCCTCATAGGAATGTCATTTTAATATCCATATGCCAAATGTCTTAGTCATTAAGTTGCAATCAACAAGCATCATCCTTTTCATAATGTCATCCATGTGTCTTAACGCTTAAGACTTATTTACACTAATGGATTTCCATCCAATGGGTGCTACCATCAAGGTCATACCTTATGGTTCACATGGAAGTCATTTAGGATGTAATGGTCATATACCATAACTCAAAATCGGATTCCTCATATCCATCTAGATAGTTGACTCATCACATGACCAACTGATCACATAGATAATCGAGGTGTATATGTCAAGGATATAAGAACTCACAACTCCTTGTGATTCTTAATTTCCTTTATTAGTATGGGGTATTCTTTTATTAAGAAGAATTCAGTTATTTTATAATCATTCTCTAACTCCTTAGAGTATGATTCCTTCTTGATTTAGACATCACCATGCCTTAACCATGAGATCACTATGATACACTATCATAATCACTCATAAGGTTCTCAAACATTTGGTCCAAGTATTTCATTCATTGATCTCATCAAGAATTAACACTTTACCAAATTTGTACTTCATCTATGATATTCTTGAACACTTCAAGATATTCATATTGGTATTTCTCTAAACACCATTTGAAGTATTAGCATTTTCTCCAATAGGTATGTAAATACATCACATGTATTATACCTAATAGGATAATCATTCTCCCACTACCATTAGTGAAGATTGATTAATCATGTCCAAGATATTCATGTCTCTTACTGGTTCTCTAACCAAAAGAGTCTAGATTTATCCATCATATGGATACTAGAAATGAATTTCTCATGATTGATGCTAATTTGATTGTTTGAGTTATCAATAACTTTTAGGTATCATTTTATCTTATGCATATCTAATACCACAAGATAAACAAGGCATTTCCACAAAGATCATATCTTTTAAAGAATGAAACATCAACTTTATTAATTGCCATCATATGCAAAAATAAAGAGTTTCTATCTATTGACAAATATGAAATAGCAGTTCATAACTCTATTACATGCCTTTATGGCTGAAAAATAAACTAAAGTACTCCTATCTATGGCGGAAACACTTTCCCCATTTATTGAGTGATTTACACTTTACATCTTGGTATCATATACCTCAAAAAGTGTTACAAGTTTATTTCCATGATACCTTTATGTGGAGACGACAGTTGCCTCCTTCTTCTTTTGTTCTTCCAGATAGAGAGGACAATTCCTTTTCCAATGTCTTGGCTTTTGACAATGGTGGTAATTTCCTTTCTTGGTCACGCCTCCCTTGGCCTTGAGAGCAGAAGATGACTTGGACTCCTGGCTAGCATCAGAACTTTTCTTAGCTTTGCCCTTGCCTTGCGCTTGGATTTGCCTTTCTTGCCCGTGATCACCATCACAGACTTAGGCTTGTCCTTCTTCATCTGTGTCTCGACTGTCCTCAACATGCCCAAAAACTCTGACAGTGGGCTATCAAAGTTGTTCATGTTGTAGTTCATCACAAACTGACTGTAAGATTCTGGCAACGATTGCAATATCACGTCAGTAGCCAACTCTTGGCTTGGTGGAAATCCCAGTCTTGTCAGGTTCTCCACATACCCAATCATCTTGAGTGTGTGAGGACCAACTGGATCTCCTTCTGTCATGACGCACTTGAACAGTGCCCTTGAGACATCATATCTCTCTTACCGTGCTTGATCTTCATACATGATCCTGAGATGCTAAACCATCTCAATCACACCCATGTTCTCATGTTGTCTCTACAACTCATGGTTCATAGAGCATAACATCAAGCACTTTGCATTAATGGCATCATTAGTATGCTTCTTGTAAGCATCCCTTTCTGCCTTTGGTGCATTAGGAGCAGGTTCCTCTGGAATTGGAGTATCCAGGACATAGAGCTTTCACTCTTGAGTGAGCATAATTCTCAATGTCCTATACCAGTCGTGGAAGTTTGTCCCATTCATCTTGTCCTTGTCAAGGACCGATCTCAAAGAAAAGTGATTGTTGTTTGTTACCATTTGTACTACAAAAGGAAAATATGCAATTTTAGTCCAAAACTCATTTTTGACTTATTTGATTGATTTGAAAAGTTGACGATATAATTATGCCTTTAATTAATTATCGCTCCCACTATTTTAATTCAAATTAATAGCCCTCACCATCAATTCAGAAGATTGCAGCGTACAACCTTCTAGTGGGCAAGATCCTGAAATCCTCTAAGTCATGGACCAGCTAGGGTTGTCACCCACAACTTAGATCTCTTAGGTAGGCAACTCTTGCCAATTGCATCATATGAAACTCTTGATAAGATGTCATATGCAACTCCTTGCCATGAACATCTCCATGCCTCAAGGTGTTAGATCCTATCTAGGTCACCTTGTTAAGTTCGACCCAAAGCAAACACAATGAATATGCACCCTACTAGGGCAGACCCACACATTCATCCTTCACGCTTCCATGAGATAGATGGTGCACCATGCTAGGGCGTGCCCACACTTGGTCGATCAAGATTTTCACATGTTTCACATTTGGAAGGCATCTAAAACTTAATATTTAATGAGGGATTTGGTTTTATATACATATACATATCCAATCACCACAATATATAGTACGTATCATATACATGCTATATCCCACAGAAAACATGTGAAATGATAAAAGCGATGATTATGGCCATCTTAATGTAATTCCTCGAGCCAAGAGGAATCACGGTCATCTAGGTCTACATCATATGCAACATGTACAAGATGAACTCTGTGCTTTAGCCATCCGAGTTGATCAAATCATCACGTGAAAGACTTGCTCGTCATGACCTGGTTGTCTGGGTGCCACCAGCCGATCGGTTGGCTCCTTCAACCGATCGGTTCACTTGGTCATCATGCATCTCCTTCTGGCCACCACCCTCTCATCTCGCTCCTCGAACCGGGCATCAACCGATCGGTTCACTCCTTGAACCGATCGTATGGAGCGCCAACCGATTAGTTCACTCCTTGAACCGATCGTCTCAACTGTCGTCTGGATGTCTGTCGTTCTTCAACATAACAGGAAATAAAGTCTATCATATTTTACATTTAAAAGGAGAAACCCTGAGTTACATTCGGGGGGAGCAAAGGTAGGAAAGCAATCTATAATTATTTCGAGTTACATCAGGAATAGGAGAAAGGGAAGATCGATGCGCAGACCGAGATGCAAGCAACTATATACAACCATACACAGATAGGGTTTATTGGCCATAACCACGCTATACATCCACCACAAAACTCGTTTAAGGGTGACGCGTATCGTGTGCATTAATATTACATATCATATATGTAGTTAGGGATTTGTGGATTTAAGATTGGACATGCATAAAGCCAATTTTATTCGCATCGTATGCAATAAATAAAGGCGACAAACCAAAATCGATCATATCGATAATTCTAAAGTATAGAGCAGTTGACATGGCTCTGATACCACTGTTGGGTTTTAGGGGAGGCAGAGAAGGTAGCGGAAACAAAAAATTTCTCCTCCCCCAAACCCAAGACAAGGAAACGCGTCAACGTCTATACAATTGGAAAGGAAGGGTTTGTGGAATCATACCTTGTCCCGAGGCTTGCTCAACGACAATACCTCGCGCCTTGCGCGGTCTTCACCTCCGGTCTTGGACGGTGTCTATGCAGCTCCTGGTTGCACCGGGACTGATGACTCCTGGTCTCATCAGGACTGTCAGGATTGACAGCTGCTCTCTGAGCGGCAGAAATCTCGCGCCTATGAAGTAGTCCACACAGACCACCTAGAACTCCAATCTCCTTGTCCCACAATGAATTGAAATGAGTCGCACCCTCCTGTCAGTGTACTAGTCGCCAACACACTCTCCTGTTACCAGTCACTTTCTGTAGTTGTCTTTCCCTTGTTGTGCCTCCCTAATCGGGTAGCACTTGCTCGGGCTCTCTCGACTACCAAAACCAGAGAGAACGACAACTTTATAGAGCAACTGGTTGCACTGAGTTGTTGTCAGAGAAGCCCCCAATACCCCTATATATAGGAGGGTCATGGGATAGGGTTCTCTATCCTGGGCAATGTGGGATTAAAGCAGGAGTAGAAGGGTTCGAGATTTTCCACAAAAACATCCAACTGCATGACCTAAACCGATCGTTTCATCTCTGAAACGGTCGGTTGGGGACCTGAGCCGATCGGTTGACACCTCAACCAATCATTTGGGACACCTCAACCAGTCGGTTCACTTCTGAACCGATCGGTTCGCGGCCCTGGTCAGTTCCTGATTGACTTTCCTTCTTTTGTTTTGAATCGGTATCAAATACTAATCCTTGTTCCAATAAAATTGGGCAGGTGAAATGAAAAAGAAATTTCTCACCAATCTTATTTTCCCAACTTGCTCGGTTGCACCAGTTGAGCCGATCGGTTCAACACTTGCACTGATCATTTCATCCTGTGCATGAGCCGATCGACTCACCAACTGAGCTGACGGATTCACCAAGCTCAGCCGATTGGTTCATCACATGAGCCGATCAGTTGGGTGTACAGATTGTGCACAAACAGTCAATTGCAGTTCAATCTGATACTCTAATCAATAGATCCAACACCTTGAATACTATGATTTTGAGCTATCAATTAATTGAGTGTTTAATTGAACTACTAAACTCCTTTAGCAATCAATCTAAACAATGTTTGCGGACAAAACTCCTCTTCCAGGTTAAATCCTATGTGTGTGACCCTACAGGTCCTTTTCATGATTGCAGTGAAAGTCCATAACACTTATGACTTCACAAGCAAAGAGCGGTGCCAAGTCACACATCAATGCTACCCAAGTGAAATAGAAAGTTGGAGAACAACTTTCAATCCTACAATCTGTGAATGGTGTTATAGCGGATGTATAATTCCTTTGTCACTGATATCCCGAATGAACTCGAGGCATGGACCAGTCATCCTGTCAACGTTCATTCACTTTCTTGATCTCAGAGTAGATTGGAAGAGATAAGTATGACATCAATATCACATACTGATTCACACATGTGTGCACGCCTTTCTCAATCCTACTTATCAAGTGGCCATGGATATCAAGCTCCCACAGGAGGGACAAATCCCATATCTATCACTCACCCCTCAAAAGCCCCATGTGTCAAAGCCAACCAATCATCACCTTTATAACAACCCGTGTTTTAGGACTGCGTTTGATGATGTCAAAGTGTACCCAACTACATGTGTTGAGTGTAGTGATTTCAGGTCAAAGAATCACATTCACCACCATCACTGTGAGTACTGACTGTGACTACCATGTCATGGTTCCATGTGTCAAACTCACGGTGGGTCTGTCCGGTACACTTGTTCTCTAACAAGTACCTATGTGTTTGGTTTGATATCTCTATATCATGACTAATGAGATTCTGTCATCAACCAACACCACAATCTAGTCTTGTGTGGCATTGCTGTCTATCTACCTTCCACAATGACATCCGACTAGGGACATAACAAGAATGTACAAACTCTTAGCATCCATATGATCTCATCGTTCAGGTCCTCAACCTGAAAGCATACGTCATTGAGTACTATCATTCTCTAGACATTCAATATGTTCCATCACTATGTCATATGACTGAACCAGAAAGAATTGGAAGCTTGCCTTTGATATTTATCAAATCAATCTCAATGTATCCCATCAATCATCTCATGATTGGGTCTTATAGCATACATACCAACATACCCCTATATATATAGGAGGGTCATGGGATAGGGTTCTCTATCTCAGGCAATGCGGGACTAAAGCAGGAGTAGAAGGGTTCGGGATTTTCCACAAAAACAACCAACTGCGTGACCTGAACCGATCGTTTCATCTCTGAAACGGTCAGTTGGGGACCTGAACCGGTCGGTTGACACCTCAACCAATCGGTTGGGGCACCTCAACCGGTCGGTTCATTTCTGAACCGGTCGATTCGTGGCCCTATTCAGTTCTCGATTGACTTTTCCACTTTTGTTTCTAATTGGTACCTAATACCAATCCTTGTTCCAATCAAATTGGGCAAGTGAAACAAAAAGAAATTTCTCACCAATCTTACTTTCCCAACTTGCTCGGTTGGACCAGTTGAGTCGATCGGTTCAACACTTGAACCGATCGTTTCACCCTATCCATGAGCCGATCGACTCACCATGCTCAGCCGATCGGTTCATCACATGAGCTGATTGGTTGGGAGTGCAGATTGTGCAGAAACAGTCAATTGCAGTTTCAATCAATCTGATACTCTAATCAATCTATCTAACACCTTGAACACTATGATATTGAGCTATCAATTAATTGAGTGTTTAATTGAACTACTAAACTCCTTTAGAAATCAATCTAAACATTATTTGTGGACAAAACTCCTCTTCCAGGTTAAATCCTATGTGTGTGACCCTACAAGTCCTTTTCACGTTGGTAGTGTCCATAACACTTATGAATTCACAAGCAAAGAGCAGTGCCTAGTCACACATCAGTGCTACCCAAGTGAAATAGAAAGTTGGAGAACAACTTTCAATCCTACAATCTATGAATGGTGTTACAATGAATGTATAATTCCTTTGTCACTGATATCCTGAATGAACTAGAGGCATGGAACAATCATCCTGTCAATGTTCATTCACTTCCTTGATCTCAGAGTAGATTAGAGGAGATATGTATGACATAAATATCACATATTGATTCACACATGCGTGTGCATGCCTATCTCAATCCTACTCATCAAGTGGCCATGGATATCAAACTCCCTCAGGAGGGACAAATCCCATATCTATCACTCACCCCTCAAAAGCCCCATGTGTCAAAGCCACCCAATCATCACCTTTATAACAACCCATGTTTCAGGACTGCGTTTGATGATGTCAAAGTGTACCCAACGACATGTGTTGAGTGTAGTGATTTCAGGTCAAAGAATCACATTCACCACAGTCACTGTGTGTACTGACTGTGACTACCATGTCATGGTTCCATGTGCCAAACTCACAGTGGGTCTGTCCGGTACACTTGTTCTCTAACAAGTACCTATGTGTTTGGTTTGATATCTCTATATCATGACTAATGAGATTATATCATCAACCAACACCACAATCTAGTCTTGTGTGTCATTGTTGTCTATCTACCTTCCACAATGACATCCGACAAGGGACATAACAAGAATGTACAAACTCTTAGCATCCGTATGATCTCATCGTTCAGGTCCTTAACCTGAAAACATACGTCATTGAGTACTGTCATTCTCTAGACATTCAATCTGTTCGATCACTATCTCATATGACTAAACCGGAAAGAATTGGAGGCTTGCCTTTGATGTTTATCAAATCAATCTTAATGTATCCCACTAATCATCCCATGATTGGCTCTCAGGGCATGCATACCAACAGACTCCCACTTGCACTGTGAGCCAATCACCCTTCAATCATATTCATAGTGATCTTCAAACATGTCCCACATGTTACTGTGCTCTTGTGCCAACATAGTGAGTTATGGCAACACCTTGCCAAAGTCAGTATTAATTTCATGTCTCTCATCTCTTCACTGTACGTCATACGTATGAGATGGAGTCGTCGTAATATGCAATCTAGTATTCCTTTGCTAACCTTTAGACACATTGCATGATCAAGGATTCCATACTTGTCATCAATGACCAGAATATCTATAAGTTCATCTCATGAACTTCTAGATCCATATAGTACCCACTGTTGTTCTCTAACACACGGATACTCGAAATTTCCTTTTAAAATGGTTTTATTGGAACATTTCCAATTATCAACAAACTTTCACTTTTATATATCCTATATATATTTTGCGATTACTTTTCTGTCCTTTTCGGAAGTTTGCATCAATGTAACTCTTTACATCAAACTCTTCCTTATCTCCATAGAACTAGTACTTCTCAAGTACTGATCAAGTTCTCATGGTTTCCAGTAACCCTTACTGGAAGTAGACATACATCCACTCGTCATGTCTCACATACGAGTTATCAGGATGAGCATATCATTTTGTCATGTCCTACATACAAGATGATAAATGCATTTTGTTCTTTCCATGTCCATACATGCAAGATAATGGGATGATTACATACATGATAGATCATTATCTATTCTTAGTGTTCCCATTCTTCAGAAGAATTGGACACTTGGCCTTGGGATACTAACTCCATGAAGCATGGACAAGTTTTCTCCCACTAAATTTGTGCATACTGAACCCTTCAGTATAGATTGCCAATGTATGCTTTCTCTTTTCAGGTTAAGAGGTTTTCGAGAACTATCTTTATAGATCTCTATTCCTATCACATAGGAAACATCTCTATCTTCCTTAAAGATAATTTCCACTTTGGATTTCCATTCTAGAACATTTCCATTTCACATCAACATGTGGAATGTGAATATGATCCCACTAAATCACAGATCCCTTCTTTATCTTTGACATATGAGTCAAACCCTTTGACTATATCATCAAAGTAAAGATCAAATTCTGAGTTTCTTGTACTCAATCAATCATATTGATTAGTCCATTGTAAGTTATAGACTTCATTTGCATTAGTGGATTCATAAATCTTATAGGTTGTGTAACGTACACACCCTTGTTTTATTCCTCATAGGAATGTGATTTTAGTATCCCTTATGCCAAATTTCTTAGTCATTAAGTTGCAATTAACAAGCATCATCCTTCTCAAATGTTATCCATGTGTCTTAACACTTAAGACTCATTTGCACTTATGGATTTATATCCAATGGGTGATACCATCAAGGTCATACCTTATGGTTCACATGGAAGTCATTTAGGATGTAATGGTCATATACCCTAACTCAAAATCTGGTTCCTCATATTCATCTGGATAATTGGCTCATCACATGACCAACTCATCGCTTAGATAATTTAGGTGTATCTGTCAAGGATATAAGAACTCACAACCCTTGTGATTCTTAATGTCCTTTATTAGTGTAGGATATTCTTTATTTAAGAAGAATTTAGTTATTTGATAATATTCTCTAACTCCTTAGAGTATGAATCCTTCTTGATTTAGACATCACCATGCATTAATCATGAGTACACTATGATACATTATCATAATCACTCATAAGGATCTCAAACATTTGGTCCAAGTATTTAATTCATTGATCTCATCAAGAATTAACACTTTACCAAATTCATACTTCATTCTTGAACACTTCAAGATATTCAAATTGGTATTTCTCTAAACACCACTTGAAGTATTAGCATGTATTCCAATAGGTATGTAAATACATCACATGTATTATACCTAATAGGATAATCATTCTCCCACTACCACTAGTGAAGATTGATTAATCATGTCCAAGATATTCATGTCTCTTACTGGTTTTCTAACCAAAAGAGTCTAGATTTATCCATCATATGGAAACTAGAAATGAATCTCTCATGATTGATGCTAATTTGATTGTTTGAGTTATCAATAACTTTTAGGTATGATTTTATCTTATGTATTTAAAATACCACAAGATAAACAAGGCATTGCCACAAAGATCATATCTTTTAAAGAATGAAACATCAACTTTATTGATTGCCATCATTGTCATACAATATGCAAAAATAAAGTGTTTCTATCTATTAGAAAATATGAAATAGCAGTTCATAATTGTATTACATGCCTTTTAAGGCTGAAAAATAAACTAAAGTACTCCTATCTATGGCGGCAACACTTGCCCCACTTATTGAGTGCTTTACACTTTACATCTTGGTATCATATACCTCAAAAGCGTTACAAGTTTACTTTCATGACACCTTTAAGTGGAGACGTATGTCGCCTCCTTCTTCTTTTGTTCTTCCAGATAGAGAGGAAAATTCCTTTTCCAATGTCCTGGCTTTTGACAATGGTGGAAATTGCCTTTCTTGGTCACGCCTCCCTTGGCCTTGAGAGCTGAAGACGACTTGGGCTCCTGGCTAGCATCAGAACCTTTCTTAGCTTTGCCCTTGCCCTTGTGCTTGGACTTGCCTTTCTTGCCCATGATCACCATCACAGACTTAGGCTTGTCCTTCTTCATCTGTGTCTCGACTGTCCTCAACATACCCAACAACTCTGACAGTGCCCTATCAAAGTAGTTCATCACAAACTGACTGTAGAATTTGTCCCTCATTTCATAGTGATATCCTAAACACTTTATGAGTGATACTATAGAATGCATGGCCATCCTCATGTGAGTCAATATAAGATATTGATCTCATATGTATTTCAAATAGTCTACTCTACATCAAAGAACAAATATTTGACATTAATATGATGACATTTCTATGCCTCATATTCAATCTAGATATCAGAGGTAAATGGATTATACGATCATTGTAACACTAGTTACAATACTAGGTTAAATTTGTTCTCAACTTCTCTAATGACTTTGGCGGCAATGAAATCTTATTGGATGCCAATCATTTCCTACAAAATCATAATATAATTACAGATACCACTACCAACATAATTTGGAGCTATATGGTTTCATGCATAGGATTCTTACGGAATAGGAGTATAATCATGGAAATATTATTAATTGGTTACAAAAAAGGTTTAGGTAATCAATTAGATCATCAATGACTTATTGGAAGCCCAGTTGATTGACTATAATATCTAGTTAACTAATCAGGTCAAGATCCACTCAACATGACAACTGACTAGCCCAAATGAATCGACTAGATGAGACCAATCATTTGAACAAATTAATGGTCTAGTCGGCTGACTAGACTAAATTTGTGGATTGGCTTATAGGATCCAATAAGTCATAACCCAGCCCATTCAACTGAATAAACCAAGCTAGTCAATCTATTGAACATCTTTGAGCATGCTTCTATAAAGTAAACGTTGTCTTTTCATTTCACATGACTTATTAGGAATCATTCTTCCCTACCTCTCCTATATAAAGGGGCATGTCATGCAGGTTTTTGGTTACACCTTTTGACCCTAGCTATCAATACTCAAATTAGAGAAAGAGAAGGAGAAGTTGTGCAATGCTAGCATGTTGGAAATAGGAAGGTTGATGCTTCCTCACTAGCTCTTGGAGCATAACATGGAGTTCCCCTCATCTGTGGGGACAATATAGAGATGCAAATGCTTTCATAATTTTGATTGGAGGACATCATCGACATTCTTGCATTTCTATTCTTTGTGAAAAATGTCTCCAAATCTACTTCATGATGAGGTATATCTCACAATCTTCCTTTTCAAATGTTGTTGTTGACTAGATCCGCTCGAAGGATTGTAGATTATTTATTTTTGTTGCTTCTATTGTGCATGTAGCCTTCACAAATTTTTATAATGACATCAGACCCACGTCAGTCTACAATATACTGGGATTTATTACTGATATGATCATATTTGTTTTATATAATTTGTGTCATTACATGTGATGTGAAGGATAAATCATCATGCACATTATGTTTAGCTCCATATAAATATACATCTAGATTTTTGTTTTGATTGATGGGTCTGACTATGGAAAATATAACTTTTCCTATTGATCATAAGTAAAGTTTTGTAGACCATTTTAAAGTTTTGTAGACAATTTTAGGGGAATTGCAATTGAGACCCTACATGGGGTGGAATCCCCTTGACTCTTGCACGTTGATTGAGTAGCAGGATTCCTGGGTAGAGGCATTGCCCCTACATACCCCTCCTTGTTTATGTGGATGCCAAAACAGTTTCATGGGGATTGTCCCACATGAAAAGATGCAATTACATATATGATATATTAGTAAATCATACACATCTCTGTCAAAATATGTTTTTTTGGTGCATGTGTGCATGGTTATGGACAATATTTCATTTGTGTGCGCATGATGTGGATGTGGATGGAGCCTTTTTGGTTGATAAGAATTTGGCTTATATGTCGAGCCTCATCCTTTATTCCTTATGTAGTGGTTTATAATCTTTCTTAATCCCCTTGGATGTAACTTAAGGTTTCTACATATCATGTAATACAAATAGGAATAGAATTAGTTGTGGAGGATTTGGTGTGACGAGGCAGCCACGATGATCCAAGGAGTGTCCATGGAGGTGTTAATGTAATGCAACACAAATGCACATTCAAGGGTTGATGATGCATATGATGCAATGGGCCTTAGGTGGACAGTAATCCTTTCGCTCCAAAGGATTACATTGGTATGGACATAATCTATGATTGTATGTCCTTAGACTATATATGTTGATTGTTTATATAAAGTGTGTATGATACAAACTATAAGTATTTGGTGTTAGGATATGTCTATGTATATATGTATATATATGTATATATATATATATATATATATATATATATATATATATATATATATATATGTATATATATATATGTATGTATATATATATGTATATATATATAGACACACACACATATATATACATACATACATACATACATACATGTATATAGTGAAGTTGGAATACACTCAGGTGTACAGGAGATGTTATACACCTCAATTGTTTTCCATCAAGAAGTAGTTACTTTAAACATCTAAACAATTGATCTTTTTAGTCATCATAAGAACATGCTATATTATAAATTTGAGCCCATTTAGACACTTACATGTCATGCATCTAAAGGAGGCAAAATTAATATATTTTAAATTAGTTATGTGTGTTAGTTTTTTTGTCCTCGGATGAGTGACTTACACTCATCCAAATGGTCCCAGAGTTTGCAAAGGGCCTATTACTATTGTAACAATGAATATCAATGGATTATATTCTACAAAAATATGGTCCAGATAGGCAAACACCATTGGGATGTACAGTGTGATCTGTACACTCAAGTGTATTCTAGCCTGCCTTTCTCTCTCTCTCTCTATATATATATATATATATCCCCTCAAAAAATATTATATTTAAGATTCTTCCCAACGTGAAACACACATGAAAACCTTGATTGATAAAGTGTGGGAATGCAAAAAGTGTGGTGCACTGTCTACTAGGGTTGTAAATGGGTAAGGCTAAATCCATTTACCCTTTAGCCATACCCTATAGGGGAAAGATAAGTGTAAGCAATTTGCTTACCTTTACCCGCTGACCTCTACCATTTAACCCGCAACCTTAGTGGGTAAGGGTAAGGGTGTAAGTCTATGCATTATTCAAATTTATATGGTCATCATTTAATACAATACATGGTATTCTTATCTACTTCTTATGTAGATGATTTATTCGTGTATACATGACTCTTCTAGAAATGGTATGAGCTTATAAAGAGAGATTTTGAATCTCTACATCTCAATCAGAATATTGCCCATGATAGAGCTGAATGGAAACGAAGGATCCATGTAGCCGACCCCAACATAGTTGGGATTGAGGCTTAGATGATGATGATACATGACTCTTCTAGAGGTGTAAGGCACACATGTGTAGAATAATAAGATTTTATAGTTCATACACCATTTTATACTTTTCTACGTGGTGTACTTCTCCTGGGCTTATTTGATTGGGAAAAACTTGAAATCATAAGACACACAAATATATATAAAAAATCATTAACATACCATTTCATACATATTTTTTGTGGTGTTATCTACTTAATTTGTGCTTACCTTTTTTATGCAAAAATATTTTTGGATGATATAAGATTTGTATGTTCACACCAATAACTCTTGTGATGTGTTATCATTTAATATCATTTTCGTGTAGTAGTATCATTCTTTTGGGTGGTATTTTAGTTGTTCATATACCAATATTAAGAGTAATAATATTATTATGTATGATAACTATTTCCTTGTTTATATATTTCCAACACAATACAAACTATATGTAAAATGTTGTAGAAGATTACTTATAATCATTTTGAATAGTTCATAGCTATACTAGAGCGTCTTGATGTTTTCACTCAAATTTATAAATGTATTAAGTAGGCCTTCATTATTAATATTAGCACAAATTTTTAGAAGAAGTGTATGTTCCCCACTTCACCCTTACCCTCCCCATTTACCCAATGGGTGAGAGGGTAAGGGTAAGGGAAGGATGAGGGGTGGATTAGGGAATTATCCATGCCCTAACCTACCACACCTGGTAAGTAAGGGTAAGGATAACCCGTATCCTCCCCATACCCTCCCCATTATTAGCCCTACTTTCTACCTTAGGGATGTGTGAAAATAGATATGTGGGTCCGCAAAAGCAGGGTGCATATTCTATTGTATTGGCCTTTGGGTCCAACTTAAATGGGTGACCTTAATATGATTTAGTATATATAGAGATATAATGTTTATAAAAAAGGGGTGTGCATATATCTATCAAGAGTTTCATTAGATGCAGTTGGCAAACATTGCCTACCTAGTTGTAAAGTTTTGCATGATCAATCAAAGTTTACTCATGATTTAATGGAATATTGATATTGACTCACTATCAGATTGTGCAATGCATTTTAAATTAACATTAAGATATTTATTTATGATAAAATAGTGAAAGATTTTTTTACTTAAAAAAGGATTAATATTGATAGAACATTTCCAAATTAAATATTAACTCATGCAAATACATCTTGTGTATTAAATGGTAACCAACAACACCAACTTTTCACTACAATCAATCCTTGAGAAGAGAAAACTTAATGGAAACAATTCATGACCGGTTCAAGTTATAAAGAATTATCCTCACACAGGAGTGTAAGCTTTGTCTTGGATACACTAGTACCAAATGAACCCCAGCTATAAGTATGCCTAGGGTGAAAAGGGAAGCTTCTAAAAAGCATTTTGATGACTTCATAGACATGAAGTGTCTTATGCTATGATTTATGAGTCATAAGATTCAAAAAAAACGTGAGAACATGGGATTTTTTTTATATGATAACACATATTAGAAACATGTACTAATAACAAGCTTGGCAACAGAGGCATGATGTATCCAAGGCATTGTTTAGATGCAAGATGGCAGAAGGTGATCTAGTTGGACCTCATGTCTTGGTATAATGATATTTCCTTTAGGACAATACTTGTCCATATATGTGATCCTAGAGTTTTTGTTGGATTCATACAAACAATTTGTCATGAATTACAACAAGAACAATTTTGTTAAATCATTAGTAGAGTTACTTAGCATGTTGAGAACAGTGAGGGACAAATGAAAGATAAGCCCAATTCTATTGTATGATCAGCAAAGGAAAAGGAAAGTCCATGGGTAGGGTGAAGACCAAGAAAGGTTATAAGGTTAGCCAAAAGTATACATATTCTCCATTTTAAGGAAAAAGGAGTGGGTAAAGAAGGCAATTGTCACCATTGTCACCAGACTAGACTTTGGAAAAGAAATTGTTCTATATACCTATAGGAACTAGAGAACAAGAAGAAGGGGATAGAGATCTTCCCTTCATGTATATATCTTATAGAGATAAACTTCTCTAGTTGTTTAAAATGAGTATTAGATTCTGTTGTAGATCCCACATATGTTCAATTATGTAGGATATAAAAAGAAATAGACCCTTGAATAAAGTCAAGGTGGAGCAATGCATTGCAAAGGGATCAAGAGTTAATGCCTCTATTGTAGTTACCTAGAGTTTATCTATGTCAAGTGGGCCTGTAATAGAGTTAGAGGATTGATATTATGTACATGTCATATATAGAAACATCAATTCTTTCATGTTTGGACAAATATGGTTTTAAATTTCATATCAAGAATGCCTGATTTGTCTTTTCTAAAGCTAAGATCCTTTATGGTAGTGCCCCTATGTCTTATGGTATTTATTTATTAGATCATGAGATAAATATGTATAATATTAATACTAAGAATCGTAAACTTAATGACTCCAATAAAATGTATTTGTGACATTGTCATCTAGGTCACATAAATGAGAAGCATATTTGTAGACTTCATAAAATGGATATCTAGACTTGTTTTATTTTGAACCAATTGTGATAAGCAAATCTTGTTTATTAGGAAAGATGACAAAAGCACCCTTTATTGAAAATAGTGGAAGGACCAGTGACTTATTAGGACTCATTGATATTGATGTATATGGACCTTTTCAAACAAATTCTAGATGTGATTATCAATACTTCCTCATATTATTATTGATCATAGGTAGATATTGCTATGTGTATTTAATGTAAACCAAGTCAAATCCATTGAAAAGTACAAGGAATTCATGAATGAATTACAAAATCAACTTGGCAAAAGAATTAAATAACTTTGATCAGATGAAGGTAGTGAATACTTAATTCGGGAGTTTGAGGCCTTTTCAGGGATTGTGGTATTATATCACATTGGACTCCACCTGGAACACTAGAAAATAATGGTGTATCATAAAGAAGGAATCACAAAATTTTAGACATGGTACAATCTATGATGAATTTTGATGTTCTTACAAATTATATTTGTGGTTGTACTCTAGAAACCACGATGAATACACTTAACCATGTACCTTCTAAATTGGTTCAAAAGGCATCACATGAGATATGAACTGGAAAACATACCAATATGTATTTTTAATAAAGATCTGGGAATGTGAAGCTTATGCCAAGAAACAATTTTCTAAAAAGGTTAATCCCAAATATGACAAATGTCATTTTGTTGGATATTCTAAGGAAATCGAGGGATATTACTTCTATATTTCATATAAAAATAAAAGGTTTATTTCCACCAAAGTTTTATTCCTCAAAAAGGAATTCATTTTTAGATGAACTAGTGAGTCCAACAAGATAATATTGAACCTATGCATGTCGATAACGAATAGGAGGAATCACAAATTGTTGTGGAATCTCAAGTTCCTCCTATTACATAGGAATCTTGAAGGTCTAGCAGAACATGTCATGAGTCAGAGAGATGTAGATTTCTCATGACTCAACAAGATGATGTGTTGGTCGTTGATGATGATGATGATGATGAACCAACAACCTACAATGAGGCTATTGAGGGATTCGATTCTAAGAAATGGTTTGAAGTCATGCGATCTGAGATGGACTCCATGTATACCAACAAGGTATGAACCTTGGTAGATATACCTGAAGGGGTAAATCTCATAAGGAGCAAATGGGTCTTATATAAGAAGACTATCATGGATGGTAATATACAACCTACAAAGGTCAATTAGTAGAAAAAATTTTAAAACAAATTCAAGGTATTGACTATGATGAAACTTTTCCATTAGCTTCCATGGTTAAATGCATCAAGTTCATGCTTGCCATTGCAGGTTATCATGACTATGAAATATGACAACCGGATGTTAAAATCACATTCTACAATAGGAAACTCCTTGAGAATGTGTATATGACACCGTTTGAAGGTTTTATTGCTCTAAATGAAGTTGAAAAAGCATGTAAGCTACAAAACGTCAAACTACATATTGAAGCAAGCATCTTATATCTAGAATCTTCATTTTGATGAGACAGTCAAATAGTTTGGATTTATTCAAAATGAAGGTGAACCTTGTGTTTACATGAAGGTTAGTGGGATAATTGTATTCTTCATATTGTATGAAGATAAAATACTATTGATGGGGAATGACATCCCTACTCTGTAGTTGGTTAAAACATGGTTGGAAAACATCTTCTCCATGAAAGACTTAGGAGAAGCATCCTATATACAAGGAATCAAGATATATAGAGATAGATCTAGAAGGTTTCTTGGTCTAAGACAAAGTGCATACATTGATAAAGTGCATAATGGTTCAACATGTAAGAGTCTAAGAGAGGAAGCATACACATGTATCAAGAAATAAGCTTCTCTAGAACTCAATATCCCAGCTCTTCTAAAGAGAGGGAACACATGAATAAGAATCCATATCTATAAGCGATTGGCTATATCATGTATGCAATTTTGTGTTCATGTCCTAATGTCTCATATGCTTTGAACATGATGAGTAAATGTCAAGTAGACTACGATGAAGATCATTAGACTATTGTAAAGAACAACCTTAAATACTTATAGGAACTAAGGATCAATTCTATATTAATGGTGGTGAGAAAGAGGTGGTTGTAAAGGGTTACACTAACGCAAGCTCCCAAATCGAAAAGGATAATTAGTGGTCGCAATCAAGCTTGTATTTTGCTTCAATGGAGGAGTTGTGAGATGCAAAAGTTTCAAGCAACAAGAGGTGGTTGTTCTATGATAGAGTTTGAGTATTATTGTCACTAGTGTAGCAAAGGAATTTGTATGAATCAAGAAGTTTATTAGCAAACTAGGAGTTGTTCCATGCGTTGATGATGTAGTAAGGATATATTGTGACAACAATAAAGGTATTACATAAGCTAAGGAACCCAAATCACATTAACATTTTAGACATCTACTACAATGCTAATTATACAACTAGGAGATTTCAAGAATTGCATAGTACCAACCAAAAGCAATTTTGTTGATCCTCTAATGAAAGCACTTTTGAAGGAGAAGCATGATGGACATAGTAGATCACATGGACTTGTATTTATAAGTGATTGGCTCTAGTGCAAGTGGGAGACTGTTGGGAATATAACTTGACAGCCACTTATTTGATGATTTTAAGGGCATACTTTGTAATTGATATGATTATTAACAAAGGAAATTTTGATATTATTTTTGCTTCAATATGAGTAAATAAATAAATATACTGATGTCCTAGAATGAATGACTCAATGACATGTGATTTTGGGTTGAGGACTGACGTGAGGTGTATGTACACACAAATTCAATATGGAATAGAATCCCTAGAGTTTAAGCTTAACAAGTGGTAACCAACATACCTGTAAGCGAGCAGGTCAATCATATTATAGAGAAGAGTCAAACCCAAAGGATGACATTTTTAATAACTAATTAGATTTTAATCTAAATAGAAAATATATTTAACAAGAATAGATCAAGTTGATATTTTGGTTAATTAATTAATTTAGAAATGTAAAAAATAAAACCACACTATGAAAGAAATGAATTTTAAAATTAGGATAAAATTACCATGATAATGGGGTTCACTGCCAAAGCCTGTGTAATTACTCTAATTGATACAACTCTTCAAATTACTCATGTTATATTAGGACCAAGTGGATAAGTATCTTTATGGAACACAAGTCTCATAAGGATTGAACTCCTCATAGACTTGGGATTTCAATGTATATGTATCATTATCCAATCATCTAGTAGAACTCATGTCTATATGTCTTTTGGAGTTCTATGTATTTATTTGTTGTTATAACCTTATTGTGTGTGGTCTTGTCACCAAATATAATAACAAATAATGAATATGATTGATCAAGTCATAAAACAAATGCAGAGATTTGATGAAATAGGTATAACAAACAAAATCTTAGAATCAATATCAACTAGAACAAAGTACAGGCTATGGGCCTACATCACATGCCCTTGTAGCAAGATTTAGTTGCTCATGTTGTTCATGATACAAAAAGAGAGAGACAAAAAAGAAGCTCGTGGAGAAAGTATTAGCATAGAGGAGAAGATTAGTGGTCTCGTCACAATTCTCAAACAATAACTTTAGTTTCTGGTCCAGATCAATGGACAGAGTGCGTCTACACGTCAAACTGGAGGCTTTCGTCTCCATTCCCCTTTAGTGACAGCTAGGGTTGTTGATGAAAAAAGAATATGTCTGAACCCCTTACCATGGAAATCCCTCAAGTGTTTTTATATACATCCACAAAGCATCATATCCATCCAAAATAATCAAATGACTGTCAGTTGTAGATTTTTGTAGAGGAGTTTTTAATGAATTTTGGTCCAGTCACAAGTCCCAAAGTAGTTTGAAAATATACATTTTTTAGGTAATGAAATTCCTTTTCAAAATCATATTTAAACATTAATTATAAAATCAGATAAATATGGGCATTTTGGTGTGTATATATCACACATGGAAAAAATCTGTAGACAAGTTGACCGGTTGGAAAGTTAGTCGACCGACTGGACAAGTGCCTCAAAAATGTATTTTTCTTGTAGATAATAAAACTCTCTTTACAACACATATATAAACATTAAATTTTAAGTTTGTGTGTAAGAGATATTCTTGTTTTACTATAGGAAATATATCAGACATGGTGGAAAAATCTACAGTCGAGTCGACCGATTGGAAAGCCAGTCGATGAACTGGACTGCTATAAATTTGAGGGGTTAATGTAACACCTTAGAAATATGATTTAAAAATACATTTAGAAACATAAGGAACATTAATCCAATTAGGGTGAAAACACTCCCTCGATACAAGAATCAATCATAAAGACAATATCTTTATCCATAAGCAAGATTTGTCAATTTATCAAAGTTTCATAAGAAATAAAAACATAGACCATGCATGGTTCTTTTAATCTCAAGTGAAAGACATATATTCTAGATTTAAAAGAAAGAGAAAAGTCTCATATGAAAATAAAATCTATGAGCCAATTTCCAGTGTCCATCATCTATGCTAGAAGGATCATCACGTCGGCTATTAGTCAAAATTAACTAGGTACCTGTAGGATCAAGATGCAACGAAAATGTTCCCAGTCACGTATGCAGCCACAAAGGTGTAAGATACATAAAAAGATAGTGTAACCAGTAGATTCATACAGGATAAACAATATCTAACATCATCGCCATAATAACCAATTTTAGTAATTTTAACAATCAACGAGCAAAATATGCATCAAGATGCATTCAGTAAATCTTGGGTGACAAAGTAACCAAAGGTTGTAGCCATACCACGAGGGTACAATCAGTAAGCAGTCACATCACAAGGGCGCAGTCACCACGAGGGTGTAGTCAATCAGTCACACCATGAGGGTGCAGTCAGTTAGTCACACCACGAGGGTGCAATCACCATGAGGGTGCAGTCAGTTAGTCACACCATGAGGGTGCAGTCAATTAGTCACACCACGAGGGTGCAATCACCATGAGGGTGCAGTCAGTCAGTCAGTCAACCTATGGATTTTGTCACCTAGATATTTCAATTAACTCAAAGCGGGAAAGATCCTAAATTTCATTACTCAAAATTGAGTTCAGTTACCACGATGTTGCATATTGGTATCATGGAATAGGCATCAACAACTGACCCAAAGACAAGGTCCTAAAAGAAGTATTCAATATGGTCATAACTATTCACATGATCATGTTGTATAGGCACAAACCATATTTGTTTAGTTTCCATCTAGTTTGTTATCCCGTATTTTCTCACAACAGAGAAACACAGTTTATGAGAGCTACACCTTTAATACAATATTTATCTTCCCCTTTTTAGATAGGTGTTAGACTTATACATGTTTATTTTCATCCTAGGTTAATAATGATCAGGATAAGATAGTTGGCATATAGAGGGTAGTACATATTTTTAAATTATATTAATAAAATCAACATTTTTGTTCATCATAGATCATGATTTAGAAGACAGTAATAGATTTATAATTTGATAAAAATTATAACATGTATATAGATAGTAAGATCATGAAGATTGTTCTATATATTAGCCTCATATATGATCCATGTATTTTGGGTAGTAGTTATCTTAAGACAATTAATTTATAAGATAGGTTTCATACGATCATACTCATTTAACAAAGATGAGACTTTAACAATATGGATCGTTTCCTTTATCTTAGAATATATTGAACCATGATTTTTTAGCAGATCACACAGACATGAACACAATTTTTATATATAATCAATAGGTTCTGCTATGGAAACATAAATAGTAGGACACAATAAATTGGTTTGTGGGGAATAGTCAAAGCAAAAGTCTAGAGCATGGATCTGATTGCATACCTTAAAAGGATGTGTCAAACCAAGAAAGTACAGAGATGTGTAGAAGCCTGAAGCCTAAGGTCGTCAGCCTATGGTGCTTCATTTCTTGTACCTTCCCCAATCCTGCCCCATCTCTAAATCTCTATCTATTCTTCCTATTTTGGTCACTAAAGAAGCAATGTCTTTCTATCCAAATAACCTGGCCACACAGCAATGAGAAGAGAAAAGGATGTTTTTTAGTCTCTTTGCGGTGAGCAGTCAGGGATATGTATAGATGTGCATGAACCCTATTTTAGGCGTGGGGCAGACTCTATCTGTCAGAGTCGAAGAGGGATGGGAATCCCATTTCTACAGGTAGTTAGGATAATCCTAACCAGATTCCATGAGGGTTTACATTCTATCCCCCAAAAAGAAAATTTTCATCGTAAAAAAAAATACTAAAGAATAAGATTTACCAAAAAGGTGGGGGTACTTGTTCTTCATATCTGACTCGAGCTCCCATGTAGCCTCTTCATCTCAATGATGTTTCTAGGCGACCTTCACCATAGGAACATCATGACTTTTTAGTTGATGAGCTCGTCGATCCACTATATGTATCAATCTTTCTTCATAAGTCAAGTCAGGAAGTATATCTTGCACATCAATGTTAATAACATGGGATGGGTCATGTATATTTCCTCAGCATTGAAACATGAAACACATCATGGATATTCAAGTAAGTTGGTGGTAGGGCAAGCTTGTAAGCAAAGTCTCTATATCGCTCTAAGATCTTGAAAGGCCATTGTACCTTGGATTAATCTTTCCCTTCTTACCAAAATGTAGCACTCCCTTAGTTGGATACGTCCTCAGAAAAATATGGTCCCCAACTTTAAAGATAAACTCCCTTCTTCTTTTGTCAGCAAAGCTCTTCTGTCTACTCTTGGTAGTCTTCAACTTTTCTCTTATTAGATCAACCTTATCAGCACATTCTTGAATAATGGAAGGTCCTATCAACTTTCTATCTCCCACTTTACTCCAACACACTAGCAATCTACATAGTCACCCATACAGAGCTTCATATGGTGCCATGCTAATGCTTGCGTGATAACTATTACTATAAGAAAACTCCACTAGAGGTAAGTGTTACTCCCATCTTCCCTTCCATGATAGAACACAAGCTCTCAGCATGTCCTCCAATGTTTGGATTGTCCTTTTAGATTGCCCATCAGTTTGTGGATGAAAGATTGTGCTGAATTTCAGTGTTGTTCCCAAAGCGTTTTACAGGCTTTCCCAAAAGTAGGAGGTAAAACATGGATCTCTATCAGAAACAATAGATTTTGGAACACCGTGAAGTCTCAAGATTTCAACAATGTACATCTTGGCTAGACTATTTATAGATTGACCCACTTTCATGGCAAGCAAATGTGCAGTCTTTATCAATCTGTCCACAGTAACCATATGCACTCATTTTGCTTCTTTGTTTTAGGCAACCCCACAACGAATCTGACACTATTAAATCACATTTCCATTCAAGTATCTCCAGTGGTTGTAATAACTCAACGGGTCTTTGATGTTCAATCTTCACATGTTGACAAACCAGACATTTGGAAACAAAATCAACTATGTCCCTTTTCATTCGTGGCCACCAAGAACTTCATTGTAGGTCTTTGAACATCTTTGTGCTTCCTGGATGGATAGATAATTTTTTCATATGAGCACTCTTCAATACTTCCTCTCTCATATTGGAAGTATTAGGCACCCAAAGATGTGCCATAAATCTTATACTCCCATCTGTCCCTATAGAAAATTGAGATCCTTCTTCCTCAACTGCCTTCATCATTTTCTCTCTTTCAGCATCTTCAAGTAGGGACTCCCTAATCCTCTTTATCAACTCAGGTTGTGCTATCAAACATGTCATAGATATCTTCTTTGGGCCTTTAACAGATGTTCACCACTGAGTAACATCTTCCAGCAGCTTCCATTCCTGGATCATCAGATTAGCCATTGTACCAGTACATTTCATGCTAAGAGCATCTGGCACAACATTGGCTTTTCCTAGATGATAATTAATGGAGAAATCATATTCCTTCAGGAATTCCAACCAACGACGGTGTCTCATATTCAACTCCTTCTGATAAAAGATATATTTCAAGCTTTTATGATCAAAAAATACTTGAAATTACTCCCCATAAAGGTAATGACACCATATCTTAAGAGCATGTACCATAACAGCCAACTCTAAGTCATGTGTGGGGTAATTCCTCTCATGATTTTTCAGCTGTCGAGAGGCATATGCTACCATCTTACCATGTTGCATCAAAACACAACCCAAACCAATACCAGAGGTATCAGTGTAAATTTCAAAACTACCACTTCCACTAGGAAAGGTAAGCAATGTCGTTGTAGTTAGCCTTTTCTTTAACTCTAGAAATCTATCTTCACACTTTTATGTCCATAAGAACTTAACACTCTTCTTTGTCAAATTAGTCAGTGGAAGGGCTATATGGGAGAAGTTCTCAATAAACCTCCTATAGTAACCAGCCATTCCCAGAAAACTCCTGATCTCTGTCACTATCTGGGGCATGTTCCAATCCATTTCAGATTCAACCTTGGCAGGATCCAAAGATATACCATCCTTACAAATAACATGTCCTAAGAACATAACTTTGTCCAGCTAAAAATCACATTTAGAGAATTTTGCATAAAGCTTGTTGTCTCTCAATATTTAAAGCATCATTCATAAGTGTTCTTTGTGTTGCTCCTTGTCCACAGAGAAAAATAGAATGTCATCTACGAAGACAATCACAAATTTGTCAAGATGAGGTTGAAACACTCGATTCATCAGATCCATGAATGTAGTAGGGGCATTGGTTAACCCAAAAGGCATAACACAAAATTCATACTGGCCATATTTTGTTCAGGAAGCAGTCTTAGGAATATCTTATTTAGAGATCCTAATTTGATGGTATCCTGGCCTCGAGTCAATCTTTGAGAAAATGGAAGCAGATTGTAGTTGGTCAAATAGTTCATCATTACGAGGAAGAGGATATTTGTTTTTCACAGTGACTGGGTTCAACAACCTATAATCAACACAGAGTCGTAATGATCTATCCTATTTCTTCACAAAGAGTATTGAAGCTCCCCAAGGGGACACACTGGTTCGGATAAAACCCTTGTCCAGAAGTTCTTGCAATTGTTGCTTTAGCTCTAGCAATTCAGTAGGGGCCATTCGAAAAGGTGGTTTGGATATAGGAGTAGTCCCCGACAAGATATCAATAGAGAAATCAAATTCTCTATGTGAAGGCAGTCCTGGGAGATCTTTAGGAAAAATATCAGAAAAATCCTTCACTATCTCTAACTCCTCAAGCTTAGCCATAGGAGATTTAGTCTTCACTACACTGGCCTGAAAAGCCTTATAACCATTCATCAACATTTTGTGAGTCTTTAAAGATGAAATCACTTGTTGACCGCCTCTATGTCTCACACACCTAATGATTATTCTATGATTTGAAATAGGCCCTACAAGAACCTTCTTCTCTTTATAGAGAACACACACATCATTTTGCTATAACCAATCAATACCCACGAATAAGTCAAAGTCTGTCATCTCAAGAACTATAACATCAGCCCTAAAACTTTCATTCTCCACTGTCTTCGGCACATTAGACACATATATACTATAGTTGTTGTGGGAATCAAAAGGTGTAGATATCACTAGATTATAAGCTAGAGGTTTTGTCTTTAGATTTAGCTTGGTGGAAAAACTTTCAAAGATGAAAGATAGACTAGATCCAATATCAAATAGAACTGAAGCAGAATTATTAGCAACATCAAGCATACCTCGCACCACCTTGTTAGAAGCATCTACATCTTCCTTGTTGAGAGAGTAGACTCGAGCCTCCACTTTCTTGTCAATAGGCCCGATGGCATCCTTCTTCTTAGGACAATCTTAAACAAAGTGACCCTTCTTCCCGCATCTTAGACAAGCGCCAGTCTTGAAATAGCATTCTCGTCCTAGATGGTGTCTCTGACAGTACTCACATGGCTTATTTTCCCATCAGCTTTCTTATCATCATTCTTGAACCTCTTTTTAGATGTCCCACCAGCATTGCCCTTATTATCCCCAGAGTTGTCTCTCTTGTATCCAGAATGTCGATCAATATATTTGCTTTCACTGCTTTGAATCTCCTTATTTTCCTCCTCCATAATAGAAGCCATCTCAATAGCTGAAGAGAGTGTCACATCTGATCGAACGAACTTGTGTCCTCATCATTGGCCTTAATCCATTAGCAAACGTGTCTTCCTATTCCCTCTTAGATTCACATAGGTTTGGATGATAGTGCTTCAGCTTGTGGAAGGCATGAACGAAATCTTCCATCGATTTCCCATCTTTCTGCACTAGGTTCAAGACTCCTTCTTCTTGTCCTTCAGGTGGTAGGGAAGATACTTCCCCTCAAACTCAGCAACGAACTGCTCCCAAGTGACATTTGCGCCAGGAAATTTAATGTCATGGGTGTGGGACCACCAGTTCTCTATAGCTCCATCTAGAAAGAAGGTACCAAGATCCACCCTGAAGTCTTTAGGACATGCCAGAGCTCTAAAGCACTTCTCTATCTTATGAAGCCATGCCTCAGTCTTGTCTGGGTTAGAGTCACCCTCGAAGTTTGATGGATCTAGCTTCATGAATTCTCTAAAGCAAGGGCTTGAGTGAGAGGTGGGGTGAAGGGACTCCAGTCACTAATTGACGATGAGGAAGCATATGTTCATATGCATAAAGTAGATTTTACTAATGGAACTAAGTATTAATACTATTAGTTGACATGGTGATGATTTTACCCTTGGCTCTTATTTTCTCACTGGAAACCTTGGCTCTAATACCATAAAATTTAATGCCCCAGAAATATGATTTATAAACACATGCAAAAGCATAGGGAATATTAATCCAATCAGGGTGAAAACACTCCCTCAATATGAGAATTAGTCATAAAGAGAATATCTTTATCTGTAAGAAAGATTCATCAATTTAGTAAAGTTTCATAATAAAAACATATATCATGTAAGGTTATTATAATGGAGATATAAAGACATATATTCTAGATTTATAAGAAAGAGAAAATTCTCGTATCAAAATAAATCTATGAGCCCGTTTCCAGTGTCTGTCATTTGTGCCAGAAGGATCATCACGTCGGCTATCAGCCAAAATCAACTAGGTACCTATAGGATCCAGATCCATGGGAAAAGTTCCCAGTCATGTATGTAGCTGCAAAGGTGTAAGATATGTAAAAAGGCAGTCTAACCAATAAATTCATGTAGGATGAACATTATAACAAATTTTAAAAATTTTAACAGTCAAGGAAAAAAATATGCATCAAAATGCATTAAGTAAATCTTGAGTGACAAAGTAAGAAAAGGTTGTAGCCATGCCACGAGGGTACAGTCAGCAAATAGTCAAACCATGAGGGTGCAGTCACCACGAGGGTGTAGTCAGTCAGTCACACCATGAGGGTGTAGTCATTAATAGGATGTAGTCAGTCATTCACACCAGAGGGTGCAATCACCACGAGGGTGCAATCAATCAGTCAGTCAGTCAACCTATGGATTTTTGTCACCTAGATATTTTAGTTAACCCTAAGAGGGCAAGCTCCTAAATTTCATTACTCAAAATTGAGTACATTTACCACAATGTGGTATGTTGATATCATGGAATGGACGTCAACAGATGATCCTAACACAAGGTCCTAAAAGTAGTATTCAATATGGTCATAAGTATTCACATGATCATGTTGTATGGGCACAAACCATATTTGTTTAGTTTCCATCTAGTTTGTTATCCCGTACTTGCTCACAACAGAGCAACACAGTTCATGGGACTCACTTTTAATACAATATTTATCTTTCCATTTTTAGATAGGTGTTAGACTTATGTATGTTCATTTTCATCCTAGGTTAATTATGACCAGGATAAGATAGTTGATATATAGAGGGTAGTACGTATTTTTAAATTAGATTAATAAAATCAGCATTTTTGTTCACCATAGATCATGATTTAGAAGACAGTAATAGAGCTATAGTTTGATAACAATTATAAAATGCTTATAGATAGTAAGATCATGAAGATTATTCTATATATTAGCCTCATATATGATCCATGTATTTCGGGCAGCAGTTATCTTAAGATAATTAATTTATAAGTCAGGTTCCATACGATCATACTCATTTAACAAAGTTGAGACTTTAACAATATGGATATTTTCCTTTATCTTAGAATATATTGAACCATGATTATTTAGAAGATCACACAGACATGAACACAATTTTTATATATAATCAATAGGTTATGTTATGGAAACATAAATAGTAGGACACAATAAATTGGTCTGTGTGGTACAGTCAAAGCAAAAGTCTTGAGCATGGATCTGACTGCATATCTTAAAAAGATGTGCTGAATCGAGAAAGTACAAAGATCTGTAGAAGCTTGAGGCCTAGGGTCTTCGACATGTTGTGCTTTGTTTCTTGTGCCTTCCCCAAGCCTGCCCCGTCTCCAACTCTTGATTTGTCCTTCCTATTCAAGTCACTGAAGAAGCATCATCATGCATATCCCAATAACCTGGCCAGGCAGCAGCGAGAAGAGAAAACGATGCTATGTTTTTTAGTCTCTCGGTGATGAGTACAGAGGGATATACATACATATATATATATATATATATATATATATATATATGTGTGTGTGTGTGTGTGTGTGTGTGTGTGTGAGGGAACCCTATTTTGGGCATGGGGTAGACTCTATCTATCAGAGTCCAAGAGGGGATGGGAATATCACTTACATAGGTAGTTAGGATAATCCTAACTAGTTCTGCAAGGGTTTACAGTTAATGTTCTATTTTTGTGATTTGATCAATTGTCTAGATTGGCCAGTTGACCGATTGGCTTCCCATGAAAGTATTTCTTTGTCCTAAATCATTGTATGAGTTCCTGACTCCAATTGTCAAAGTTGGGGAATTAGGATATTTGATCTTTAGTCAATTATTGGGTCTTTGAGGAGGGATATTTGCTTCTCTCTTGAAATTGCATCAATCCAACAAATAAATCACTAGAAACACATTAAATACCTAAATTGCATAAACTACTAGAATCCTAATACTAGTGAAATATGGAGTGAAATGTAATTAGACATGAAAAATAGATATATAATGCATCTAAAATGCCCCTAAAAACATGATGAAAATGTGCTCAATTCACCCCAAACTTAGACGTTGCTCATCTTCAAGTAATACAAAATTATAAACAATCACCAAATAATACTACCATTATGACATCCTTTCTCTCCCAATATCATTTTGGTCCCTACCATTGAACATGGACAAGCAACCCCAATTTTCTGAAATCACGTAAAACAACTTTCCACATTATTCGTCTTGACTTCACATTCACAAACATGCTTCCCTATCAAAACCCACGATTTTACAAACATAAAATCATTAATACTTCAGACTATTCCACATATTTGTAAGATTTACTCAAGAATGAAGTTTGGTGATGGAAAGATGGTATTGGGTAGAAAATAGAGTGAATGGAGATGTGAAGGAAGAATTTATGAATCTCTCTTCTATTCAACTTGAGATTACTTTTATAGCTGTAATTATACTAGTTGTATTTTTTTTTGTGCACGTGAGCATCTTTTCTTTATTTGTGGTATGTCCCTATTACATACGAGGGGTATGGAAGAAGTGGTAAAGGTAGGATGGGTGTGCCACTCTAAACTTGGAGTTTGTAGTATTTTTGACTTTTTATTTGTTTTTATAAAATGAAGGGGTAAGAATATGATGAAAAAATGTAGAGGAAGTTGAACTTATGTATCATTATTTAAAATTTAACACATAGGAACAATATTAACAATCAATTCAAATACATCATTTAACATATAAAATAATGGAAATTCCACAAAATTTATGTTAATCATCAAGATACATGTTATATTTGATTCCTCTAAATCCCATACGGCATGCCATCATTTGTAGGAAATGATATTAATTAAGGTCCTAGGGGATAAAATAGGTTCTAGCATCAGAAACTTATGATGTAACATTACACAAGAATTCACTTCATTTAAGAGGGTCACGTGATGAATGGTGTTTATGCAATGCAACTAAGTCAGCTAGATAATGTCTTCAACTAATGTGATTGGTCTAAATGCAAAAGAAATATGCAAAGCAAACATGTAGAAATAAAACAATAATGTAAAACAAATAATGTGGGTGGAAAGCAGTGCATACAACCCAACATCTACCCTAGGATTAAAATTTTGCTCCTCCCAAGAAAACACTAAACCAAATATGGAGGGGGAATATTCAATGCTCATCCAGGAGATCCTGGAAACTACAAGAAGGTCCACCTGAAGGGAATATGAACAAGGACTGGCACCTTGTTCATTAGATCTCTATTACGTAAAATATGATTAGGTGGTCATGGTATCTCGAATGTATTGTTTGTATGTTTGAAGTAATTTTGTCTTTCACCCTATAATCCATCCAGCATGATCCACCAATACTCCTCCATCAGTAGATAAATTGTAGTGGCAGTGTGTGGATCACGAAAAAGTGGCACAATGTAGGAGTGGTGTCCGTTAAATGGCCTCAAGATCTGCTCGGATGTGAATACTGGATGAAGGCTACCTTCTTCTGTAGCCAAGATGATGTGTAAAAAATGTGTAACTTGTGCTTCTAACTGTGTTAAATTAGGTGGAGGATCTGGATCTAGATTTGGCTTTGTCTTCATCTCATCACCTAGATATACACATAAAATATGTAGTGTTGGCATAGGAGGAACTGTTTCTACTATAAAATCTTCCTGAAACATATTTTAGTGTAGTTGCTCCTCCTTGTCTACCACCCAATTATCAGGAAAAGTAGTCAAAATAATGGGGGTCCTTCACAATGTTAACATGTAGCTCAAGATCCTCCATGTGGAACAAGCCCAACTCCTTTGTGGGTAGGATAGGAAATAGAAATCAAGAGGGGGTAGAAAAGTAATATTATAGTGGAATGTATACCTCTTGTGGGGGTTGTATCTCATCATATGAAACAAAAAAAGTGAAATAGAATTTGGTTATTCATTTTCTAAGAAGTTTCAACCAAATGTGGTTGATTATTATAACAGTTTGGATGTGAGTGTGCAAAAGAGAAGGATGGTGGGCTTTCTAAAACCACTACCATGTCACCATGACTATCCTACTGAGGCTTTTAGTATTGACATTTCAAAGTCCCTAATGCAATGAAAGATGGAACACAGTTGGACATGTCGACCCATGGCTCTTGTACTTCATGTTGTGTCACAGTCTCTAAATGTCCAAAATAAATATCATCATCCTCATCATTGCCTATAAATTCTGGTACCTCCACCTTCCCTTGGGTTCCCTCTAATTGATCATCTAGTAATTTAATTGGCTAAAAGAGTTGTGCATTTAGTTACGTCAGTTGTGACATCATTCTTTTACCCCAAGCTTATCCATCATCTAACATCTTCTAGAGGACCTCCATTCTCTCATCTTCGTCAGGTGGATAATATTTTGTATACTAAGGCTCTTCATTGTAACTCCCACATAGCATGTATCATTTGGATAATCATCCACATAGCACAGATCCTCATAGTTGCCTTTGGAATATGGAGGATTGAAATTGGAAAAGTATCCATCATGATAATATATGAAATTCTGCTTGATGGTGATTACTGCAACATTGCTTTAAATTTTGGAGAAGCATCGGGGTAGTTTATTGATGTATGGTTGTAATAGTCACACACTTTACATTACTCAAGTTGCAGTGTTTCCCATTCAATTTAAAGTGAATGTTTGGATACAAGAAAATTTGGCTATCAAGCTCAAGAAAAAATTTCATATACAAAAAAAAAATCTTTACAAAAATATAGAAAGAATAAATTAGGAAGATGTAAGATAGAAAGATAAAAAACATAAGCTAAAAAATTTAAGGAACCAAACTAAAAATTATAAAAACAAAGTAGAAAATACAAAAATAAACAAAAAAGCTTAACAATACCAAAAATTATAAAAACAAACCAAGAAGTTGCAAAACACTAAAAATTACAAAAACAAACTAGAAATGAAAGGCAATGATGCCAAATTTGATGCAAGGTGTTTGCACACATAAATTCACTAAGGAAGAGATTCCCTAGAGTTTAAACCTTGACAAACAGAAATCATCTCACCAACAAGTGAACAGGTAAATCATAGTACAAAAAAGGGTCGAACCCAAAGGGTAACGTTTTTAAGAACTAACTGGATTTTAATCTAACTAAGAAAATGTACTTAATAAGAATATATCAAGTTGATAGTTTGGTTGATTGACGTATTTACCAATGTAAGAAATAATATGAAACTATGAAAGAAATGATTCTTAACACTAGGATAAAATTAATAAGACGATGGGGTTCACCACTATTGCTTACATAATTATTCTAGTCGATACAACACTTCAAATTTAAGCGTGTTTGACTAAGACCAATCATCCTTACTGATCACAAGTTTTACAAGGATCAAACTCCCCACAATAGAACTCCTTCTAGGATCTCTTCTGGAGTTCTACATATTCATTCAGTGTTCTAACCTTAGGTCTTGTGGTTTCTTAAGCAAAATTTATAACAAATAAGAATGTGATTGATCAACTCATACAATAAGTGCAGAGATCCAATAAACACATCTAACAAACAAATTCTTAGACTCAATATCAACTAGATTAAATTACATATTGTGGGACTACACCCCATGTGCTAGTAATAAGACCTACTTACTCATGTTGTTCATGATATGAAAAAATGAATCTCATAGAGAAGGTCACAACATAGAGGAGAAGATCAATAATCTTGTCACAACTCTCAGATAATAATTCTGTCTCATGTCCAGATATACAGGCGGAGAGCATCTTCACATCAAACCAATGGCTTTTGTCTCCTGCCTCTCCTTACTGGCAGCTAGAGTTGTGGATGGGAGAGAATAGGTCTGAACCCTTTATCATGGACATCTCTCAAGTGTTTTTATATCTGCCTACAAAATATTAAATCCATATAAATTAATCGAATGGTTGTCAGTTGTAGATTTCTATCATAGGGGTTTTGGGAAAACTTGGGCCAGTTTCAAGTCCCAAAGCATTCCAAAAATATATATTTATGTAGATCAATAAATTCTCTTTCCAAATCATATTTAAAAACTAATTTTCAAATTTGGATGCAAAATATATAGTCATATTGATGTGGAATATATTAGGCATTGTAGGAAAATCTACAAGTGAGTCAACTGGTTGGATATGTTAGTGAACTAACTCTCTAAGAGGACTAGAAATATATTTTTCCTATATGTAAGGGAATTCTCTTTCCAACACATATTTAATCATTAAATTTTGAATTCGGAATCAAAAGATATGGTGGTTTTGGATGTGGGATATATATGAGCCACGGTGGGAAAATCTATAGGTGAGTCAACCAGTTGGAATGCCAGTAAACAAACTAGCCTGTTGTGGAGTTTTTTGGTTTACTATCCACCTTTTAGCAGTTTGAGTCAGTCGACTGGATTGGCCAATCAACCATTGACTTCTCACGAAAGTATTGCTTTGTCCAGAATCCTTGTATGAGGTCCTTACTCCAATTGTCAGATCTGGAGAGTGAGGATATGTGATCTTTGGTCGATTTTTGGTCCCTTGAGGAGGGATATTTACTTCTCTCTTGAACTTGCATCAATATTACAAATAAAATACCAAATAAATTACATAAACTAATAAAATCCAAAAACGGGTGAAATAGACGTGAAATGTAATTAAACATGAAAAACTAAATATATAATGGATCTAAAATGTCCCTAAAAACATGACGGGAATGAATTCATCAAGGACATCAACATGAGATCATGTGTATGCTAAAATATACATTATTTTCTAGGTCCTTCGTCACATTATTTGTGGAATTTACTATGTTAGTAATACATTAAGGCTAGTAGTATGGATAATGATGGATGACTACATCTCATTATTCATGATATTAGATATCAAGCCAAACACATAGGTACTTGTTATGAATGAGTGTACTAAACATACCCAACTTGAGTATGGTACATGGATGCCACAAATGTAGTCATAATTATATCTCATGTGCATTGGTGATTATGATCCTTATACCTCAAGTTAATATAATGATCACATGTTGTTTGGTGTACTTTAAAACTACTCAACATGACCTTGAATAAGAGTTGCCATACAAGTAATTATTGAGTGTACTATAGCACATGTGGATTGTTGTGAGTGATATAGATGTAATTTTTCCCTCCTTTTAGAGTGATACCTCGACCACTACATGAGTGATATTGTGAAATGTATGTCCATGCTCATGTGAGTCAATATATGATGTTGAGCTCAAAAATACCTCAAATAGTATACTCTAGATCAAGGAACAAAAATTGAACATTAAGAAGATGACACTCCATATCTCATATTACATTAGGATATTAGAGACAAAGGATTTATACAATCATTGTAACATTGGTCACAATACTAAGTTGAAGTTGTTCTCCAAGTTCTCCAACTACTTGGGTGGAAATGAAGACTTGCTATATACCAATCATTATCTGTGATATCATAATATGAGTATAAAAATCACTACCAACATAATTTGGATCCTATAGGGTCAAATACATAGGATGCATAGGGAAGACGAATTAAACCATTGTAATATTATTAATTGATTGCCAAAAGTTTAATTAGCCAATTAGATAATTATTGACCCATTGAAAGCCCAGTCCGTTGACTAGAAGGTCGAGTTGCCAAACTAGACAAACCAGTTAATTGATTGGAATATCCAATTGATTGACTAGGATGAGATCCACCCAACAGGTTGAGAGACTAGCCTAGTCCATCTATCAGATGAGTTCACTCAATCGTTCGACTGGCTGGTCTAGCCACTTGACTAGATTGGATCAGTAGAATGGCTGACTGAATCCAATAAGTCCTGGACTAGCGCAGTCGATTAAATGGACCAAGAAAATCAATCGATTGTCTGTGTGTGTAATTCTCATGCCCACTTCCCAAGGCCTTAGTAGAGTTTCAAGAATGATTACTAGCCCCACAGACCGACCACTAGCCTTAACTGCGTGCTTTGTCCTCACTCACACGTAAGACAAGATAAACTTCATGATTGGTCACCCATCCTAGTACTACTTTGGGATGAGCATGCTTAACCATAGAGTTCTTTAGTGACGGGCTCCCTAAAAAGGAGGTGCACCTTGGTGATATGGGTAGTGCAATCATTCCTTTAACATCATTTTATCTGATGCCTCAAATCTTAGGATGTTACAATCTCCCCTTCTTAGACTCTTGAGGTCCTCATCAAGGCTCAACTGTATGGCATTATAATCTAACTCCATTTCAGTGCAGATCCATGATGTCCCATGGATACCTATCTCCCAATCATGGATACCTAGAGTAAGGATGGATGCGTCATTGTGGACAAACCTTTACAATATGGTGCCTAAACCGCACGACTCAAGACTGGCATGCCACATGCCCATGTGGGCCCCACATACTGGAGGGGTTATGGCTCTGATACCATTTGTAATGCTCAAGCCCACTACCCAAGGCTTTAGTAGAGTTTTAGGAATGACAACTGGCGCCACAGACCACTAGTAGCCTTAACTATGCGCTTTGTCCTCACTCACATGCAATCCAAGATAAACTTCCTGACTGGTCATCCATACTAGTAATACTTTGGATTGAACACGCTTAACCACAGAGTTCTTTAGTGATGGGTTCCTTGAAAAGGAGGTGCACCTTGATGATATGGGTATTTCAATCATTCCTTTTAAGATCATTTTATCTATTGCCTCAAATCCTGGGACGTTACAGTATGCGAGTGGGTTGCTAAAAGGTGGCTGCTTTCTTTTTATTTCTCAAGATTTATTAGAAAGTATGCTTCCCTACCTGTCCTATAAAGGGGTATGACAGCTAGGTTTTTGGTAACACCATTTGACCCTAGCCATTATTACCCAATTAGAAAGATAGGGAGAAATTATGAAACTCCAACACATTGTCAATGGAAAGGTTGCTCCTTCCTCATCAACTATTTGGAGTTTGATCTGGAGTTCCCCTCATCGATGTGGGTAACTAGAATCATACGCTTTTGTAACAGTGTTCTGAGAATGTCATCAACATTCTTGTGTCTTTCTCTGTGAGAAATGTCATCAAATCTATTATGTGACAAGATATATATCATAACCTATTTTCGTAGTGTATTGTTATTAACGAGTTCAATGTATGCAATCATGGAATATTTATTTTTGTTGCTTCTGCTATGTATGTTGCCTCCATCAAAACTCTACACATTTGCAACCAACTTTGTGTTGGCATGACTGCACCTACCATCAAAATGACAATTATGCATGCCAATCCTCCTTGCTTGTGAAACACTTGATTATGCCTTTCATCTCTACACTCTAACTTCCTCACTCTACTAGAATTTCAAGAGATCTCTCCAAAACTCAAGAAATGTATCCCCATCCTATATATACAACCTTATCCCCATTAATGCAAGGTACTACAGACCTACAACAACACCATAGGTCTGAAAAACTATAAAATCCTATCAATCTTGCTACTGTATCTGACTTATCCAGATCATTACACCACCAAATCCAACTATCACTGCTATCTGATCTTGACTCCTCACTATTGCTAACCCTAACCTCAATACAGTGACAACTCCAGTTGTTGTCACTGGCTCACCTCTCTACGACATGCCTCACTATTAAATAATCTCTGACAACTTGCCTCAAATGGGATCACCACCACTATTACCAGGACAACTGCAAGTGCAATCAAGATTGGCCTTCTTATAGAGACCCAACAATCTGAACCCAATCTCCCACCTCTTGCTATTTTAGACACAGTATAAATTGCAACATCACCATCGACCATAATATATTAATACACATCTCTGACCATCCTCCTTTATGAGAATAGGTTGCTACATCCAATCTGACCTCCAAACATCCACACATCCTTGTCATTCTCAGAAATATCAAACCCAAGACATACACCCTTTCAAGTCCAGTTTTCACTTACTAGATTATACATCAACCACCATTGCATCCCAACTCCAGGCTTCCTTTCCTAGTATATATCTACTAACCCTTATCTATCCCAATCCCTATAAGCCATTCAGCCTCCATTGATTCTATAGGTTGGAACACTGAGGTGACCTATTCATCACCTTCACAGACATCCACTAATTACCAAAGTTAACGACTTCATTGGAGCCCATGAAACCTTGAAGAGCACCTTGAAGTAAAAAAGGAAGCATCCAACCTCGTCAACCTCTACTTAGGTAAGAAAAACCTAGTTGTCATCGAGTTAGATACATAATTCAACCCCCCTTGATTATGTTAAGTTTTATATTATAACCAAATAATAATCAATATAGTAATTAAATGAATCAAAAAGAGTCATACAAAACATATGTGTTAAAGTTTATATGAGATGTTTTGTTATAGTGTGGCCATTTAACTTCATTCAAATACTCATGTAGATAATGTATATGATTTTTTATAACAAACCAAAAGAAAAATAATACATAGAGATATTGATTTTAAAATCATGAAATATGTATATACAAACCTTTGAATTATGGAACATTTTTATCTACATTGGCATATATTGGTTTATTGGTACATTATTTAGTTTCTTTAAAATGGTTTTTTAAGAAAGACTATGAATGAGGAATAGATGACTTCATATATTGAGTTATGATCTTTTGTTATATCTCATTTTGAAAAGTGTTCGCCACTATTTATTCCTATAATAATAAGTACATACTTGAATCTATGTATCTAACTGAGACCTTATTTGAGGAATATCTGTATTGTGATCTATATGTATGAGTGGATTTGAAATACTTAGACATATACAAATGAATATACAATTTAGAAAGAGAATATGGATATATATCAATGAATATAGTCATTAGAGAAATAATGAAGATCAAGAACCCCAAATTGTGAAAGGAATATATTAGATAAGTACTATGAATCCATGTTTTAGTTGATAAAAACATGTATATATTTATGTTTGTAATCATGGAAGAACATACATGTCATACTCTAAATGTAGACATGAATCAACTATTCACAAGGACAATATATAACAGTTAAGATGTTTACTTAATATGATTAGAAACCCTAGAATGAGAGTATGATGGGGTCTTGGCAACATAATGTGATATTTATCTATATCACAATCACATACATGTATATGTGACATTGTTTATACACATGTGCTTCCAAATAGAAATCTTAGAAAGAAATATAATGGGAGAACCATGAAATACTAATAACCCTAGGTGGGAAAGCTAATCCTAGTTAAGAATTTGATTCCAAGACATATGATAGCCAAATTGTACTATACTTTGTATATATATCTCTCTAGGAGCCATTTTGTGATTGTGCAATCCTTGGAATCATGGATAATTGAGGCACTGAATTCTCTATTCCATTGTTGAGTTATTATTTTACCTCAAGAATTGTGTGCATAAATAACCCAATTCTATTTATTAGCCTTATATTTCCCCTTGAATATCTCCACAACTATTTTGAATATTGAATTTTTTTATCTTGATTATTGAATATTAAAACTATCACTAGAATTGATCTATTGGAGTTTTGACTTCCTTGGTGCCTTTTTCCCCTTTTCAAGCTTTGACTCACTTGTGTGGGTCAAGTACTGACAACCCTACATAGTGGATATGTACTAGTTGTCCCCCAGTATATTGGTAATAGCTATTAAGGCACTAGTGTTGTTCTCTCCTAGAGGTGAGAACACAAGACACTTGGCCCTAGAAAACAAATGATAGGAAGGTATCAAATTTGAAATGTTTAATATATAAAAAACTTTAGATATCTTGAATCGCATTCCAAATCTTGAAATAGTTGATATATTGTAAATAAATATAGAATATTGAATATTCTTGCTTAGTTTATATTTTTATCATCCTTTTGAATCATTATCTTGGACATCTTGAATCTTGGTCATCTTGATTCTTATTATTCTTAACATGATCACCTATGTCCACCAAATAGTCCTTATCTAGTTTGTAAATGCATTAAATATTATCTTGTTGCATAATTTTATATATCTCAATAAAAAGGATTTAGTACCAACATTTTTTTACCATTTTCCTCTTTGGTCCATGTCGTGGTTGAATTTATTCCTCTGTGATATACATGGACATGTACTCGATGGAAGATTTAGAGAATATGTACATGAGATGTCTTATATTGGCTAAAGAGTAGATATGACTAATATATATTTTAAATTGTAGTCCAATTGTATAGGATTCTATGAACCTTGATGTAAAGTATGAATGTAAAAAGACTTGTTTACATATTTTGTATATAGATCATGTTAGGGAAAAATATGATTGGTCCAAGAAATCGATTTGTTACAACAACAATCTCGATATCCACGTGTATGGTGTTGAAAACAAAGCAAAATTCAAATTTGCATGGAAAATTTGGTTTAAGAATGTTTACTTGTTGGTCCTCATTGTTGGATTGAGATAATACTTGTCTATTTAAAACTCAGTGGTATTTAGTTTGGGCAAAGCAACATTTTACATAAAGCATAAAAATGGCCCAGTTTAATGAATCGTGCAATGATGTTATGAGGCTCTTCCTATATTCTAATCATCACTTGGTTCAGTTCTTCATACACTTTGATATAATGGATGCAAGTAGAAGTTGAGAAAAGGGAACAAGAGTTTTAAAATGCTGAAAAATTTACACACAATAAATTTTCCTACGACCCAATTGTAAGAAAGATTGACGAGGTATACATGCCTAATATGTTTTTGAAGAAGGTCTCTAGAAAATGTTTGTGAAGAAGAAAAATGGTTCGTTAAGCATGTGTATGGATTACAAATTGCTTAATCAAGTGACGGAAAATTGATATCCTCTACCACACTTTGATGATCTTTTCGATCAATTGAAGTCTGCCACAGTCTTTTCAAAGATGGATTTGTAAAGAGGGTACTATCAAATGCGGTCAAAGAGGAAGACATACCAAAGATGAATTTCCTTACTCATTATGGGCACTATGAGTTTTTAGTGATGCCCTTTGGGTTGACTAATGCCCCTATGCATTTGTGGACTTGATGAATCAGGTATTCTGTCCCTACCTTGATGACTTTGTGGTAGTGTTCATCGATGACGTCTCATCTATTCCAAGACAATGGATGAGCATCGAGAACATTTGCAGACCATCTTGCGGACTCTTCGTGAGAACTAGTTGTATGCCAAATTTTCAAAATGTGAACTCTAGTTAAAGGAAGTGATGTTCCTAAGCCACGTCATATCAGTAGGTCACAAAGTTGTTGATCCAACAAAAGTTGAGTTCTGACTAAGTGGCAACCTCCAAAGAATCCCACTTAGATACAAAGCTTCTTGGGTCTTGCGGGTGATTATAGAAGGTTTATCAAAAACTTTTTTGAGTTGGCTAACCCTCTAACCAAATTGACTCGCAAGGATTCAAAGTTTATCTGTTCCCCAGAATATAAACAGAGATTTTTAGAGCTGAAGCATTTCTTGACATCTACTCCGGTCTTGGACTTACCCGTAGAAGGCAAACCTTATGTTATCTTTATTGATGCATCTAGGTTACGCCTAGGTTGTGTTCTCATGCAAGAAGGATGGGTTATAGCCTACGCCTCCCGTCAGATGAATCCAAATGAAGAAAACTGGATGACTCACTACCTGGAACTCACAGCTATTATTCGTGCACTCAAGATTCGGAGACACTATTTGTACAGTGTGCAATTTGAAGTTTTCTCCGATCATAAAAGTCTTCACTATCTTATGACAAAAAAGGACTTGAATCTAAGACAAAGACGTTGGATGGAATTTTTAAAGGATTATGATTTTACGATCATATATCATCCTGGAAAAGCCAATGTGGTTGTTGATGCTCTTAGTCATAAGAAGGATGTTGTTTGCACATATCTTCATTCTTTTGGGTGGAGAAGTATGAAACATGTCTAGCTGGATACCTAAGTTAAAAGATGATGTAGACCATGTTATCATAGATAGAATGTGTGTGCACATGGAAAGCCTCTCGATTACTCCATCTTGGATTTCAAAAGTTATAACAGCTCAAGCAGCTAGTACTGACCTTGATGAAATGAAGGTTTTGATGGAAAAGCCACAATCTGATTTCTCTATTGGTGTTGATGGTGCAATTTGTTTTCATCACTAGATATGGATACCAGATGTAGATGACCTGAAATAGAAGGTGTTGAGTGAGGCTCATGGTTCTAAATATATGATTCACCCTGGTAAAACAAAGATATACAAAGATCTGTAGAGAAGTTTTTGGTGGAAGAATATGAAGAAGGACATCGCCACTTTTATTGCAAAATGTTTGACCTGTCAACAAGTAAAGATTGAACATCAAAGGCCCGATGGAATTTTGCAACCTCTTGGTATACCTGAATGGAAGTGGGAAAATATTACGGTGGATTTTATGATGGGTTTTTCAAAATATAGAAGTGGTTATGATGTTGTCTGGGTTATGATAGATCGACTTACCAAGTCAACTCATTTCTTGCATTTCAAGACTACATACAAGGTTTCGGACATGTCACAAATCTATGTAGATTGGATTGTGTGTTTGCATGGTGTGCCAAAGTCTATTGTGTCTGATAGAGACCCTAAGTTCACTCCCCCCCTGTGGAGGAAGACTCAAGAAAAGATGGGTTCAGATTTGTGTTTTAGCACTTCCTACCATCCCCAAACCAATGGTCAATCTGAAAGGACAGTCCAGATTCTAGAAGATATTTTACAAGCTTGTGTGATGGACTGGGGAGGAGTTTGGGATAAATATCTTCCTCTAGTTGAGTTTGCTTAAAATAGTAGTTACCAAGCAAGCATAGGTATGCCCCCATTTGAAGCTCTATATGGAAGACCCTATCGATCACCCTTGCACTGGGATCACCCTTGCACTAGGATGATGTGGGTGAGCATACTCTAGTGAAAATTGATGACATGCAATTGATGAAGGACAAGATTGTGCTGATAAAGAAATGGATGAAGGCAGCTCAAGATTGTCAAAAGATGTAAGCTGATAAGAAGAGGATGGATGTGAACTTTCTGGTTGGTGACTATGTTTTCTTGATAAATAAAGCCTATTCGATCAATTGCAAGGTCAAAAATGAAAGGAAAGCTCAGTCCTTGTTATGTGGGACCTTTTGAAATTTTAGATAAGATTGGGGAGTGTGCTTACAGTTTGTCTTTGCCCCCTTTTAGTGATAATATTCATAATGTTTTCCATGTGTATGTGTTGAATAAATACATAAAGGACACATCCCATGTGTTATCTATCAAACCCATATACATTTGTGGAGACTTGACTTATGAAGAATATCATATGAACATTCTTGACTCCCAAGTGAAGCAGTTGAAGCACAAGGAGATTGAGTTAGTAAAGGTTTTATGGAAGTATCTTGGTCTAGAGGAAACTACTTGGGAGCTCAGAGAAGAAATGTTATGAACTCATACTTCCTTTTTTGCTTGAGATTTTGGGGACAAAATCCTTTTTAGGGGAGGAGAGTTGTAACATCCCCAAACTTAGGTAAATATCACTTTTTTACTCCATTTTATCTTAATATTTTATTTTGAACACTCTTTTTAGATTTATTGGTACTAGGATGTTGGAACCATTGAATATAGGATTTTAATGAAAAAATACAAATATTTATGGTTTTCATATATGAAAATAAGGTTATTCATTACTTATGGGTTATTTTTGCAAAATTATCAAAACAAGGCATTTAAGATTAAAATTAGCCATCTAGATTTTTCCTCTGAGTAGGCATGGTTAAGAAAGAGCTATCCACGAAATTTGGTTAAGAAATAGTAAAGGAATAATTATATATAAAGAAAATACACTTTTTATTAGATTGGGAGTTTCACACATTGAAATTGTCTAAAAATCAACTTTAACTCCAAAATTAGATTCCTTGGGTCTTAATTAGCCTACTTACCAATTTTTACCTTATTTGGAAGTTGTTTTCTCATCCAAATTGAAAGAGAGAGAAAAGGAATTAATTTGATAGCACTTTACTTGAAATTTAATGTCCCAATATGGAAACTGATTGATTCACACATGATGTAGGTCATCGAATCGCAATCCAGTGGTCTGGGCCTTGCCTTCTACCTCACGCCAAGTAAGGAAATAGGCTGCATTTTTCTTGGTTGATAAAATGAGGATTTCTTCTACGATCCTTAATCAATTCACGTGATTTTTGGTCTGATGAGTTGCTGGAATGATTCTGCACCCATTTATACCTAGATCTAGACCTATAGTTGTGTATTTGTGAAACAACTAAAGAACCTTCTTTGAGCTTCTAGATCTCCATGCCCATTAGCTAATAGACCAAACCCTACCCATATAAATAACCACCTAGGGTTTCTTCACACCCCAAACAATCTAATCCTCAAGACAATTACTCATTCATTGTGTCTTGTGCTGCTACCAAGCCAAGGTTTACCCTGACCTTGTGGTTCCTAGGGTGCATAGGTGGATTCATCAGCCTTCGGTCGGCTTGAGAGGTGAGTTCGGGGTTCTTTGCTCTTCGTTTTCATGCCTTCTTTCTATTGTTTCATTGTCGTTTGTGGAAACACCCAAAGCAGGCTCGTGGCTACTGCTCTGAAGTACAGACATGAAGTGCGGGTAGCTAGGGAAGATGACCACTGGTCATTTCCCCATTTTTCCTCCTTTCTCTTCCTTTTCTTGTTTTTTTTATAAGGGCAAAAGATTCATCTCGATGCCCTCCTTTTGTTTCAAGTTTGACGAGTTGGCGAGTTTGACCTTGGACCCGAGCTTGCTTGGCCACCCGTGATTGTGCCAAGTAAGCGGGTCGGTTCCCTGGGTTGTTGACATGAAATTTTGGCAAATTGTGATTGGTCATATTTTTTTAAAAATCATAACTTTCTCTCTGATTATCCAAAAATTGTAAAAAAAAATGTTTTCAAATCCTTGGAACTTTTTGTATTTTGTGGTACAGTTTTCATTGCCTTTTTCACCAGTTTTATAGATCAGATTTTTAGGGTTCTAAATAATCATAATACCATGCTAATAATTAAATATATGTTTTAAAGGATAAAATTTAGACCTTGGAGTCATATTCATGGTTAATAACCCTAATCTAACTCAGTAAGATGTAATCAAGCATCAATCTAAGGATTTCGATAAGGATTTGAGTGTTTAGGGTTTGTTTTCACATATGATCATGAAAGAAAATATTATAGTTTATAATGTTATAACGGTGAATCAAGAATTATCTTCATGAAACCCTGAGGTCAGTTTTGGATCAATCTTAAGAATCGAATTAGGATTCACCGATCGAACTTGGTTTTTAGGGTTTTCATCATGTCTACATACTTTAGCACATAAATCCTAATTAGAGGATCTAAACATGCATGTAGGTTGAGTTGACCATAGATTTGTAAGGTTAGGATTCAACCTCTGATTTAACAACTCCAGATTAAGGTATGTGCATATTTTCTATTATCTAGGCATTGCTTTTATGACCAAAAGAACCTTTCCTATATGAGGCATGAATAGATGTTATCCTTGTCATCATTTTGAAATTAGTATTTTTCTTGGACAATACTTATGGGTCCTATGACCCCACATGCTTTATGTTTGGATGCTCTCATCCTATTATTTCATATGGACTAAACTTGTACTTGCATTTTTGCTATTTCTGTGCATTCTTAGACTAGTTTTATTTCTTGTAGTGGTACATATGTACAACCATATTCATAGGGGTGTGCTTTTACGCTTGGGTGTGCCTTTCCAGCCATTACTTACAGAGGAAAGCTTTGTTGCCTAGGGTGTGCTTTTCCACCCATATTTTTAGGTCGAGATCCAATGGTGTCTCAACCCTACTTGAAATAATTTTGGTCTTTGTTTATTACATGCACAAATTTATTATTGTTTTTATTAATGGAAAATTTTAAAGGCAATATTCCCTACTTGACATTCATTAGTTAGATATGCCTCATCTCTTGGCATGTTATAACCCTCTTGAAACTATTTCTTTTGACATCCTTTAATTTAGAAGCTCTTCTTTTGGAAATTATTATGTATTGCCTAGATGTTCATTATTGCACATACTCAGTGTTCGTTGATGTCCCTTTTCCTTTTTTTGTTCTCTTCCCTAGGTGTTGACTTCAATGTACCCAGAGGTGGCACATCCTGAGAACCGTGAGATAGGTGGTGATACCCTGAATCAGTTACTGAGGATTATTTCTAATATGGAAAGGTTACCCATCACAAAACAAACTGAGTAGTTTATACTTTAAATTTTGTTATAAGTCATTTATGGCTTGATAGTTGAAGTTTGTTTATAATACCAGTAATAGTTAGATTTATTTCTATTGCATTCAAACTATGTTCATGTTATCATTCTGTTTAAAGAAATATTGTGAACCCCAAGTGGCTTTTATTTTATGGAAAATGATTTATTGGGGAATTTTGCAATTGTTTCCTTAAATTAAGTAAGGAGTGGTCCCTCCTGAGACCCACTCCTTATAGAGTATGTAATAAATAGAAACCCACACAATATCCATGACTTTAAGATTGCATATAATGTATTTTAAGTTGAAGGTGATGAGGGATAAATTAGATTAAAGGATCGTGTTCGTCCATACAAGTGAATTTAATTTGAATATACTTGTATATATTAAAGCATGGATATGCTCTATAAGCACATACTCAGAGTTATGGATGTTCTATGCTCACTTGAAAACTTGAACTTGCAAACCTTCCCCAACACAACATTTTTCACTGATGGACTAAAAATGTTAAGAGTGGAATAAGTATAATCAACTATATTACATAAATGAACAAGACATCCAAATATGGGGAATTCTATCAACATATACACTGCAAGATGGTCAAGTTGGGCACTTTTGTTTGAATGGGTAACAAAGTTGACCACATAATGGACAATGTGATTAATTTTCTATGCTCTAAGACTCCAAGACTAATGGTGTGTTCCTAGTCTAGAGTGTAATAGTATTGAAGATTTTTCGACTCCTCCGTCTCAATTTAAAAGCAAGCTGATCAAGGTTCATCCACAACTAAACTATTCAAAGAGGAAACTTGGAGGTATTTTGGAAGAAGTGAGATTGAAAGCCAAAGTGAATATGTGTCGCCTACATGACAAGGAGATCATAGGATTCTAGTTCACAATGGAGGTCGGAGTCATGCAAGACCATATTGGATCAATGCCTATTTTTTACTTGGGAATCAATCTTAGTTTTAACGCAATGTTATGAAATACATGTTATGGAAAAGATATTATGAAATAGCCCTATTCTAGTACTACATCCAAGTTTGTTCTTGTTCCATTCTTTCTAAAAAAACCACCCTAATGTTAATTGTGTGAATATTCAATTCTTTGTAGCTGTGTGAATGCTCCTCTATTCCCTATTGCTCCATTTTTTATAACACAATTGTTCCATATTTCGTTGTAAAAGTGTGCCCTTCTATACGGGCCATGCTTCAATATTTCATTTGAATGCGTCTCATTCTTCTATTTACTAATCAAGATACTCTTTATATTATGTACACTCTGTTTATGCACTCTTTACATTGTGTTGATTACAAAATATTTGTTATCTAAGCTCTAGGAGGGGTCACTGCTATTTGCCTTGGGTGTCTTTTTGGAAGCTCTGAAAACAAATTGTTTATGACAATGTCATTCACTTTGTTATTGCTAGATATAATAAAGTTTGTTACTAGCTTCCATGACATAAAGTAATTGGAGCTCTGAAGCTCATGATTCTCATTCATAATGTGACATACCCAGTGGTGCATGTATAGAATAAAAAACAATCCACAATGAAGTCATATCAGGGTTGGGAACTTTTTTCCAATTCCCAATCTTATTGTGTCTAGTATTACATCCCTGTTGAACTTCCAAATAGGAAGTTACTACCCTAATCAAATGTTCTCTAAGAGGTTTTCTATCTATTGTGAAATAAAATGTGTACTTGACATAAGATCTAGAACCAAGGACTCCTTTTGTAACAAACTAATCTCAAATAAATAGAAGTGACTCCCATTTCTGACCTAGACAAAATATTAAAAAATAGTACATATCGACAAATATATAGATATATTTTGAAATAACATATTCAGGAGAATTCCATTACACACATAATAATATTTGTATTGTCTGACACCCCCTTCTTGATTAATTCATAATGAAAGACATCTTCCATTAGTGTTAACTCCTCATAATGTGGTTGACCCTTTTGTAAATGTTGGTGATCCTTTTGTAATCAACATTGATAATATAAGATTGTCCACCATGTTAAGGAAAAATATAGCAAAGGTTTTTGAAAAGCATCACAAGTCTTCAAAAACATCAACACACATTGCTTTTATGAAATAAATGAGATCGGAGCCCATGCGAATGAAAAATGGAGCATAAATCATTAAAAATGACACCCTTTAGAATGAATATTGGCACAATAAGTAACTTAAGTGATGCCAAATGAGATTCAAGCACACTTCACTTTTCCTTGCCTTTTTTTCACATCATTTCTTTTGTTTGTGCATCTAGGCTTCAATGATGTTATTTAATGGCAATTGACATGGTTAGAGAGTCAATAGATCTTTCCCATTGAGATGGATCATTCTATCACCATATAAGACTTATTTCAAGTGTATATTTGTGTTTTATGCAAGATCATATATGTGTTGGGTAGTGGGATAGTGAAAATGTAGATGAAGAACAAATTTGGTCTTGGTATCCAGATGACGGGATCTCATTGGTAGTGTTATTTAAAAAAAGGATGTAAGATAAAAATTAATGTTGAAACACTTCTGCGATGTTCTTGTGTGAATACGATGCATACTATTAACATCATCTTCCTCCTTCACGTGTGCACATAGTGAAAATGGCCTTTAGTCTCAAGTGCCTAATGCTTACATCTCTACTCATCTATGTGTATGGATGTGAACTGTATCTAGAAGCAAGGTGCCACTTAATTCAAAGTGCTAGCATTGTGCCTCCATTTCTATCCCACTCTCTTAGTGACAAGTGTGGTTTCTAGAACCAAATTTCACTTGTGAGAGTGGCAGCCCATACACACATATATAGACAAAATATAAACAAGGTTCCTAACTATGATGAAACATGATGCAGTTTAAATGAAGTAGTCACAGTCTAGTTAATACATTAATCGTGAACCAAATTAGTGATTTATTTCCATATTTAAATAACTACTAATAGTGTAAATTGAATCTTCTCCTCTTCAACTTCATCCTTATGCATATGACCTTAGGATCCATGTTACATTGGTAGTGATGTATGCAATCATATTACAATTTCACAAGCAATAAGAGGTACCTACAAACACATCATTGCCATCCATGTAATTGGATAAGTTGGAGATCAACTAAAACCTCTCCATGACTATTTCTTCCAGACATATAATGCCTTTGTCCCCCAATCTAAGGCACAAAATCATCATCCTCTTAAAATTCAATCTATATTTTTTATCTCGAGTATATTATTGATATACACATGAGCTCAATGCCTAATATTGACTCACATGAGCATGTCCATGAATTTCATAGTATCACTCATCAACTAGATAGGATTTTACTCCAAGAAAAGGGACAAATTATATCTACATAACCCAAAATGTTCTACATGTGTCACAATGCACCCAATCACCATTTTTATTGAAAACCTTATTGAAGGTCATGTTGAGTAGTGATAAAGTATGTTGAACAACATGTGATCATGATAGAGACTTCAAGTCTAAGGATCAGATTCACTACTATCACATTTAATATATGATTATGACTATCATTCCCTATCCTCCTTGTATCACTCCTAAAGTGGGTTTGTCCAATAAACTTATTATAAAACAAATATTGATGTATTTGAGCCACAATCTATCTTCATGACTAATGAGACATAGTTATAAGTCACCACACATACTAGTATTGATGTATTATTATTGTCTTGATTTCCATATAATATTTGACTAGATCTAAATAGGAATTAATACTCTTAGGCCCCATTTTGTTTGTTGGAAGGGATTATGAAGGTGTGTTGAGTATAATAGGATGTCATGGAATATTTAATAGATAGGATGATTAATCCTACATCCTATGTTTGGATGCACATAGGATAAGATTGCTATATTTGCCTTAATATATTGAAGCTATTTCACCAACAAATCACACTCAATTGACTTAATAGTGTGCTTCTTCATTGTTGTAGACCACTTTGGGAGAAATAAATAAAGAAAAGTCTAGGTTGATGTCACAATGCAATTTACATATAATATGGACCTTATGTCATCCAAATGTCAAACGTATGACCTCACAAGGTGTCGAAGACCAAAAAGTGAGTAAACAAAATGAGAAATTAGATTAGAAGAATCTTGTTGTAGTCATCCTCTAGGGAGAAGGTTGAGGTTGACCACAGGATACCAGCCTATAGCTGGGCGTAATGGCTTAGTTTGTTATAGTCCATGCGCGGCAGGGGCGTTCTATCGTGAGTCAACCAACTACTATGCAGTGGAGGATATAGAGGGGGAGGGAGGAGGTAGTATTGGAGCTAGAAGAAGTAGTAGATTGTTATATCAAGTGCACTCCACAAGTAGTGGATGGAGTCAGAGATGAGGATCCTACAGTGACTATTGTTGACCAATCATCTAGTCATATGAACTCATTGATCAACTCTCAGAGCTCAACTGGTCCCTCTATTAGGATACTTTGAACCTATTGTTTCAAGACTTCCAACTCATTTTGGGTAGTGACGTGCCTGTCGATGATGAGTTATAGCATGAACAGATCGAGCATTAAGGACTTGAGGAGCTTCGAGTGGATATACCCCACTATTACCAAGGTTGGGTGGGTGACTATAAAGTCTGGCCCATTTGGGACTTCATCTAATGTGGGAGTGAAATCTTGGTTTTTTCTTTTAGGCAAACAAAGACATGATTGTCATTATTAATGGGATAAGTATCCCATCATAATCAATACATTACAAACCAAAGAGGGCCTTATCATACACATGATCTCATGTTCAAGTCCTCAACCCAAATTTATATGTCAGGGAGTCATGCATTCATAAAAATTATTTATGTATTACCATTATCTATAGTTGAATCAAACATAACATATAGAAATGCATGATAATCAAATATAAAAAATATTCCATTACAATCATCATATGATGGCTTGTTGTTCATACACACCAACAACATAATTTTTCTCAACCTCTTGCATAGTGAGGGTCGCCTTTGCTCTTTGTCATTGTATTATTCTTCTTTGGTGCTATATTTATCATATCAAAATATCCAACATCAACTACCTCTTTACCATTTCTTTAATTTTGTGAAATTCCTCTTTTACCCTAGCACACTGGTGAAAAAGTCAATGGTGCATCATCATCCCCATCCCCATCCTACTTTTAGCTATTAGTAGACTTCTTTCTCCACTATTCTTCCTTATTCCTCTATACCTCCTTCTTCCTCTCTTCTTCCTTTTTCCTTTCCATCCCTCTCAACATCATTAGAAACCTTCTTCTGGCTCTGTTCTTACTTCTTCCTTTCTTCCTCCTTTTTAATCTCTTATTCTTGTGTTTATGATCTACTTGTTTGACATCCATGGAAACCTTCTGATTCCTCTTTGCTTCCTCGGCCTTCATTGTCTCCTTATTCTTCCTCTCTTCTTCTTTCTTATTTTTTGCATCCTATTTACTCTCTTCTTCCCTCCTCCTCATTGGCCTCGATAGAGTCCTTCTTCTTCCTCTCTTATTCTGTCTTGCCTTTCTCCTCTTCATTAATATATTCTTCCTTCTTCCTTTCCACCTCCTCCACATTCTTGGGAGCCTTCCTCTTGATCTATTCTCCTTCTTCCTTTTTCCTCTTTCTTCCTCTCTTCTTCTCAGGGTTTCTTATCTACCTTCAAACATCATTGGAAACCTTCTTCTTCCACTCTACCTCCTATGCATCCATGTCAGCCTTTATCTTTCTTTTTTACTCATTTCTCTCCATTGTGACCTTCTTACTATTTGTCTCCTCGACATACATGGTAATCTTTTTCTTCCACTCTGCCTCCTCAACCTCCATTAAATGCACCCACAGAACATAGATTCATGAAAAATGGCACAAGTTCTTACAAACATAGACGCATACTAGTTAATTAAAATTCCTAACACTAGAATCCATGTAAAGAAAAAGTGGAACATAGGATCATGAAAAATGTCACAACTTATAAATATCATCAGTACACACTAGCTTTATGAAAAAGTAACCATCAACACATATTGATTTTATGAAATAAGTAAGAATGGAATCATGCTAAGGAATAATAGAGTATAGGTTCATTAAAAATGATGCAAGATTTTACAAACATATTCACGTGATAAACATGTGAAGTTAATAAGATTGGAACCCATGCCAATGAAAATAAGAACATAAGTTTGTGAAAAACAACACACTTTGGAATTAATATTAGAATTACAAGTAACATATAGTTACATATTGGACCTCCATTGCATCATGACCTTCTTCCTCTTGACCTCCTATGTATCTATTGATGACTTCTTTTTTATGTCTACCCCCCACCTCCATCACATTATCCTTCTTCCTCTTTTCTTTCTTCTTCCTTTACACCTCCCTCTTTCTCTCCTCTTCCTTGTATTTCTTATGTGTCTCCTCAACATCATTGGCAACCTCCTTCCTCTCTAGATCCTTTGATTCTATGGTCTCCTTCTTGTGCCTCTCTATGTAAGACCATTGACCTAGATTAACCACTTAATCTTGTTTAATTATCCCTATCACCTATTTTGATGTTTTTCAACATGCTTAGTTGAAGGGCATCTTGTTTGGAGGTTTATATAAAAATTACCCGTGGTTAAGGGCTACCTTGCACTTTGTAAACAACATGTTGTTTGTATTCATTTATCAACTATATGGCTTTAGGTGGACGCTCTTAGGTAGTGTTACTTATTGTACTCGCCCTTTAGTGAGTTGAGAATTAGTCGAAGTGGTCTAGCCTTTCATTAGTAGAGGACCGATGGAAGTATGCATGGCTTCTTGTTGGTTGATTACTGACAAACCCCTTGTGCCTTTCTCTTAGTTTGTGTGTGCTTGGTTTTTCATCAGTTGAAGACTAATGGTGTTGTTTTGTCTTTCCATCAGTGAAAGGTTGATGGAAGTTGTTGGTTGTGTGACCTTCTATGTTCCTATCAGTTGTCTCCAACAAAGAAATTGACTGAGTGAGTGGTGGATTTTCTTCAGTTGAGTGTCGACAAGAAGACTACACTTGGTGAACTGATGGTTTTGTAAGAGCACAATGTCAACAAAGATTCAAGGTTGCCTTATGATGGTTTCATTAAGGGCTTGAACTAATGTCGACAATTGATAAGTTTTATGTTTGCATCTATTGAAGGGACCTTGGTTGTGCATATCAATGGATAGTTAAGGTCTGTGTAGTATGAGATGACTAACCAATGAATGTACAGCTTCTAAATGATAATGTGATAGTTTGACCACTTTTCTCTTTCCTATGGGAATATAACTACCCCCTAGTTTTCCCTTCTTGTCTCATTTGCATAAGATAAGCCTTGAGGTGCTATTGTAGAGTGAGCCGCCATCGATTTCCTTCATTAGTATTTGCTTCCAATGTGATACACCCCCATTCTCTTCTATACTAATGTGTCTAATCTTAGATCAGGGTAGGACGAAACCCGATGTTGTGATCCTTTAGTGATCTTTCAGCTTTTTGTCCCTCTTTGGCATTTTCTAGGTGTTTTTCCTCTATGGTTTTGGCAATAGAGTCTTACACCATGATTCTGTATTCTTCTTACTTTCTTAGTCGCCTTTGTCTATGAATCAGTTGTAGGGAAATCAGGCACCAGATAAGGTAATGGAAACATAAAAAATTTGTATGTATCTCGAACTAGCAGATTGTGTCAACAACAATGTATTTATGAAAGAGAGTTTGTGAGGCAAATACCTGGTTTTGGAGCAAGTATAGTGACAATCCTCATAGAACAGTGCTTCTGGTCTGACAACACTTAGATAGCAGTCGGGGAGGCCTCCTAATGTGACACCATGAACAACAGTTGACGTAGTCCTACTAGTGTGTTGGTGATGGCCTTCACGCCTCTATAGTAGTCCATGCAGACCATCGACAACTCCTCATTGCACTTGCTAGAGACAACAGGAAGGAGTTTGTCCCTTTGATGTCAACATGATAGTACGGGCTTGTTCTCCCTTTCTGTCCGTCCCTTTTGTGGGTAAGACTTGCTTGGGATCTCACATTACCACAAATGTGAGAGGATAACATTTGTCAATGTCAATTGTGTCTTCTAAAAGTCTTGACTAACCCCTTATTTATAGGAGGGTCAAGGCTTAGGTTTATAGATCCAAGTGGGAGTCAAAGAGATGGATTTTCACACTTTAATTATTGTTGTGAATCTCTAGTTGGATGATGGGTACTCCAGTTAGTCAACTGGACATTCTAATTTATCAATATGAATATTTTCCTATTCATAAAAGTATTGGATTTCAATACAATGATTAATGCACGTCATTACATCAACATCATTGCTTGACCAATTCATCGATTGGACATTCCAATCGATCAATTGGCTTCTTATTACAATTCGATTGGGAATATGACTATTGTCCCGACTGGACATTCTAATCGGTCGACTGAGTGTTTCTATCAGCCATGTTTGTACATCTCAGTCGGTCGACTAGACTCTTTAAACGATTGACTAGCACACCAGTCAGTTGACTGGACACTCCACTCGATCGACTCATTTACCAATATTGTTTAATTTTATTACCTAAACACTTTAGTAACTAAGTTAAACCTTAATTGTAGTTAAACTCTTATTCCTGGTGCATCTTATGTGTGTGACCCTATATGTCCCAAATTACATTGGTAGTGAATGTCTATAACCAATTTATGGCATCATAAGCAATGAGTATTATCTAGCAACACATCATTGCTATCCAAGTAATTGGAAAGTTGAAGAATAACTTCAACCTATATCAGTGATTAGTGTTAATGTGATTGTATATATCCTTTGTCTTAGATATCCATATTGAACTTGAGGTGTGGAATTGTCATTCTATTAATTATTCAATATATGTTCCTTGAACTAGAGCAGACTGTAGAGATGCATATGAGCTCAATATCATATATTGACTCACATGAGTATGTCCATACATTTTCTAAGTCTCACTTATCAAGTGGTCAGGATATAAACTCTAGTAGGAGAGACAAATCACATATGCATCACTCACAGTCAATCCCCATGTGTCATAATCTACCCAAGCATCACCTTAATGGCAACCCTTATTCATGGTCGCATTGGATGATGTTAGAATACATCAAATGACATGTAATGAGTGTAGTGACTTTAGGTCTAAGAATCACAATCACCATTATCACATTGAGATGTGATTATAATTGTTATCCATGTATCACTTCTTAGGGTGGGTCCTATGTGTTTGAATTGATATCACATATCATAACTAATGGAATTTTGTCATCAACCAACACATATTCTATTCTTATATAGTATTGTTGTCTATTAGATTCCAAAATTATATTCGACTAGGGACTTAACAAGAATTCATATACTCTTATCATACATATGATCTCACTATTCAGCTCCTCAACTTGAAGACATATGTCATCGAGCAATATCATTATTCATACATATATCATGTTATATCAACATCTCATAATTGAAAAGTCATATAGATGAAATTGCCTTTATTAATAATCCAATTAATTATAAGATACTCCATTACAATCATTATATGATTGGATCTTCTGGCACACACAAAAATAGACTCCCACTTGTGCTATGAAAGTACTTTTGTCAGTGGGTCAGCAACATTGCTTTCAAATGCTACTTTACAAATCTTTGCATCTCCTCACTATGTGACCACTCCTATGAGATGAAACTTTCGTATTATGTTCTTGGAACACTGATGCAGTCTAGCTTCCTTAGCTTATGCAATAGATCCATTGTTGTCACAATACAACTCTACGGCGTCGCAAATGCTTGGAAGAACTCTAAGTTCACTTCTGAACTTCTTGATCTAGACAGATTCCTTTGTTGCATTTGATACAACAATGTACTCAACCTCTATTGTAAGATCAACAACTGTCTCTTTCTTGAAACTTTTCAAGCTTGCATCTCTATTTTTAAGGCAAAATGCAACTCCAGATTGCAATAATAGTCATCTTTGTCAGTTTGGAAGCTAGCATCTGTGTAACATTTTAATACTAGCTCTTCCTCACCATATTAAACAATAAACTAATCCTTAGTGTTCTCAAGTACTTTATGATTTTCTTTACGAAAATCTAGTGACCTTTACCAGGATCTGATTGATGCTTGATATTCATGATCAAGGCATGTGAGACATTAAGATGAGTACATAACATGGTATACATGATAGATCTAATTGCAGATGCATATGGAATCTTACTCATGTGCTCCCTTTATTTTTTAGAACTGGGACATTGAGATCTAGATATACTAACACCATGGGACATGGACAATTTTTCACTCTTTGAATTCTCTACATTGAACCCATTCAACACTTTGTCAATGCATGTGCTCTGGCTTAGGCCTAGGAGCCTTCTAGATCTAGCTCTATAGAGCTTGATTCCTAAGATATATGAAGCTTCGCCTAAGTCCTTCATAGAGAAGGTGCATCCCATCCAAGTTTTTACCATCTGTAAAGTAGGGATGTCATTATCCATCAATATTATGTCGTCCAAATATAATATGTGGAATATAGTTATGCTCTCACTAACACTCTTGTAAACACATGGTTCATCTTTATTTTGACTAAAGCCAAACTCTTTGACTATTTTGTCAAATCTAAGATTCCAGCTCTGAGATGCTTGCCTCAATCCATACATTGACCATTGTATCTTACAGACTTTATTGGCTTCCTTTAGATTTATAAAATCCTTAGGATGTGTCATGTACACATCCTCAGGGAGATTCTTGTTGTACAAAAAGTTATTTTAACATATATCTACCAAATCTCATAGTCAATACATTGCAATGGCAAGCATGGTCCTGATGGATTTAACCATGGCAACTAGTGAAAAAGTTTAATCATAGTAAACACCTTGAACTTGTTTGAAACCTTTTGCAACCAATCTACCCTTATAGGTGTGTACATTACCATCCATATCGGTCTTATTCTTGAAGACCCATCTGCACCCTATGGGTTTTCCCCTTCAGTTGGATCCACCAAGGCACATACCTTGTTGGTGTACATGGATTAGATCTCATGGCCTCAAGCCATTTATCATACTCCAGTACATCAATAACTTCTAGGTAGGTTATTGTCTCATCATCTATGACCAAGTCACCACCTTCTTCAGTCACAAGATAACCAAATATTTCAGGCTCAAGGCATGTCCTACTAGATCTATGAGGTTCATGGGCTACAAGAGGAACTTGAGATTCCATAACAACTTGTGAGTCTTCTTGTTCCTTATGTACTTTTAGAGGTTTAATGTTTTCTTTTTTGTATTGAACTTCTTCAAGTTCTACTTTTCTCCCACTAATTCCTTTGTAAATAAATTCATTTTCTAGAAATACAACATTTATGGAGAAAACACTTTGTTATCAGATGGAGTGTAAAAGTAATATCCCCTGGTTTCTTTGGGATATCCAACAAAATAGCATTCCTTCAATTTGGGTCCAAGATTTTTGGGAAATTACTTTCTCACATAAGCTTCACATCCATAAATCTTCATAAAAGACATATCAGAACGCTTCCCATCACATATGCCATATGGTTTCTTTTGAACTGATTTAGATGGTACACAATCAAGTGTAAAAGCGGCGGTTTCTAAAGCATATCCCCAGAATAAAACTAGAAGATCAACAAAACTCATCATTGCTCACACCATGTCTAGTAATATGTGATTCCTTCTTTCTAATACACCATTATGTTGTGGTGTTCCATATAGAGTCCATTGTGATACGATACCAAGGGCTCGTAGAAGATCCTCAAACTCTTGGCTTATGTATTCTTTCTCCATATTGATCAGAATGAAGTGCTTTAATACTTTTACCAAGTTGGTTCTATACTTCATTCATGAAATCCTTGGAACTTTTCAAGGGTTTGTGATTTGTGTTTCATCAAGTAGGCATATCCAAACTTTGTTGAGATCATCATTGAAGGTAATGAAGTATTGGTAACTACCTCTGGCATTTTTTCTAAATGGGCTGCATACATCGGTATCTATAAGTACGAATAGATCACTTTCTCTCTCACTATGACCAGTAAAAGGAGTCTTTGTCTTCTTGCCCAATAAACAAGAATCACATGTCTCTATTTATTTAAAATTGAAGAGTCTATACAACCATCTTTATGGAGTCTAGATATGTGTCTCTATAATGTGCCCTAGAATACAATGACAAAGGTACGTTTTATATGATTTATTGAGTATTAGTCTTTTGGTATTTATGTTATTAACATTTGTCTCTATATTTAATAAATAAAGACCATAAGACATTGGGGCACTGTCATAAAAGATCTCATCTTTAGAAATCGAATATCTACCATTCTTAATGTGAAATTTGAATCCATTCTTGTCCATACAAGATACATAAATGATGTTTCTATTAATGGTAGGTACATAATAGCAGTTATCTAACTCTCTATTGTCAGCTCACTAGGTAGAGATAAATGATAGGTTCCAGCTGTAGTGGAAAGAACTCTTGCTCCATTTGTAATGCATAGTTTGACCTCACCCTTTCTTAAAGGTTTACTCCTTTAAAAATCATGTATTTTAGAGCATATGTGAGATCCACATCCGGTATCTAGTACCTAAGATGAAGAAGCAGACATATTTATCTCAATAATGTATATAGCTAAAGTGGAGATCTGTATCTGGTGATTCTTCTTCCACAATTCCTCCAGATAAAGAGGACAATTTCTTTTTTAGTGTCTAGTCTGGTGAAAGTGGTGACAATTGTTGTAACATACTCGATTCAGAGTATATAATGAACATGTACTAACCTTAGGCGTACATTTTATGTTAGTATCAAACTAATTTTTTTTCCTAAAATAGAATAAAATCGGATTAATTGATGTCAAGAAATGTAAGATTTCAACATAAATCCTTATCTATGAAGTTTTAGAATAAGTTAGGTGATAGATTGTCTCATGGAGTTAATTATGTAAAATTTATTTATTAAATGGAATTGATCCTAATTGACATTTAAATACCAATCTAGGATTAAAGGGTGAAAGGAACATATTTAAAACAAATTAGTGGTCACAATTGATTAATTTGAAAGGAACTGATGCCTTAAGTGAAGAGCTAATTAATTAAAACACCAAAAGTTCTTGAAACGTAAAATTAATGTTAAATCTTGACTCCTCAAATCTCAAGTAGCACACATGACAAACTTCACACCTTTTCAACAACATTTCCCTATCCAATTGAACAAGTAAAGGGATACAGTAGTTATTCTAGTAGTAATTGATGTAATTAATCCTTATGTTGATTCCCTGAACTTCCTCCATTGATTCCTTGTCACACGCTCTTCTTATTTTTCTATTTTAGAGTCTCAAATTTGATCGGCTTCCGCTTCCTTTCTTTTTATCTTTCAGTTACCTAGCAAATCGATGCTCCTTCTCTCACCCCTCAAGCCTGCGCGGTGCCATAATCGCAAACGCCAGAACCGTCGTCGGTAACTGATGAGGCACAAATCCTCCTTCCTTGATCTTTCTTCAACTTGTCTTCCCTTCCTCTCCATTTCCTTCTTCTCTATTTCTTTCCCTCTCCCTTCCAGTCTCAAGAATCCTAGCCGTTGTCCTTCACTTCTGTGCTGTGAGGAGTTTCTCCCTCCATGGATCCGTCTGACAGAGGCTCTAACAGTGAGCGAGATTAGACCCTCACTCCATCACCATGACCATCCCCAATGTGGCCTTCCTTCCCCACGTGGCAACCTCATCATCCCTCCCTATCCACTATGACCAACCACTAGAAACGGCCACTGTGATGCTTCCCCTTCAATCCAGAAACCCTTACCCCTGTGCCCACAACCACGATAGCCAGGGGCCTACCTTCAACAGCCCTCTACAATGGTTGACGGAGGACCTGACGATACCCAAAGACAATAGTGTCCAAACACCACTGTCGTCCTCTTGCTTCGACCACAATATCTCCTTACTGTGTCGCCAGATACCGTGATGTGCCTTCCTCTCCTAGCCCTCCTATCGCACGGAGGTCCTGGCTCGAACGAGATGTGTTGGTAGTTGATCAACAGGTCGCCAGCCTACTCCACTCTCTACTCCAACCCTGCTTCTGACCCAACGATGCCTTCATCAACCTCTTTAGATCTCCATGACAGCAGTTCAGACCTGCAACAATTGTCGGCCACCTATAGATGGATCTGCCACACCAAATGCCCTTCATCATCGCCTTCCAGTCCGGTTTCACCTATTCGTATTGTAGTGTTTCCTCGACCACCACCTGATGAGAAGCCAACCTATGACCACGAGAAGCTTAGCTCGGGTTCCCCCTAATGCAAACATGTGCATGTAGCTTGACATGCCTCCTTCAACCTTGATGATGTTGCATTAGGAGTAGCCTCAGGTTCACAGGATCTAGATCTACTGAGGGTGTCTGACCAATGAAGATACCACATGAAGATTTGGATGAATCTCACATTTTCCCCTAGACCGGTCTTCAATGACACATTGGTTTATCTTCACTCAAGTTGTGTATTTTATGTCTGCATTCTAGCCTTTAGTTCGGTCATGATGAAAACAAAATAAAGACATTGAGTTAAGTCACAAGACCAATGCTTAAATGTTAAATGAATACTTATACGTTAGATCAGCAAAGACTACTGTTAGGAAGCAAATTAGTGATGCCAAGGAACTTTAATTAGGATTTTAGATTGAGATAGTTGGAATCCCTTAACAAGTTATCCAGAAAACCTATCCACATATCACATATTCTTATATGTATATATTCTATCAGTTTACGCTCTATTTGGAGAAAAGTAATTAGTGAATATGCATGGATAAGGGAGCCAATACTAATCGGGCCTATTGTAAATAAAAGTGAGTGTAATCTGGACTTTTGAGGAGGCTAGCCAATGGCAGTTATATAGGTTTATACAGTAGTGTACTTGTCTTAGTAAAAAAAAGCCTTGATGGTTAGATAATGAATTTAGAAATACCAATGAGTCATAACTAACCTAGTAAACAGTTCAGTTCCATGGACCTGTACCATATGAATCTACATCCATGTGACATAGACTCCATTGAGAAAGAAAATATGTTATATATATTATTATGAGTAGAATGATTATTACTCTATTAATGAAAAGAGGAATCTACCGAATTCTAAATTGATATTATTACAACTAGAGACACATGTTAGGACCTTTATTCTTGAAGGGTAGGATGGTAACTTTGAATAAGACTTGGGGTTTGTAAAGGTAATGGATCTAATCACTATTGGAAAACTAAAACCCTAGAATTTTATGGAAGTGAATGAGTCGTTGAAACTAAATAGATGTATACTCTAATACACCATGCAATAAGACCTAACCAGATTATAATATATGTTGGGTAATATGCTCACTTTATAAGATTGAAAATCCTAATGTAACATTAGATGATCAAAACTAGGATCAGAACAATATGAGAATTTGTAATAAGATTGTGCATTGTTGTTCACTTTAGTTTAACTAATGTACATAATGTATTCCTAGGATGAACAATAAACTTTAGAGACCAAGTATACTTGTTGAGTTGACATCTAGTTATGAAGATCAGGTATGTACTCCTTCCTATTTATAATTGGGCATTTATATGACTAATTTTCCCATAATGATGCAGCTCTTCAGTTACTTATTCTTATTTCCACTTGTTAAAATGCATATCCTCTCAGTTGTGACTTATTGCTATTCTTTAGAAATTATTATTATCATGTTGAATTGGGTCAATAACCCCACTTGCTTGGTTATATTTTTTTGGAATGTGGATGTGAATGTAAATTGTCTTGCCATTCTATTTATGCATGTTAGATAATTTGACTGATTTAACTATTGTAGACGCTTATGCATAACCATTAGGGCACACTACTTCTACCCGGGGTGTGCTACTTCCACCTTTTTATATACAAAGGCATGCTACTTCCGCCTAGGGTGTGTTACTTCCACCCATTTTACTTAGGTCAATGACTCAGTGGTGTCATGGCCCTACCTTAGTTTCTTTAGTCCAATATATCTACATGCAAATTATTATGATTATTGTGATATTGTGAATGGTTAATGGCAAGATGTGTTATTTCACTTGTTTATTTATATGCCTCATTCTTTTGGAAATTCTTTCTCTTGTGACTTCTCATTGAAACTTACCTAACTTTAATGGTCCGCTTTTTATGGGAACATCTTACTTTACTTTCTAAATGTCTTAGTTAATCTTATAACGTACATACTCAGCTTTTGTTGAATTATATCTGGTTGTCCTATTATTCTGGGTGTTCCCTCCACCCAGGTGTAGGTGTTCTACAAGATGGAGATTTAGGGTGATTGTGAGCTAATTGCTGGACATAAGAACAACTTGAGATAGCCTTGAAACCCTCTGCATATGGGGATCATGTGTATATAAATGTAGTGGTTTCATTCTTTATACCACCCTTACGGTGAGAAAGTTATGTACATGGGCATATTTTGTAACTTTGTAAATATTAATGTTTTCCACTGCTTAATTATTTCATGGCTCATGTTTTTACCATTGAGTGGGCCCACTATTGGGTCCCACTCTTTACAATTGCCTTCCTTGTTCACCCCTCCCTTAGCTTTCAGTGTAAAAGACTTGGGTTTAACTATCTTTAGAACTTTGCCTCTGTTGATCATCATCACATAATTGGATTTGCCCTTCTTCATTTGCACTTCAACTATTCTCAACATGACAAGTAATTATGACAATGGCTTGTCAAAATTGTTCATGTTGTAGTTCATGACAAACTAGTTGTATGATTCTGACAGTGACTACAAATCACATTTATGGCCAACTCTTGGCCTAAGGGAAATCCCAATCTAGCAAGGTTCTCCACATACCCAATTAACCTTACAAGGGGACCTACTGGATCTCCTTCTGCCATATTGCACTTGAATGATGTCTTTGAGAATCATATCTCTCTTGTATTGCCTAATCTTGGTACATGTTCTTAAGATGTGTTACCGTCTCCTGATAGATGACATGCACAACTCTTTTTCATAAGCCATCTTTATACTTCCAGGTGCTTAATCCCATTAAGATCACCCAATTAAGCCTGATCCAAAAGCAAACAAGATAGAATATGCACCTTGTAGAGGTAGACTCACATATCTACCATCACACTTCCACGAGATAGATGACTCACCATGTTGAGGTGTTCTCACGCTTAGTCGATCAAATTTTTCATTTGTGTTGCTTATGGAAATCATCTTAAACTTAATATTTAATTGAAGGATTTACATTTATAAATACATATACATATCTAGTCACCACATACTTATAATATGTATCATATACATGCTATATCCACAAACAAAATATGCAATCACAAAATACAAGTGACAGTTATGGTCATACTAATGCAATTATTTGGAGTCACAAAGAATTGCTACCACCTAAGGTCCACATCACATGTAGCAACTTGTTCTTACAGAAAATATGTATTGGAACCAGCCTGGTCGGTCATCTGGACCCTTCTGTCGATCGGTTGGCCTGTTGGTCGGTCGATTGGTCTTTATAGATTGATCGACTAACTCCTGGCTCAAGCGGTGTATGAACTCCTCTAGTTGATTAGTTGGGCCTCCAGTTGTTTGATTGGATCCTTCTATTTGTGGCCTCTATGATCCTTCAGTCGATTGACTCAACTCCCAGTTGCTTGACTCATTTGGTGCAAAATGTCTTCTCTTTCTAAAACATAAACTAAAACTATCATATTTCTATTAACTTATTACATTGTAAAAGTGAAACTTTGAGTTACATTTGAGGGGGTGTGTGGATAGTAACATTAACTTACATGTAGAGAAAATGGTAGAGGTTCGGTATGTAAACTGAATAACAATAAGAATAAAACCATTTAACCAAGCAGACATATACACAAAGGGGTTTTGACCATAATCGTACATTCATCCACCACCAAAACAAATTTTAGGATGATTGCATATTTATCATATCATATATATATTGGAGCACATGTGGTTTTAGTTGGATAAGCACATTAATCATTTTAAGTATTCACATTGTATGTAATAAATAATGGATAAAATGAAATTAGATCATATCAATTAAATTATGATACATTGTAGATTGACATGGCTCTAATACCACTGTAGGGAAATCGGGTAGTATATAGGCAGTGAAAAAAAATTACTACCTGTATCCCAAACCAGAAGACCATGTCAACAATGATGTATTTAGGAAAGAGAGCTTGCAAAGCATATACCAAGTCTTGGAACAAGTTCATCATCAATCCTTGTAGTGCGGCGCTTCTAGATCTCACAACACCTGCACAACATTTAGGGTGGACTCATGGTGTGACACTACAGACATAGGTTGAGGTAGTCCTCCTAGTGTGTTGGCGACACCTGCCACACCTCTATCATAGTCCACATGGACTACTGGGAACTCATCGTCAAGCTTGCTAGAGCCAACATGAAGGAGTTTGTCCCTTTGATGTCAATGTTCTAGCACTGACTTGTTCTCCCTTGTTATCTCTCCCTTTTACGAGTGACACTTTCTTGGGCTCTCACGTTACCACAACTGTAAGAGGAAAATATTTGTCAGCATTATTTGTGTATTCAGAAAGCCTTGACTACCCCCTTATTTATAGGAGGGTTAGGGCCAAGGTTTCCAAATCCAACTAGGAGTCAAAGAGACAGATTTTTCATGATTTAATTATTGTTGTGAATATCTATTCAGTCGATGGGAACTTCTAGTCATTCGAATGGACATTCCAGTTGACCAATTAGAATACTTTCTTTTCCAAAAAAGTATTGGATTTCAATGCGAGAATTATTGGATGTCATTATGTCAACATCATTGCTTGGTCAGTTGGTCAATTGGACATTCCAATCAATCAATTGGTTTCTTTGGACAACCTTGTTGAGAATATGACTACTTGCCTGATTGGACATTCCAATTGGTTGACTGACTATTTCCATTGGCCATGTATGTACATCTCAGTCGGTCGACTGGACACTCTAATTGACCAACACATTTACCAGTGTGGTTTAATTTGATTACTTAAACACTTTAGTAACCAAGTTAAACCTTATTCGTAATTAAACTCCTATACCTGATGCATCCTACGTGTGTGGTCCTATAGGAGATTACATTAGAAGTGAATGTCTCTAACTAATTTATGGCATCACAAGCAATGAGAGGGTATATAGCAACACATCATTTCTACCCAAGTAATTAGAAAGTGGGAGAACAACTTCAACCTAGGTCTATGATCAGTGTTACTGTGATTGTATAATTTGTTTGTCTTAGATATCTAGATTGAACTCGAGGCATGGAAGCATCATCCTCTTAATCATTCCATTCATGTTCCTTAAACTAGAGCTGACTGTAGAGATGTATATGAGCTCAATATCATATATTACCTCACATGAGTATGGCCATACATTTTCTTAGTCTCACTTATCAAGTGTCCATGATATCAACTCCAATAGGAGGGGCACATCTCATCTACACCACTCACAGTCAATATCATGTGTCAAAATGTGCCCAAGCATCACTTTTATGGAAAACCTTAGTCATGGTCATGTTGGATATATATCATATAACATGTGATGAGTGTAGTGAATTCATGTCTAAGAATTACAATCACCACTATCACATTGAGATGTGATTATGTTGTTATCCATGTACCACTTCTCATGGTGGGTCCGTCTGGTACACTGTTATCTAATGAGTATCGATGTGTTTTGTTTGATATTACATATCATGACTAATGAGATTCGGCCATTAACCAACACACATTCTAGTCTCATGTATTATTGTTGTCTATTAGCTTCCACAATAATATCTGACTAGGGACACAAGAAGAATGTATATACTCTTATCATACATATGATATCATTATTCAGTTCCTAAAGTTGAAGACATGTCATAGGGAAATATCATTCTTCAGACATCTATCATGTTACTGTTGGGTTTTGTGGGATAGAACAGGAGGCGAAAACAAAAAAAAAATTATCTAACCACAAACCCATAACCAACAGATTGCATCAACAATTATGCAATAAGAAAGATGGTTTAGTGAGATATACCTGGTCCTAAGGCTTGCTCAGTGACAATACCTCACAGCTAGTGCAGCCTTCAACCACTTTGTCTTCGACGACATCTGTGCAGCTCTTGGTGTAGACCCGGACTTTGGTTGACGGTCGTCCTCCTGAGCGGCGGAAATCTCCCGCCTCTATAGATAGTCCACACGGACCACCAGGAACTCTAGTCGTCTTGATGGACAGACTAGAAGGGGTTGTCCCCTTCTGTCAGCATACTTGTCACTGACACACTCTCCCACCACCATTCACCTTTCTACAGATGTTTTTCCCTCATTCCTCCCTAGATGGGTAGAACTTGCTTGGGCTCTCTTGGTTACCACAACCAGAGAGGACAACAACTTTGTAGAGCAACTGATATTCTGAGTTGTGTGTTTTGAGAAGCCCCCTATACCCCTCTATTTATAGTAGAGGGCATGGTCAGGGTTCCCAGTCTGTGCGGGAGTAGAAGGGTATGGATTTTCCATGAACTGATTGCACTGTGGAAGGTGAACCGATCGTTTCACAACCGAACCGATCATTTGGGCAGGTGAGTCGATCAATTCATAACTGAACCGGTCATTTGGGCAGGTGAGCTGATCAGTTCACCCAGTGAACCAGTCATTTCACTTCCCAAAATTCCCACGATTGACTTTCCTTGTTCATTTCTAATTAACGAGAAGATTAATTCTTGTCCCAATCGAATTATACAAGTGAAACGAAAATCGTTTCTCACAAATTGGGAAAATCCAAATCTGCTCATCTGGTACAAGTGAACCGATCGGTTCATCAGTGTGAACCGGTCGTCTCACTAACCATGAGCCGATCGGCTCACCCAGTGAACGAGCCGGTTGGTGGTCCAGGTTTTGCAGAACTCGGTCAATGCAATTCTCAATCAATCTGACACTAATCAGTTCATTCAACACTTGAACTTGATGATTCTGAGTCAAGTCTATTGATTGAATGTTTAATTTATTACCTAAACACTTTAGTAGTCAATCTAAACATCATTCATGGATAAACTCCTCTTCCAAGTTGATCCTATGTGTGTGACCCTATAGGTTCCATTTCACATTGGCAGTGAATGTGCATAACTAACTTATGACATCACAAGCAAAGAGTAGTGTCTAGTCACACATCAGTGCTACCCAAGTGAAGAGGAAAGTTGGAGAACAACTTTCAACCTGCAATCTGTTATTGGTGTTACAGTGAGTGTATAGTCCCTTTGTCACTAATATCCAGATTGAACTTGAGCCATGGACTTGTCATCCTCTATAAACATTCAATCCATGTTTCTTGAACCAGAGCAGACTGTCTGAGATATATGCAAGCTCCATATCATATATTGACTCGCATGTACATGGCCATGTATTTCTCAGTCCCACTTATCAAGTGGCTAGGATATCATACTTCTTTAGGAGGGACAAATTCCATATCTATCACTCACAGTCAAGTCCCCATGTGTCAAAGTCACCCAATCATCACCATTATAACAACTCATGTTTTAGGATTGTGTTTGATAATGTCAAAGTGTACCCAACGATATGTGATGAGTGCAGTGATTTTAGGTCTAAGAACCACAGTCACCACCAATACTATAAGATATGATCCTTACTAACCAAGTGTGGTTTTCATGCATCACTCTTACAGTGGGTCTGTCTGATACACTATTCTCTAACATGTATCTGTGTGCTTGGTTTGATATCATATATCATGACTAATGAGATTTTGTCATCAACCAACACACACTCTAGTCTTTTGTGTTATTGGTGTCTATGGTTATTTCCATAATAACAACCGATTAGGGACATAACAAGAATGTATACTCTTAACATCCGTATGATCTCATTATTCAGGTCCTTAACCTGAAGACATACATCATTTAGTAATATGATGCTTTAGACATCTAACATGTTATATCATTATTCTCAAAATAGATTAAACATATAGATGGAAATTGCCTTTATTATTATTCAAATCATTTACAAAGTATGTCATTATAATCATCATATGACTGGCTCTATGGGCATACATACCAACAGACTCTCACTTGCACTTAGAGCCAATCACCCATGAACCTCAGTCCTTGTGATCTAGCATGACCATCATGCTTCTGATGTGAAAGTGCCTTAGTCAAGGGATCAACAATATTGTCTTTGGTTGGTACTCTACAAATGTTCACATCTCCTCATTGTATGATCTCTCATATAAGATGGAAGTGTCAATGTATGTGCTTGGACCACTGATGTAATCTGGTTCTTTAGCTTGTACAATAGCTCCATTGTTGTCACAATAAAGCTCAATTGCATCACAGATGATAGGAACCACCCCAAGTTCAGAGATGAACTTCTTGATCCACATATCCTCCTTTGCTGCATGGGATGCAGCAATATAATCAGCTCTATCGCACAATCTGCAATTGTCTCTTGTTGGAATTCTTCCAACTCACAACTTTGTTGTTGAGGCAAAACACAAATCCTGATCGGGATATGTAATCATCTTTATCGGTTTGGAAGCTTGCATCGATGTAACCCTTTACAACCAACTCTTCCTCACCTCCGTAGACAAGCAACTGATCCTTAGTCCTTCTCAAGTACTTTAGGATGTTCTTCACGGCTATCCAGCGAGGATCTCTGGGATCTGACTGGTATCTGCTCATCATGCTGAGTGCATATGAGACATCGAGATGAGTGCACAATATTGCATACATGATGGATCCAATTGTTGATGCATATGGAATCCCATTCATGTGTTACTATCTTCACAAGATTTGGGACATTGAGCTCTAGAGATGGGAACTCCATGAATCATGGGTAGTTTCACATCTTTGAGGTCTCCATGTTGAACCTCTTCAACACTTTGTCAATGTATGTGCTTTGACTTAGTCCAAGAAGCCTTCTGGATCTATCTCTATAGATCTTGATTGCTAAGATATAGGATGCTTCTCCCAAGTCTTTCATTGAGAATGTATTTCCAATCCATGTCTTTACCTTTTATAAAGCAGGGATGTCATTCCCCATCAATAGTATGTCATCTACATACAATATGAGGAATATAGTCATGCTCCCACTAAACTTCTTGTACACACAAGGTTCATCTTCATTTTGACTAAAGACAAACTCTTTGACGGCTTCGTCAATTTGAAGATTCTAGCTTTGAGATGCTTGCTTCAATCCATAGATTGACCTTTGTAGCCTACAGATTTTATTTGCAAATTTTGGATTTATAAACATTCAGGTTGTGTCATGTACACATCCTCTATAAGATTCCTATTAAGGAATGTGGTTTTAACATCCATCTGCCAAATCTCATAGTCATAGTAGGCTACAATAGCAAGCATGATCCTGATGGACTTAATCATGGCAACTAGAGAAAAGGTTTTGTCATAGTCAACACCTTGAACTTGTCTGAAACCCTTTGAAACCAATCTACCTTTATAAGTTTGCACATTTCCATCTATGTCGGTCTTCTTCTTGAAGACCCACTTGCACCCTATGGGTTTTACCCCTTCAGGTGGATCCACCAAGGTCCATACCTTATTGGTATACATGGATTCCATCTCAGATCTCATGGCCTCAAGCCATTTCTAAGAATCCAGTCCCTACGTTGCTTCTAGATAGGTAGTTGGCTCATCATCTATGACCAACTCACCGCCTTCTTGATTAACAAGATATCCAAATCTTTCAGGCTCAAGGCATGTCCTACTAGATCTACGAGGTCCCTGTGTTACTTGAGGAGATTGAGATTTCACAACCACTTGTGAATCTCTATTTTCCTCTTGTTCATCTATTGGTTGAATTTTTTCTTGTTGGTCTCAAACCTCTTCGAGCTCTACTTTCCTCTCACTGCTTCCTTTAGAAATAAATTCCTTTTCTAGGAATACAACATCCCTGGAAACAAACACTTTGTTGTCAGTTGGGTTGTATAAGTAGTATCCCTTGGTTTCTTTAGGATATCCAACAAAATAACATTTATCAGATCTAGGTCCTAGCTCATCAGGAAACATTTTCTTGACATAAGCCTTACCTCCCCAAATCTTCAGAGAAGACATATTGGGATGTTTCCTAGTCCATATCGCATATGGTGTCTTTTGAACTGATTTAGATGGTACACAGTTAAGTGTAAATGTGGCGGTTGTTAGAGCATGCCCCAGTAAGAAGTTGGAAGATCGACAAAACTCATCATAGATCGCACTATGTCCAGCAATGTGTGATTTCTTCTTTTTGATACACTATTATGTTGTGGTGTTCCAGGTGGAGTCCATTTTGATACAATATCACGGGCTCTCAGAAGATCCTCAAACTCTTGGCTTAAGTATTCTCCACCTCATCAGATTGAAGTTCCTTAATACTTTTTCCAAGTTGGTTTTGTACTTCATTCATGAAATCAGGGTTTTTTATTTATGTTTCATCAAGTAAACATAACCATACCTACTGAAGTCATCAGTAAAGGTAATGAAGTATTGATACCCACCTCTAGCATTTATTCTAAAAGGCCCACATACATCAGTATGTATGAGTCCTAATAGATCACTCGCTCTCTCATTTTTACTTGATAAGGGAGTATTTGTCATCTTGCCCAACAAACAAGATTCACATGTCTCTATTGATTCAAAATCAAAAGAGTCCAGATGTCTATCATTATGGAGTCTAGATATGTGATTCTCATTTATGTTCCATAGACGACAATGCCAAAGATATGTTTGGTTTGAGTTGTTGAGTTTTAGTCTTCTGGTGTTTACATTACGCATACTTGTCTGTAGATCTATCAAGTATAGACCATAAGACATTGGGGCACTGACATAAAAGATCCCATCTTTAGAAATGGAACATTTTCCATTCTTAATAAGAAACTCAAATCCATCCTTATCCAAACAAGATACATAAATGATATTCATATTGATGGCAGGTACATAATAGCAGTTCTGTAACTCTATTATCAGCCCAGTTGGTAGAGATAACTCATAGGTTCCTACTGCACTGGCAGCAACTCTTGCTCCATTAGCTCCACATAGTTCAACCTCGCCTTTTGCTAAAGGCCTACTTCTTTTTAGTTCTTTCACATTTGAACAAATGTGCGATCCACATCCAGTATCAAGTACCCATGATGAAGAAGTAGTAAAGTTAATCTCAATTATGTATATACCAAAAGTAGAGATCTCTATCTCTTGCTTCATCTTCCTTGATTCCCTTAATCCTCTCCATATTTTGAGTGCAGAAGACTTGGACCTTCAGCTTAGCGGGAGAACGCTTCTCTGCCTTGCATGTGTCCTTGGACTCCATTCCACTGATCACTATTATGGAACTATCCTTCTTCATTTGTGCTTTAACATTTGTCAAAATATCAAGCAACTCTGATAGCGGCTTAGCCATGTTACACAATTAGTAATACTTGGTAAACATGCTATATGATTTAGGCAAAGACTGCAAAATCATATATGTGACCAACTCTTGACCCAAAGGAAATCTCAATTTCTCTAGATGTTCTATATGCCCAATCATATTGAGCACATGGAGTCTAATTAGATCTCCCTCTATCAATTTGCATACAAACAATGCCTTAGGCATACATAGAGCGGATTCTATAGCCACTGGTATCTTAGGAATATGTAGAACACTTCTCATAGTTCTAAACCAGTTATGGAAATATATTTCAATTAAATTGTCTGATTTCAATGATGATTTCTTTGCCATTTGATTCTACAAGAGAAAACATTTGCATTTTGTCAAAACTCCTTTTGATTTGATTTGAATAAAGTTGATGATATCTAAATAGGCCTTTAATGAATTATCATTCCCACTATTTTGTTCAAAATGATAGCCCTCACTATCAATTTGGAAGATTGCAGCGTACAACCTTCTAGTGAGACAAAATCCATATTTCATCTAATCATGAGTCAGCCTTGGTTGATCGCCCACAACCAAATTATCTAGGTAGACAACCTTTGCCAATTGCATCTGAATGCAACTCTTGGATAGATGGTGTGCACAACTCTTTTTCACGATCCATCTTTATGCTTCTAGATATTTAATCTCAATAAGACCACCTAGTTAAGCCCGACCCAAAAGCCAGCACGATAGACTATGTACCTTGCTTTGGCAGACCTTCATATCTACCATCACACTTCCACAAGATGGATTGCGCACCATGCTTTGGAGTAACCTACGCTTGGTCAATCAAGCTTTTCATGTGTGCTACTTATGGAAAGCATCTAAGACTTAATATTATATTGAGGGGTTTGGTATTTATATACATATACATATCCAATCACCACATATATAGTATGTATCATATACATGCTATATCCCATAAGAAAACATGTGAAGTGATAAAGCAATAATTATGGCCATCCTATTGGTAATTCCTTGAGCCACAAGGAATTACGGTCATCTAGGTCTACATTGCATGCAACAACCTGTAGTTGATGAAGATCTATGCTTTAGTCGTTCCAAGTTGATCAACTCATCCTATGACTGATCAACTCGCCTCCTGGACAGTCGGTTGGTTGTCACCAACTGATTGTAAGTCTCCTCTAGATAGTCAGTTTGTTGGGACATCATAATCCTCGTAAGGCCACCAGTCGCTCGTCTCGTACCATCAGTTGGTCGTCTCGGTCCCTTAACCGCTTGTCTGGGCACCTACCGTTCTTTGACATAACAGGATATAAAACTATCCCACTTTTACATATTTCTTTGGGAAACCTTGAGTTACATTCGGGGGGAGCAAAGGTAGAAGAGAAGGCTCGAGTTATCTTGAGTTACATCTAAAATAGGAGAAAGGACTCGGTACGCAAACTGAGATGCAAACAACCACAGCCAACCAAGCACACACATAGGGGTTTGTAGGCCATAACCACACTACACATCCATCATTAAAACCACTTTAGGGAGACGTGTATCGATTGCATATATATACCATATCATACATTTATAGAGGGATTTGTAGTGTTTAATCGGATTTGCACATTAGCCAGTTAAAGTATTCACATCGCATGCAATAAATAAATGATGAAAAACCAAAATTTGATCATATCAATTTATCCTTAAGCATAGTATGTTGACGTGGATCTGATACCACTGTTGGGTTTTGTGGGACAGAATAGGCAGTGAAAATAAAAAAATGATCTAACCACAAACCCATAACTAGTCGATCGCATCAACAACTATACAATAGGAAAGATGGTTTAGAGAGATATACCTGGTCCTGAGGCTTTCTCAGTGACAATACCTCACAGCTAGTGCATCCTTCAACCACTTTGTCTTCGACGGCGTCTGTTCAGCTCGTGGTATAGACCCGGACTGTGGTTGACAGTCGTCCTCCTGAGTGGCAGAAATCTCCTGCCTCTATAGATAGTCCACACTGACCACCTGGAACTCTAGTCATCCTAATGGACAGACTAGAAGAAGTTGTCCCATTTTGTCAGCGTACTAGTCACTAACACACTCTCCCACCAACCCACCACCAATCATTTTTTTATAGTTGTCTTTCCCTCATTGTTCCTCCCTGGACGGGTAGAACTTGCTTGAGCTCTCTCGATTACCACAACCAGAGTGGACAACAACTTTGCAGAGCAACTGATGTTCTGAGTTGTGTGTTTTGAGAAGCCCCTTGTACCCCTCTAATATAGTAGAGGGCAGGTTCAGGGTTCCCAGTCTGTGCGGGAGTAGAATGGTTCAGATTTTCCATGAACTGATTGCACTGTGGCAGGAGAATCGATCGTTTCACAACTAAACCAATCGTTTGGGCAGGTGAGTCGATCGATTCATAACTGAACCGGTCATTTGGGAAGGTGAGCCGATCAGTTCACCCAGTGAATCAGTCATTTCACTTCCCATATTTTCCCACAATTGACTTTCCTTGTTCATTTCTAATTAACGCAAAGATTAATTCTTGTCCCAATCGAATTGAATAAATGAAATGAAAATCTTTTCTCACAAACTGGGAAAATCCAACACTGCTCGTTTGGTCCAAGTGAACCGATCCATTCACCAGTGTGAACTGGTCGTGTCACTAACCATGAGTTGATCGGTTCACCTAGTGAACCGGTCGGTTGGTGGTCCAGGTTCTGTAGAACTCAATCAATGCAGTTCTCAATCAATCTGAAACTCTAATCAGTTGGTTCAACACTTGAACTTGATGATTCTGAGTCAAGTCTATTGATGGAATGTTTATTTGATTACCTAAACACTTTAGTAATCAATCTAAGCATCATTCATGGATGAACTCCTCTTCCAGGTTAATCCTATGTGTGTGACCCTATAGGCTCCATTTCACGTTGGCAGTGAATGTCCATAACTATCTTATGACATCACAAGCAAAGAGTGGTGCCTAGTCGCACATCAATGCTACCCAAGTGAAGAGGAAAGTTGGAGAACAACTTTAAACCTACAATATATTATTGGTGTTACAGTGAATGTATAGCCCCTTTATCACTAATATCCGGATTGAACTTGAGGCATGGACTTGTCATCCTCTACAAACGTTCAATCCATGTTTCTTGAACCAGAGTAGACTATCTGAGATATATGCAAGCTCAATATCATATATTGACTTGCATGTACATGGCCATGTATTTCTCAGTCTCGCTTATCAAATGGCCAGGATATCATACTCCCTTAGGAATGACAAATTCCATGTCTATCACTCACAGTCAAGTCCCCATGTGTCAAAGTCACCCAATTATCACCGTTATGACAACCCATGTTTTAGGACTGTGTTTGATAATGTCAAAGTGTACCCAATGACATGTGATGAGTGCAGTAATTTCAGGTCTAAGAACTACAGTCACCACCAATACTATAAGAGATGATCCTGATGAACCAAGTGTGGTTTCCATACATCACTCTTATGATGGGTCTGTCTGATATACTATTCTCTAACATGTATGTGTGTGCTTGGTTTGATATCATATGTCATGACTGATGAGATTCTGTCATCAACCAACACACACTCTAGTCTTTTGTGTTATTGATGTCTATGGTTATTTCCACAATAGCAACCGACTAGGGACATAACAAGAATATATACTCTTAACATCTGTATAATCTCATTGTTCAGGTCCTTAACTTGAAGACATACGTCATTGAGTAATATGATTTTGTAGACATCTCACATGTTATATCATTATCTCAAAATAGATTAAACATATGACAGAAATTGCCTTTATTATTATTCAAATCATTTACAAAGTATGCCATTACAATCATCATATGACTGGCTCTATGGGCATACATACGAACAGTTATATCATCATCACATAATTGAACACACATATAGACAAAGTTACCTTTATTATTAATCAAATCAGTTACAACATATGCCATTGCAATCATCATATGACTAGCTCTCAGGGAACACATACCAACATCAGTAGTTTTAGAATGTATTTGAAAGGGGGAGGAGCTCATATAGTTAACCTTTGACATTGGAGTTTTTCATGAAGCTTGGAGCTTCACAAATTCTTTTCGTGTGTAGACTTGTTTCTACTTTTATCAAGCAAGTGATATAACCTTTGACTGGTTGGTTACCTACTATATGATTGCATGTCATAGAATCTTGATGTTAAGTTCCTTAAAGGATGTAGCTTTATGTACCTCGAACTTAGACTGATGAGTTTATGACTTGCACGTTGGGGCTACATATCAGGAATGCCTTTTTTGTATGCAACAAATTGATTATTACATTATTCATTAGTAAGGATATAATTACTATGGTAAGGGAAGCCTAATATTTCTATAGTAATGTTGAAACATGATTTGCATGTCCATAAGATGTCTAATTGTAAGTTGATCTTCCCTATTGTACACCTTAGGTACATGTCTTGAACCATACTAATATTGTTATATTGGTAGAATATGTAAAAATGCTCCTTTAAAGGGGAAAGGAAGGTATATATATATACAAACACACATATGTATATATAGGATATATATTCACTGCCCACGGAGGTAACTAACTTTTGTTTCCCATGGATCTATTTTGTAATAGAAAGGCACCTAATTGTAATGAGGCAACCAAAATTATAATACAAAGACTCATTTTGTAAATACAATGTGAAATTTTTATCCTCCCTCTTAGAATAGTAAAAATGATATTTATGATAGTAGTTTATGTATTATTACAAAATGAGTCTTTGTATTACAATTTTGATCATCTCATTACAATCTTGGTTGTCTCATTACAAATATTTACCTTCCTATTACAAAATAGATGCACGAGTAATTAACCTAAGTTACCCACATGGGTAGTGAATGAATGGCCATATATATATATATATATATATATATATATATATATATATATATATATATATTCTAGTTTTCCTAGTCGGGTGTGAAGCTGATTGTACTATATATCATGCTACAAGCAAAAAGAAAAAAAGCATCCAGCCTCATTGCCTTTGTGCCACCTCGAGAGTGACAGAAAGACAACTCTATACCTATAAGTCCAAGTGATGGTGATGGTACGGAACATTGTAGTTTTGATTCTCTCTCAACAAATGTGAGGTAGGATCCACCTTTTCCAATATCTTCTTTCGAAGCTATTAACAATAAAAAAAAGATGATTCTTTTTAAAATCTAGTATTGTATATCCTATTACGGTGTTGGATCCTCATTCTGGATGGCATTCAAAAGACAAACCTCAAGGGTCGACCATGCAAGGGAAGATAGATTGACTTATGAGTGAGGTACCTCTGCTTATATCTCTTTGTCTATTAGCTAAGGGACTTCCTAACCTTTTCCATTTTTTTCTAATAGTTTGACCTATCTAGAAAAATTGTCGGCCCACAAATGTGGTTTTAATCCCTCTGGTGTCCCCCCCTCTTTTCAAATTGAATAAAACACGACATAGGCTTTTTGTCTTTCCCCGGGTAGCATATATATATATATATATATATATATATATATATATATATATATATATATATATATATATATATATATATATATATATATATATATATATATATATATATATATGTGTGTGTGTGTGTGTGTGTGTGTGTATGTATATGTATATATGTATATATATATTGCCATATATTTGTTACCTAAGTCGGGTAACTAAGGTTAGTTACAGGTGCATCTAATTTTGTATCAGGATGGTATCGACCTGTAATGAGACCACCAAATTTATAATGCCAAGACATGTTTTGTTAACACAACGTCAAGTTTTAATTACGTCATTAGAAAATAATAAAAATGACATTTTTGGAGAAAAAAGATCTCTACCTCAAACTATAACCATGAGTGCAATTTTGTAACATGAATGATAAAATTGTAATCAAGACAAAATTGAAATCAAGACGGTCTAAATGTAACCAAAATTGTTGGATAACTAGTTTATGTTACCCATCTGGGTAACGAATACATCCCCATTATATATATATATATATATATATATATATATATATATATATATATATATATATATATATATATATATATATATATATATATATACCGACTAAGAATACTTAATGGTGCAGCAACCGTTGACTTTCCAACAGACCTAGTTTCCTTGTTTATATTGAAGGATTGAGTTACAAGAAATGCCTCAATGTGACTAGAGGCTTAGTATATGTGCCTTATGTTTAGAAATTTAGTCTTGATGGTTAAACATTTTATATCTTCTAAAGTTATCATTGCTTAACTACTTGCTAATCTGTTTAGCTTGTTTTTACTTTGGATGATGTAGCCATAGAGCAATGAATGTAATTATTAAAGAAGAACATAAGTCAAAGGGGCTTGAGTCTGCATATATGTTCCCCCAAGTTGTTAGGGGGAGCATAAAATGAGTTGATCTTGTAGAAACATCGAATTGTGAGAACATGATCGAAGCCACATATTAATGAATACTAAGGTATACTTGGGAATTCCATATTCCATGGTTTTTAAAATAGTGTTTGGGACTCAAAAATAGCTGATGGTATGATGGATATGTATGAGAAATGAAATGGTGAAATGAGATTTGATATGGAGGGGTTTTACCTTGTGTTTTGCACCATGAGTTGTGTACCCGGGGTAGGTCTAACTTTGGTGGATCTACTTTTAAGCATATATCCATGATAGACTAGCCATAGGAATCCCTACCTTTTGTTCACCTCGTTTCGACCCAATGTTCTTTGAAGAGATATAGGGAGCTTGGATATCCTTAAATCTTATACGGACTGCTAGGATGGCTAAGTATCACCTAGCTAAAAGGACCCAAAAAAGTTTCAACCCTATGTTGTTTGAAGAGATATAGGGAATTTGGATATCCTTAAATCTTGTACGGACTGCTGGGATGGCTTAGTATCACATAGATAAAAGGACCCAAAAAAGTATCACCTAGCTAACGGATTGAGTGGTATGCCTCAATCAAATCAAGGCATATAGAATACACTCCAGTCAAGTAAAATGATTTCTTAGGTTTATTTGGCACGGAACATGGCTCATCCTTGAATGGATAGTCCCTTTTATATTGGTATGTATGTGCTCTCTAACATCCTTACATGTCTATTTGATTATAGTATGGAAGGTAAGTGTGTAATTCCTAGTACAATAATGGTTCATAAGTTTTAATCTTATAATTAATCTCTTATATAGTTTTTATTAGTAAGTAATATACATTTCAGATGTTATATCATATCTTCGGGACTTGATATCTTACTCCTGTGATTTTTCACACTTTTTCGGTGAGCATCCCAACTATCCTAACAATGGCAGAGAAGGAGGGAATCAGCCCTAAGTTTTAAGGTGGGAGATGTTTGTGTGAAGGTATCTCATAGGTCAGTGATATCTATGTGACCTCCTCTAGAGATTAAGTATACATAGATAGAGTCATAGTTATCCCTATTTTCTCTAATCTGCACAAGAGTGTTTTTGTGGTATCCTTTGTCTTCCTTTTTTTCATTCATGCACAACATCTAGAGATGGGTTCATGAGTGTTGTCATAGTTTTCATGCTTGTTCTATAGTAATGCCACATATGTAAAGCTTTAGCTTATTTCATAAATGTTGTGAGCATGGCTCTTGGTCTTTTGTTGATTAAGGTCTTATAGTGAGAGTTATGGTATGCTATATGAATTCTTGTATAGACCATGGGTTAAATATATTGTTATTTGTGACTTATGATGATTTATTTATATAACCTCTATGTGGCTTATGTGTGTAGTGATGTTTTTTTAAGTTATAAGTTGGTTTTCTTTTGAATAATCTCGCCTTTTTAACATTAGGGTATCACACTCTACCTCCTCTAAATTCATGGTAGCCTTCTTCTTCCTCTCTACCTTCTTAGATTCATCAGTAGCATTATTCTTCCTCACTACCTCCTCACCATCCTTTCTAGCCTCCTTCTTCCTCTTTACCTATTTGCATCCATGGAAGCCTTTCTACTCCTCTCCTCCTCGAAATACATGGAAACCTTCGTCTACATTTCTGCCTCCTCGACATCCATGTAAGCCTTATGCTTCTCTCCATATCCTCAACATACATGGCATCCTTCATCTTCCTCTATACATCCTTGACATCAATGACAACCTTCTTCTTCTTCCTCTATGCCTCCTTAGAATCAATGAGAACCTTCTTCTTCCTCTCTACACCCACCACAATCATGGCATCATTCTTCTATCTCTCTAACTCCTTCGCATCCATGGTAGTCTTTTTCTTACTCTCTGCCACCTATGAATCCATGACAACCTTCTTCTTCCTCTCTACTTCATCAACATCCATCATTTGCATCTATGGAACACATGTTTATGTAAAAAATTCACAAGTTTTTACAAATATAGACACACATTGCTTTTATAAAATTAGTGATATGAGAATGATGTCAAATAGCAGAGGAACATAAATTTGTGAAACGTGGAACAAGTCTTTTCAAACATCAATATGCATCACTTTTATGAAAATGCAAGATTAGAAACCTTGTTTCAAAAAAATAGAGTAGAGGTTTGACAAAAAAATGGCACAATATCTTATAAACAAGTACACCTGCTCTATGTGTGGAATCAATACACCTATCAAGGAAAACATGGCACATATTCGTGAAAAATGACACCCTATAGAACAAATATTATCAAAATAGGTGACAACAATGATGCCCTCAGCCTTCATCATTGTTGGCTGAATCGGACTTTACCATAACCTTTGTTTTGATGGTGACAAACATTTCATACTTGTAGATCTAATGTGCTATTTGAGTATTTCAGGGTTCACGGTGATAAGGAGATCCTACCAAGTGGAAAGTCAAAGATCAATACAAATTGAAGATCAAATGCACTCAATTGTTTATGTTTTCATAATTTTACTCAAATGTAAACACTTCTATAGAGATATAATGTACAAGTACTTAGACATCATGTAAATCAAGCATTAGATCTTCCCTATTTACTTATAACCCTTAGCCAAGATCTCCCCTAGAGCTAGAGTCACTATCATCCATTGAAACACATATTTAATAGGTGGTTCAAAAGTCTGAAACGGGGACATCTTTGGTTGAGAAACTAGTCGACCAAGAAACCCTCAATAAAATTTCTTATCGACCGAGAACCACCTGGATCGAACATCTGAGCACTATTCAAAACTTTACATATTTGTGCTCTAAATTGAGTTTTGGTCAAAAATAATGTCGATCGACCCAACCTCAGTCCAAAGCTTATGACCATTAAACCAAGTGGTTGGGAGTTGGGAGTTGGAAATAGACATTGATATACAGTTGCATTAAACCCATGCTCAGTCGAATAAATGTTTAACTGAGACACAATTCACTCAACAAAATTGTCGACCGAATAGGGTTCTGGATTGTTCTTCCAAGCACAAACAAATTAGCATTTTTCATCCAACTATTATCTACCTAACGGCTAGTTAAGCACTAAGAACACTCTAGGGACTCCCAAGAACGTCCCTAAGCACTTGCAAACCATCTCGATAAATAGGAGAGGCCTTAGGACACCTAAAGCACCTAAGCTACACTTGAAAATCCATTCTAGTGAGCAACAAAGTTGAGCAACACTTGCCATCTTGTTCTTCCCATAGCCTCTTAACCACCATCTAAGAAACGCCCATCCTAAGTGGTTTGACAGGTTTAATGCTTGATATAGGATCAAAGTGCAATACTCTATTGGTGTACTTCCTTTCTCCCAATTCCCATTCACAAATTAAGCTACTTGTACTCCTTGGCTACTCCAAGTTTTGGAGGCTGCTTGAGGGAGCTTGATTGGAGATACTTCTTGGTGGAGAAATTTGCTTCAAGGTTTCTTGAGATTACTTCAAGAAAGAAGCTTCAAGGGAGGTTGGAGCTACTTCTAGTTGAAGGCTATCTCAAGTTGGTGAAGCTACTTCAAGGAGGAGAAGGATACTCCAAAGGCTTGGAGTTACTTCAAGGAAGGCTGCTTCAAGGAGGTTGAGGCTACTTCTAGGTGAAGTCCAATTCAAGAAAGGTGATTGTATTTTATTGTAACATCCTTGAGAGGTAAATAAAATTAATCACTTTCAAAATCCCAATTGGAGACAATTGGGTAGTGGACTGACAACCTTTGATTTAAAGGTTGGAACCACTTTACATTGAAGTGTCTTTCCTATTTCCTCCTCCTCCTTTGGTTGAGTGTATAATTATTTTTAAAAGCATCAAAAACCTCTATTCACCCCCTCTAGATCTTTCAATTGGTATCAGAGTATGTCTTCAAGGAGCCCTAATAGGTCTTGAAGAATGGGGGACAATGTGCTTAACAACCTCAACCTTGAAGGAACTCATGTGACTTGGACACCACCTTTTGATGGAAGCAACTACACCTATTAGAAAATAAGAATGTAAATCTACTTCCAAGGAATCAACTTATTAATTTGGAGGATGGTGCCTTCACATTATGAACTTTTTGACTACTGAATATGCAACATGGGATCCCAATAAGGTAAAACAAGTTCAATTAAATGCAAAAGCGGTAAGCATATTATATTGTTCTATTTATGTAAGTGACTTTAATAGAATATCTTCATGTGATACAGCTTATGATATACGGCATAAACTTTCAATTACACATGAAGGTATCACTCAAGTTAAAAATACTAAAATTAACATGCTTAAAAAAAGTTTGAACAATTTCGTATGCAACCTAATGAGTCCATTAGTGAAATGCATGCAAGATTTTCTTCAATAGTTAACAGCTTGAGTGCATTAGGTAAGTATATAAGTGAAGAAGATAAGGTGTCCAAGATCCTTAGATCTTTGTCTCTAAAATACAAGTCAAAGGTGACGGCCATTGAAGAAGCTAATGATATTACTACAATGAGGATGGAGCAAGTCATTGGAAATCTAGAGACTCGTGAAGTCACCCTTGAAGAAGAAGAAAGAGTAGAGGCCAAACTTCAAAAAGGAAAAAGGAAGGGCATTGCCTCCTCCTTTGCTATATTAACCCTCTTATCCCCATGCAAGTGGTTCTTTTTGGTCATGTTATTCCTCCCTTCTCTTGTGCTCCTCCTTGGATCTTGGTGGAGTAAGAAGGAGTGTTCTTGGTGCCTTGGAGGTCGTTCATACGTTGCATGTGGTGCTTGTGGTGATCCTTGGTCATCTCCAATCTTGGTGAGTGTTTATCTTCTTTATTTGGTGTTTTCTTTGAATCTTCTGCCCCATATACTTCCTCTTTCTTGGCCTTAGATTGTGTTTTGACATGGTGGTCTTTCTTGAGAGTAAGCTCCTCATAACATGGGTAATAGGCCATGTTTTGACAAGGCAACACCCAAGTGAGAGGGAGTTTTTTCTCTCTTTTCCCCCTTCCTTCTTTTGTTTTGGTTTTGAGGTTCTACTCTCTTTCTTAAGCTACTATTTGACCTTGGTGTCTTCTTGTTATTGAGGTGCTCTTGTGGCTGAGTGTGGAGCTTTTGGTGAAGATTATTTAACCCTTGGATCGTGTGCTTGAAGCTTTGGTTGTGATCTTCTTAAGGCTGGTTATATAACACTAAACCTACTCTATCATTGCACTTCTTTATGATTTTTATTATTATTGCCTTATTCATCTAAGTTGCCTTCTCACCTTGCTTGTGCTTAGTGGTAATATCTAGAGCTTGTTTGGTGGTGATCCCTTTCTTGGTTTGAAAGCAATATGAAACCCTAACCTTTTGTACCCGTCTTGGTAGATGATGTGTTGTGAAGGTTTTTCTTCATGTGTTGCTCTTAACCTTACCCCCACGATTGGTGTTCATACACCTAGAAGTTGAGGGATGTTAGGTCCAATTTTAGTTATCTTGATCTTGGTTTTCTCTTCCTTGGCTAAGGTTCTTCCTTGATAGTTTCTTAACCCATGACTTAGGGTTTTGGTGACCGGTTGTATGTGACCTTTTATTAATGACATCTATGGTTTCACCTTCAGTTTCAATTTTGTTTTGGCAACCTAGGTGGTGCATCTTGGGAGGTTGTGACACTCCCCTCATGATAGTTGTGACCATGATAGCTGTTGGGCCGAGATGCTCCTTTGAGGTTCGACCTAGTGATGTTAGGTTGAGACCCTTGGTGGGTGGTGGCCTAGTTACCCTTGGTGTTAGGGCTTTGTTTATATTTTTCTTGAGTTTAGACTCATCCTAGAGGGTAGGGTCGTGACCATGATGGTATTGAGTCATGACATGGGTGAAGGATGCTCGTCTTGGATTGCAACATGGGTGGAGGTCGAGACACCTCTGGTCGAGGTGCTTTGGTGAAACCCTAACCCTAAGTGCCATGGGTGCGACATGGTCTAGATGTTGAAGGTCGCGACATGTGATAGATGGTTGAGACACATGAGTGTTGCAGTTGTGACATGGATCATAGTAGGTGGTCATGACCTATGAGTTTATGTGGTCAACCTAGGGTGATGGTAGGTGGATGCAAAACACATTTAAACACCTAATGATAACCATGTATGTATGATACTTAAGCCATATATGATGCTTTTAGAAGGTTAGATAATCAACTCTCATTATGCTTACAACCAAGGCTCAATCAAAAGTCATCACTCAAGAAAGTGATGAAACAAGTGAAGGAGATGATGAAGAAGATGAACTCATTGTAAATGCTAAGAAATATAGAAGGTATAAATCTAACAAAAATTCTAGTGATTCTTCTTCTTCTTCCCTTAGGTGCTTTTAATGTGGTAAGAAAGGACATGTAAATAATGAATGTCCTAAGATCAAGAAAGGGAAGAAATCCTCCTTCAAGAAGAAAGACAAGGGAGATAAAGCTTACAAAGTTACTTGGGATGAATCAAGCGATGATAATGAAAGTGTAGATGAATAAGTGGAATGTATCATGGCTAAGGAAGATGAAAATTATGACTCAAGTTAGGCAAGCATTCTTTAATTATCTAAAGAAGAATTAGTTACTAGTCTTGAAGAAATACATGATAAATATGTTGATTGTAAGAAGAAATTGAAGAATCTTACAAAAACAAATGATGATTTGCATGCTAAATTATATATTCTATCTTCTGAAAATGAAAGTCTTATATCTGAATTAGATACTTTGAAATCATCCATAAATGATCATAATGTCAAGTTGTTTGCTCTAGAAACAAACTATAATTTTCTTTGCCAAGAAAAGTTTGAATTGCTTGCTAAGATAAATAATCTTCAAACTCAACCTTTTCTATGTATTCATTTGGATTATAATGTTATTGTCAAAGAAATAGATATCTTTTTATCTAGCTTATATCAAGAAAAATTAGACATTAAAGGAAAATTGATGAAATCTCTAAGCTACAAAAACATTAGTAGCTTGAAAAATAATGACATTCTTGATGAAATTCTAGAAAGCTCGGTTGGTCAAATTGGGAGGAGAGGCCTAGGTCATGTACCTAAAGATAAATTCTATCAAAAACCTAGAGATACAAAGACACAAGTACCTAAGACTAAAGTCATGTATGTGCCTAAAAATGACCAAAACGCTAAAAAGAGAAATGAAATTGATTTCATTTGCTATCATTATTGTTTACAAGTTGGACATTATTCATTTTCATGCACTTACAAGAAAATTAAGGAAAAAGATCTAGTTTGGGTTCCAGAACCACAAACTTAGAAACATGGAACATTTAGTTTATATTTGACTTAAACTTTAATTTGAAATCCATATTGTCTTATCTCAACTAAAGAAAGCTTTAATTTGCATATTCTTGTATGATTTGATTGGAAATAACAATATGTTTTGTTTGGAATTGATACACTTACTGAAAACACACAAAACTTCATCTCGGATGACAAAGTTCTCGACCGAGACCTCTTCCGATTGAAGAAATAATCGACCAAAGAGAAATCTGTCAAAAATTGCATTTTTTGACAAATTCTCCCGATTGACAATTATTTCAACCGAGAACACTTCCGGTCGAGGAAATGTTCAACTGAGGATAGTTTTGTCAAGAACTATTATTGAATTAATAAATATGTGCTTATATTTAAATTTTGTGCTTTAACCTGTAAAGAACTCTTCATATTAATCTATTCTAAAACATGACATGTTTTAATTAATTCTCCAAACTAAAAGGACCACCACATGGATACCAAAATCTACCTATTTTGTAGGATTGGGTGGTTGATAGTGGTTTTTCCAAACATATGACTGGAAACAAGGAGGTTTCCAAACACTTGAAGAAAAGAAGAGTGGAACAGTCACATTTGGGGATAATGTCAAAGGTAAAATTATTGGGATAGGTAATGTTGGTACAAACCTTCAAATTGAAAATGTACTACTTGTTGATGGATTGCATCACAACTTGATTAGTGTTAGTCAATTGTGTGATAGTGTCTATGAAGTTCTATTTAACAAATATTGCTGCAAGCTACTTATAGAGAACATTATGATGTTGTTTATGAAGAAAAAGAATAGGAAATCTATATATACTTAGACCTAACCCTATGCAAGCTATTGTTGGAAAATGTCCTCTTGCAAATGATGAACCTTTACAATTATGGCATAGAAAATTAGGTCATGCAAGCACACATGTCATCAAAAGGTTGATTAAGTATGATATTGTTCGTGGTTTACCTAAACTTTCTTCTGATAAACCTAAAAACTGTGAACCATGTACTCTACGCAATCAAAATAAAACTTCTTTCAAATATAAAACCTTAGTACTACTAGATCATTAGAACTTATTCATATGGATTTATTTGTCCCTATGAGGACTCAATCTATTGGTGGTAAAAGATATTTCTTTGTTATTGTTGATGATTATAGTAAATATACATGGGTTCATTTTCTTTCAACTAAAGATGATACTATTAGAATATTCATTCAACTTTGTCTAAGATTGAAAATAAACTACAAAACAAAATATGAACCATTATAGTGATCATGGTGGGGAATTAGAAAATCACATCTTTGAAGAATTTTGTACATCCCAAGGGTATACTCATAATTTTTCAGCTCCACGCACCCTACAAAAAAATGGGATAGTAGAAAGGAAAAATCAATCCTTACCAGAAATGGCTAGAATAATGTTACTTGGATATAATACACCTAAAACCTTTTAGACTGGAATAGTAAACACAACATGCTATGTATTAAACCATGTATTACTTCACTCCCATCTTAAGAAAACTTCTTATGAACTCATCTTCAACAAGAAACCAAGAATTGACTACTTTCATACCTTTTGTACACCCTGTTACATCTTAAATACAAAGGACGATAGAAAAAAATTTGACCCTAAATCACATAAAGGATTCTTCTTGGGATATTCAACTTCTAGTAAGGCATTTAGAATCTACAATACTATTTCTAGAAAAGTTGAGGAATCAGTTCATATCACATTTCATGAAATGACAACACAAAGTGCTGAAAATGAAATTGAAAATGGAAACTTAAATGATATTACTCATCAAATTGAGGACCTAACCATATCAACTAAAGATTATCAAAAATCTAAAATTGAACAACATAATAATGAGGTACAATAGATTATTCCTAGAATAATCAAAGACCATCCTCAAGACTTAATCATAGGAAATCCTTTAGATAAATTAAAAATTAGATCATCATTTAGAGATGTTGCAAACATGGCCTTTGTATCAATTGTTGACCTAAAAAGGTAAATGAAGCTCTAAAAGATGAATATTGGATAATGGCTATGCAAGAAGAGCTAAATCAATTTACTAAGAACAATGTATAGGACTTAGTTCCTAGACCTCAAGACAAAACCATCATTGGAACTAAGTGGGTTTTTCAAAATAAACTTAATGAAGTCGGGGAAATAGTTAGAAACAAAGCTAGGTTGGTTGCTCAAGGATATAATCAACAAGAAGGGATAGACTTTGATGAAACCTATGCACCTGTGGATAAACTTGAAGCCATTAGAATGTTATTAGCTCTAGCTGCTCATTAAGACATCAAACTATTAAAATGGATGTAAAAAGTGCATTTTTAAATGGAATCATAGAAGAAGGAAGTATGTGTTGCTCAACTACCTAGTTTTGAGATTCCTAACAAGATTGACCATGTTTATAAACTTAAGAAAGCTCTTTATGGTCTAAAACAAGCACCCAAAATTGGTATGAAAGACTTAAAACTATCTCTTTGATAATGGTTTCTCCATTGGAAAATCAGATTCCACATTATTTTTTAAAACATATGAATCAAACTTTGTTATTGTTCAAATGTATGTTTATGACATCATTTTTGGTGCTTCAAATGATTCATTATGCAATCAATCCATTGACGTCATGTAAAAAAAATTGAGATGAGTCTTATGGGAGAATTGACATTTTTCCTTGGTTTTGAAATAAAACAAATGCCCGCCGGAATTTTTATAAGCCAAGATAAATACACCAAGGAAATCTTAAAATAATTTAGTATGGAAAACTACACACATGCTACTACATGTATGGCCACTTCTACTAAAATTGACAAGGATGTGGATGGTGAACCCATTGATGATTCCTTATATAGGGCCATGATTGATAGCTTGCTATATTTGACCGCTTCTAGACCGGATATCATGTTTGTTGTTGGACTTTGCACTAGATTTCAATCAAAAGCAATGCATTCTCATTTTCAAGTTGTCAAAATATTTTAAGATATCTTGTTGGCACTATAGACTATGGTTTGTGGTATCCTAAAGGTCAATCGTTGGATTTAAAAGCTTACACTGATGTTGATTACGCTGGATGTCGTATTGACCGAAAGAGCACAAGTGGTGGTTGTTTCTTACTAGGAAGAGCCTTAATATCTTGGTTTAGTAAGAAACAAAATACATTTGCCCTATCTACCACTGAAGTCAAATATGTAGTTGCTAGATCATGTTGTGCTCAAGTGCTCTATATGAACAAGTTTTGAATGATTATGGTTTAGCATTTTCTTCTACATCAATTTTCTGTGATAATACTAGTGCTATAAACTTGGTTCATAATCCTATTTTACATAGTCATACCAAGTATATTGAGATTAAAAATCATTTCTTAAGTGATCATATTTTTAAGAATTATATATCTCTTCATCATGTTGATACAGAAGAGCAATTAGTTGATATCTTAACCAAACCTCTTCCTTTGGATCAATTTCAATATATCAGAAAAAGGTTACTTATTACTCCCCTAGAAGATGTTTTCTTTGATATATGTGCTCAAAATTCTTGATAATTTTATGATTTGAAATTCACATGAATTTTAGTGCATATAATATTAGAAATATTCCTTTGTGTATCCACAATAATTTATTATCATGAACAAGCACTTAAACAAGCTCAAATTTGATTACACAAAAACTACTCATAGTGTCATATTCGGTCGACAAACTAGTTGACCGAGAAAGTCCTCAATCGACATAATTCTTGATTGAGTTTCATTCAGTGGGACCCTCGGCAAACCATGTGAATCTTAGCTGAGATTCTTCTAGAAACCTCATAGACCGAAAAAATGTCCACATAGGTCACTCGGTTGAAATATTCTCGAACGAGTCCTTGACTATCGTGACCAGAATTTTAAATTCCAACATTGACCGACTAGTCGTTACAAAGATTCATTGGAAAAGAGTCATTGGGGTCTCGGTCCAAGAGTTTGTTGACCAAGTAGAGTTTTGTTTTGCTATAAATAGCACCCCAGTCCACCCATTTTCTTCACAACTCAAGTGCTCTCTTCTCCTTCGCTTCTCTAGTGTTTCTTAGAGCTATCCTCCAGAAACATTCATCCCCTATCATCTCTACCTCTTATTACACCACTCTTTGATCAAGATGGCCTCCGCTTCAGCTCGTGGTGGGAAGAAGCAAGTTGTCGCAAGGAAAGGAAGTACGCTTACTCCAGCCTTGAGCGTCATCAACGACATCCCTTTCAACGATGTTGCTGATGGAGAACTCTACTTAAAGCTCACCCCAAAGTCTCCTCTTCCTTGATAGTCGGTGGACCTCAATGACTTTGTCACTCTTCATGATCTCCCTCAGCTTTTCAAGGTGCAAAAACTGACAGAGTTTCTTATCTTCTCCTTTCGTTTCTGGTCCACCCAAGTTGTTAATGAATTCTATCTCAACCTTACTAGGGACTCCAATGGCCCATTTTCTTTCAGTTCCATTGTTGATGGGTTATCCTTCCATTTTTCTAAAAATGACATTATCAAAATGCTAGATATACAGCGGAAGAATATGGAGAATTTCTAGACCTAACCACTAAAAATTGATAAATGTATATTTATCATTGTTATTTACATCTTTTAGATATCTTTCTACGATTGTTTTGTTATTTATTTTTTTAGTTTTGTAATTAATTGTATTATTTTAGATTTTTCTCTTTATTTGGAGTTTTGATTATATTTGATTGGTTTTTTGTAGAAAATGGTCTTACAACTCCAATGATTAGTTTTCCTTGGAAAATATTTTGTACAATTCCCCCAGTGCTTGAAATTAAAATATATCTATCACCAAAAGTGTCATAACTTCTACATATAAAATTCAAATTGGGTGTACAAGTATTCTTTGGAAAAGAAATTTAATTTCCTAAAATTAAATCCTATTATTTGGATCTCTTTAGAGCTATTATGGGAGATAAATTCTCTTAAAATTACTGTTGCGGGAATCTGTAACAAAAAGAAGGTGAACAATCAATATAATTAAAGGCAATCGACCGTTTTCTCTATTAACGAGATCCAAAAAGTTTTCTAGAGAGTCTTGTATCTAGGGTTTTCACCCCTCCTTCCCCTATAAAAGGAGGGGAGACTTTGTAAGAAAAGACATCCAGTTTTTAGTTGTAGACTACGTCTTCTATAACGTTGGATCTCATTTTAGTTTGTCTTTATTCCAGTCTCATTATGTTTGAGTAAATTCTTCTGAGCCATGGGGAGTAGCCCCTTAGTCCGGTTCTATTCAATACAATCAATTCTATTTCTCTATTGAAAAAATGTTTTCTCTCTGTTTATGCGTAGTTATTTGGATGATCTGATATATTTTTATGGAGTGATATGACTGTGGATCTCTGTGAGAACGAAATAATAGTCTCTTAATTTCTATTATCATCTTTTCATCTTTTTAATCTTATTCTTGTTATAATCCTTAGTGACACGACCAGCTGAGCCTTGGGTTTGAACTCCATAGTGAATTCACATGCTTCTTGATATGATCGCGGATAGTGTCATGTTGGACGATTGGGCAATGATCTGTGAACGTTAGGACCAACGAGTTCTCAGGAAGTCTGACCCTTGTGAGTTTGTCCGTAAGGACATGCAACCACAAGATCCTGATTTGATCCTTGGAGTTTATAATTTGATTAGTTGAATAGAAACATAATTTTTGTGGTGATCCTCCAGACCCCCAGATCTTTATTTCTTTTTTTTGGTCGGTCAAAAATCTTGTTGTTATAATATTACCAAAACTTTGGGTACAAAACATTGTGCCCCTTAACCAGTAGGGATGAAACATCCTAAATAAGAAACAATAAGATCTTAAAGAAGACCTCCAGAATGGAAGAGGAAAAGAAATCTACGTCTGCTTTAAAAGACAAAGGCCCCAAACAATTTCTATGGGGCAGCAACCAACACAACACTAACAATAAAAACACCTTCAAGATGTGCCATCATGGAAATCTGAAAGTGGAACATAGAACTAAAGCAGACGTTATCTTCAAGAGGAGACAGGGATCATCTTCCACCACCAACCTTCAAAATCTTCAGGTCACTATATGGATGAGCAAGCATCCAACAAGGGACCCCTTACTATTGTGTTCTAAGGCACTTCATCTAGTACCTGGGATGGACCCAGGTCCGAAAGACACCAAGATGACCATCGAGATGTAGAAGATAAAGCAACAGAATCCATCCATAAGCTAACCATTAATAAATGTCCTTGAGTTGGGCACTGGCTTTCCTCCACTGGCGTTTGATTCATTCCCTGAAGATGTGAAATCTAGGTAGATGACCAGCCCCTCTTCATTAATCAACAATCACCAGATAACAGACCATGCACATATCTGCTACACCAAGGAGACTAACCAAATGCCCCAGCTCCTGATTCACCCAGGAGCGAGCTCCGAAGGACATCAGGTCGAACACCTTCAGGGTGCTCTACCTCGCAGCAGCAACACAGGGAAACACGAGCCCCAAACGACCTTCCCCTGTCGTGGACGCTGGAAGCATCGGGGACCTACCTTCAGGAACCAGAGCTTATGTTTGCACAGTAACAAAGTGCCAAACACCTGGAAGGCATTCCTATACACAGCAGTAGAAGGAGTAAAGGAGGATGAGGAGGAAACTCCTCCCCCTTAACCCAGCAACCACACGATCTTCAAGCATCTAGAGGTCGAGGCCAGAGAGAACCTCCAAGCACCTGGACGATGTCCGTGATGGATCACTCTTCTCTCACAGTAGAGTTTCGGCGAGGTACACAAAGGTGACACTGACAAATGCAACCGAAAATCCACACTCAACATCTTCTATGGAATGGCTTTAGCAGAAGCCCTATGTTTCCTCGTCGAGAAGGCGTACTGGGAGTTCGAGCTCAGCTTCCGTGATCTGCTGGTGGTAATGTCGTCTCGGCGATATCCCAGCCGATCTCGTCCCCATCCGTTGGTTCTTCTATGACGCCTTCTCCCGATGCATCGAAGGCAGCGTCTTCGACGGTGCCAAGATGGACCTCGTATCCTTTACCGAGGAGCTACTCAGGTCGGACTCTAGGGATGAGCAGCTCATAGGTGATGGAGGGGTGGTGGCCCTAGAAAGCACACGACGCCGCCCGAGCCCCACCACCAGCAGATGGAGGCGAGCCGCTAGCCACCAGTAGAACCTCCATGGAAAGCGGAAAGGCCAGGAAGGTGGAGAATAAGGTAGGGAGGGAAAGAGGGGAGAAGGATCGAGGAGGAGAAGGGCCAAGGGGAGGGCACGCCGAAAGGGAAGGGCACCCCTCCCCTCAGCGGGGAAAACCCTAGAGAGAAGCGAGAGCTTTTCATTCTAGAGAGAGAGAGCGAGACAGAGTTAAACTTTATTATTAGAACTTTTATTTTTATTCTTAGTTTTAACAGTCCTCTCAAATTGGAATTTAATTCTTATTCTTATGATCGGATTTGGATCTCGACCTTTCTTTTCCGTCGTCCCTTGGATTGATATCTATCTATACTAAATTGACTTGTTGTTCGCAGTAAGTTAACTGAGTTAGAAGGTTAAACTCTAGAGTTTTTTCTAGTGATTGTTGTGTGTACAATGACGCACATCAATTTGATGCCACTGTCGGGGATGGCAAAGTTGTTCTTTAGATATGGTTGCTTGTATATCTTGTATAATCTTATTTCATATTCTCTAACTTGTATAACTTTAGTCTTTTTTATAATTTCTTTCAAAATTTTTGTTATTTCTTTTTGCCTTCTGAGCACAATTCTAAAGTGTTTCTCCTCTTTTTGTTGAGTTTCCATTCCAGTAGTACTGCTTTCTAGTTAGTTTTTTATAATTTTAGTTTATTCTATAATTTTTTAGATTTATACTTTTTAGTTCTCTTTGTAATTTTGACTGACCCCTTATCTTGTAATCTCTCTACTCGCATGCGTTAATTGGCATATCTTTTAGGATTTTTTTTTCAAATGGAGTGGGCATTCCAATACCCCCCAACAATGTAATTATTGTGGTCTTTACCATCATGCATCTCTTTCATGTCTGACTTTACCCCATACTTATGGTAGCACCCCTTTTAATTATGAGCCCTTTCATCCTGGTGGGTACAATGTGAATCAACATTTTTCTAAGAACCATTATGAGGAACCTTGTAATCCATATTCAGAGGGGGGTATGATCAACAAAATTTTGGGGGTTATGACTAACAGAACTTTAGGGGAAATGGACCAATTTATGATACCCATTATAATCCTCGGCAAGAAGAGAAACTTAGGGCCCTAGAGAAGATGGCAGTAAAATTGGTAACCAACCAAGCCTTGTTAGACACTCTGTTGGAATCCAAATCCCAAAACCTAGATGTTCCAAATATGTTCCCCTATGATTCGGTGACACCTTGTATACTGAATCTTCCCACTAAGACAGATGCAATGGAAATTACAATCCACCATCTTATGAGATTATTATGAGGAGAAATTCCACAATCAATATAAGGAGCACAATGCCCAAGAATACTATGAGGGGTATGGTGAGGATGGCCAAAATTTTAGGTTGTATAAATCCTATGGTGAAATTGAATTTAATCATGAACTGAAAGAGAGACTTAAGGCCCTAAAGAAGATGGCAGTAGAAGGACAAGAAAAACTTGAATCCAGTCAAGCATTGTTAGCTACCTTACTAGAGGCTCAATAACAAACTCCCCCTGTAGTTTGAGGGGGACATTGCCGCATTTTATCTCAAAGAGGATCCCCCTCTTTCTGACAAAATATGTTGAGAAACCTAAGATAGTTCTTCCTGACAATGATGACGATGATCCTATTTTTGTGTCATATATGTCAGATCCTAAAGAAATAGAACAAACCATGGAGCCATATTTTGTGTGTGATGTGGACGTTGGTATCCCTACCTTTCCTTTAGAGACTCTATTAATTGAATATAAAATGTCAAAGAATGAGAGTTATTCTAAAGATCCAACAACCCCTCCCATCCTAATATAAACCCAATTGATATCAGAGACCAAATCCCTTTTTTTGGGTCTATTTTGGATAATGAGCATCCAACCCCCTTTGACAAAACAATTCCTCCCATTTTGACATAGCTTGTTCTCATTGTACATAAGGCGGATGTAGAAGGAGAGACACCCGTGGAAAAGCCCATGCTTCCCCTTCTGTTGTTTGCAAGGAAGACATCCTCATCCCTCCTAAATCCTTGGGGACCCCTTGTACAAAAGAATTAGATCCATATGTTATATCAACAAAGAAACTTACCAAACCCAATGTTGATGGCATTATTTTCAAGGAGACACAAAACACTTTCGTGAATGATTTGAAATCTTTTGTATCAACATCAATTCTCCCAAACGCATGTCATTATGATGGTGGAAAACCTGAGTCAGATCATCCACATGACTATGTTCATCCTTCTCTACCAGCATTACTTACCGAGTACTCGCCAACTTCTCCCAATCCACATTCATCTTCAACACTTCCCTTGCTATCAAAGGAAGATATGTGGATCTTATTGGAGGGAATGTGAGTTGAAAGAAAATATTAACACCCCACTGTGCTTCCATGATTACCCTATCATAGGGTACAATATGAAGCTCCTATTATATAGGTACCATCCCTCATACACATCTCCTTTAGCTGGACATTTTATATCTACTAGGGCCACCTAGACACCCTCTTCTTTCCTCCATATTGGATTTAAGTTTTGCTAGAGACAAGAAAAATTTGAAGTCCACGGTAGAGGTGAGTGGTACGTACTCTTTCCACCCACTCTATCTTAATTTTATGCAAATTTTCATTATGTTATATAGTTTAGTTTTAATTTTTCAAAATTTTCTAAAATTTTAATTTTTTTTAGTTTACCCCTTATCTAGTTAGTCAGGTTGAATAGACATTATCATTGTAACCCTTTTAATTTAGTAAATCGTTTGTAAAAAAAAATTGCCATATCAAAAACCAACATGCCACCTAGGACCCCTAATAACATCACTCTTTGGAATAGTTGGCAAGTCATAAGGAATCAATCAGAACCAAGCATATTTTTTCCTTATATGTAAGCAAATGGATTATCTTGTTACAAAACTTATATGATGTGAATTATAGGAATATTCTTACTAGAGTAATGACACTCTCTGAAGAAAAAAATGTTAAAAGTTATAAGCACAAGAACATCTCTTCCTTCCCTCTAATTTTCTTATAAAAAAGATAAGCAAAGAATCACCACTGGACAAAAATCAAGTCCGGGGTGGCGTGCTTCTCAAAATAAAAATTCCATACCCACAAAGGGGTGTATCATCAAAAGATGCCAAAAGTATACATAAAAAATTGTGACCAATATAGCCACAACTCCACAAATTCAAATCCCGAGTCAAATAGAGGATGGATAAAGAAAAATTATCACTTCTTTATTTTCACACTCCCCATTTGTCCTGTTCTTATGCAACAACTTACAAAAAAAATTGAGAGTGTCAAAGTGAAAGTAAGATGAAGCCTATTTTCAACAAAATCTTGATTTAGAAGCAAGATATGATAGTTGTTTTGATAGGGAATATATAACTTTTTTGACATAATAGGGAATATAGAACTTTTTGGTTTGTGGTTTTAGGAGATTGGGTCACTTGGTCAGAATTTGGAGGTAAGGATTGTAGTGATGTTACAACTATGAGGAATGACATGCTGAGAGTATAAATTGGACTTTATTTGTGATTTTATTTGCTTGAGGACAAATACAAGATTCAAGTCTAAGGTATTTTGATAAATGCATATTTATCAATTATATTTACATCTTTTAGATATCTTTTTAGGATTATTTTGTTATTTATTTTCTTAATTTTATAATGAATTGTATTAGTTTAGATTTTTATATTTATTTAGATTTAATTATATTTGGTTGGATTTTTTGTAGGAAAATGGTCTAACCATTCTAATGATTAATTTCCGTGCGAAGATTTTTGTACAATTCTCCTAGTGCCTAAAACTAAAGTATATCCAACACCAAAAGTGTCATAACTTCTTCATACAAACTCCAAATTGGGTGTACAAGTATTCATTGGAAAGGAAATTTAATTTTATAAAAGAAAATTCTATTATTTGGACGGATTTAGAGCCTTTAATGGGAGAGAAATCCGCTCGAAATTTCTATTATCAAAATCTGTAGCAAAAAGAAGGTGAACGGTCAACATAATTAAAGGCAGTCGACCGTTTTTCATATTAGCCAGATCTAGAAAGCTTTCAGCCACCAGTCAGGAGTTTTCTAGAGAGTCTTGTATCTAGGTTTTCCACCCCTCCTTCCCCTATAAAAGGGGGGGGATCCACAAGAAAAGACATCTAGTTTTTAGTTCTAGACCACATCTTTGATGATGTTGGATCTCATTTTAGTTTGTCTTTTTTCCAGTCTTGTTATGTCTGAGTAAATTCTTCTGGGGCATGGGGAGTAGCCCCTTAGCCCAGTTCTATTCAATAAAATTAGTCTTATTGCTCCATCAAAAAATGTTTTCTCTCTATTTATTTGTGGTTATTTGGATGATCTGATATATTCTTATTGAGTGATATGATCGTGGATCTTTGTAAGAACGAAATAATAGTCCCTTAATTGCGATTATCGTCGTTTCATCTTTTTAATCTTATTCATGTTATAATCCTTGGTGAGGTGACCACCTAAGCCTTGGGTTTAAACGCCAGTTTGAATTCACATGCTTTTTGATATGACTGTGGACAGTGGCATGTTAGATGGTTGGGCAATGATCTGTAAACGCCGAGACCAACGGGTTCACGAGAAGTCTGACCATTGTGAGTTTGTTTATAAGGACATGCAACCAAAAGGTCTTGATTTGATCCTTGAAATGTAGAATTTGATTAATTGTATAGGAACATGGTTTTGGTGGTGATTCTCTGGACCCCATATCTTTATTTCTTGATCAGTTAAACTTTATTTCAGCACTTTTATTTTTATTCTTAATTTTAGCAGCCCTCTCAAATCAGAATTTAATTCTTATTCCTACGATCAGATTTGTATCTCGAACTTTCTTTTTTACCAACCCTTGGATCGATCCCAATCTATACTAAGTTGACTTGTTGTTTGCAGCAAGTTGACAACCGAGTTAGAAGGTTAAACTTTAGTACTTTTCCTACTGATTGTTGCATGTACAATGAGGTGCATCAAAAATCCTATTCCAAAATTCCACTGAAGACAACACCATAAGCCTTAGTGATATCAAAAAGGTTATCTTTCTTTCCAACACCTAATCACATGAGCATAGGGGAACTTATTATGAATACCTTCTTAACCCCTAAAGCTAGGATAGTGAATCTAATCATTTCCCATAACATTTATCCTAGAGCCAATAAAACTGAAAATCCATAATTTAGGATGTGCCTTATCTATACCATACTTGAAAGAATTCATGTGAACTTTGTTTGCATCATTCTATCCAATATGTTTGATTTTTTTGGAAATCCTCATTGTGCTGATTTTGTTTGCCATATATCCAATGTTCTCTTGACAAAACCTAGAGGACTTAGGCTACAAGTGTGATAGATGTTCCCAAATAATTACCCAAAACATTGTTGATCAAATGGGAATTGACTTTTGGGCACAAAAGAGGTAGAACCGAAGGTGAGACATCCACTGAAGCAAATCCTCCACCTTCTACTCCTCCTAGCTATTCCATAGAAAACCTTGCCAATGATGTTTCCTATCTTAAAGGGGCCACTTATCAACTTGGGAGACATCTAGACTAAAATCATCATGCCATGACCTATCTAAACCAAAGAATGTAAGCTTTATCTCCTAATGTTCCTGACACATACCCTTATGCAGTCTATCCCAGGAGCATTTATCCTTTTAATCCCTACATCCAATACACCCAAGTTGTACCACCACCATCAATTGATATTTCCCATACCCAATACTCACCCATGCAACTTCAGGGTATAGCTACTCACTTCAAATTTGATATGGCACCTACATTTCTAGAAGCATATGCTCTCACAAAGACAGGTGCACTTGACTGGAAAACACTTAACAAGTATTATGGTGATACTCCATTCCATGGGAAAGATCCTGAAGTTGATGTAATCTTGAACTCTTTCAAGTGATATTTTTATCCTATGTAGTGAGTAGTAAAGCATATGTAATCACTTTATCATCAATGAAATTGAGCTTGTTTGTGATCACTTGTTCATGATAGTAAAAATATATCTTGTGGATTTCATTGGACATTTTTCATCACTTTGTTTTCTTTCTAAAAATTGTGTATGCTATTGAGGGGGAGTATTCCATTCATGGGGAGTAAGTTTAAAATGATTATATGGCTATCTTCTTGAAATGGCAAAGGGGGAGAAATAAAATAATTGAGCTTCATGATCTCTTTCCTTGACACTGATTGGTGCAACATTTCCTTAAGAGATGGATATTATGTTTCATATCTCTTTAGGAATATTAGCACACATTATAAGAACAAGAGAATATAGTCAACTTAGTATATCATATGTATAAAACTCATCTCATTTAAATTATTTTGATTATATCTTGGAAATGGTTGTCATCTTCAAAAGGGAGAGATTGTTAGCTAAATTGGATAGTAACATACCCTTTGTTTTGATGTTGACAAACATTTCATACTTGTGGATCTAATGTGCTATTTGAGTATTTTAGGGTTCAAGGTAATAAGGAGATCCTACCAAGTGGTAAGTCGAAGATCAATACAAATTGAAGATCAAATGTGCTCAATTGTTTATGCTTTCATGATTGTACTCAAATGTAAACACTTGTACAAAGATATAACGTACAAGTACTTAGACATCATGTAAATCAAGCATTAGACCTTCCCTATCCACTTATAACCCTTAGCTAGGATCTCCCCTAGAGTTAGAGTCACTATCATCCATTGAAACACACATTTAGTATGTAAAGAGGCGGGATCACCCCCTTACTAAAAAAATTTGAAGAGTTAAAACATCCATTCCAAACACACTCAAATGTATGCTAGAATATGTGTAACATTTTCAAATTTTAATAAATGGTATTCAAAACAACCAAAGTATAGCAACAGAATAAAAATGTTGACTATATTCAATTTATTACAAGGTTAGTACAAAAGTACATCATAATATCCCGTAAGGGTTTACATGTATGATACAACATAAGGATCTAAGTAGAGGGAAATCTAAACCATGACAACTTTGTCTCCAAGCTTTAACTCCTTAAGCTAGTCCAAAACTTCATGCCTTATCATCCAAGTTCTTCACCTAGGGTTGGAAGCATACCCCGATAAGAAGAGAAAATAGATGACATCAGCAAAGGTTGGTATGTGCACACTAAATAGGAAATTGAGCAATAAATGGAATAAAGGACATCAAAGTGTAAAGGCTTCCCATAAAAAAGATAAGGACAACCCAAGTGGGTATCAAGAGAAATGATTTTCAATGACAAAAGAGATACTTGCCAAAATTAAAATAATAAAGTTGTGCCATACTAGCACATGTAAAGAAAGTAGGGCACGCACGCCTACAATTATCATCAACCTGCATGCATGTGAGATAAACATAGCCCTAGAACAATATAAACACAAAGGCGGCCAAGTCTCATAAACTTGAAACCTGGTAGAGAAAGGAATACTTCTAATCTCCCAAATATATAAAACATGGGCTAAGAATCACACATCTTGTCCTGGGTATGAGGTTCCTTTCCATCCCAAAAGAGTAGGAAATATCACATCTTCTCGGCAAGTAATAACACATCTGCCATAAAAACCATTGCAATTACACTACTCTAGTGCTATTGAATCACATAGCATATTAAATGTAGAGGCAAGTAGAAAGTATAGTCAGATTATATAAACTAGTCACCACATAAGTGACCAACATATACATCCACCTCATAAGTGGGAAAAAGACACCACATGTCATCTTTTAGATTTCCATCATGAATAAAGAATAAGATAAGAGTTAAAAAGAATATCCATGATCACATGATCAATATTAAATAAGGTAGTGCACATGAACCATGATTTTCAAAAGAAAAGACATTGTGTATAGGCTAATGTCCATAGGACAAAGGGAATGAATAAGCATAGGTGAATTTCTCAACTTAGAAGAATAGGGGATACATCATACATTTAGAGAGAAGAATCAGAAACTTCTCAATATAGAAATAATGTGGGATGCAATCATACCTCAACTTCAGAATCTAAACAGTCCAAGTCAGTCCTAGATCCAAGACTAGACATCCAAAGAACTTCTGTGGAAGATGGATAGGTCTAATAAGTAAGGTTCCCAAGCTTAGAGAGTCTGGTTTCTCCAACAAAGCTCCTATCTCGAGCAAGAAGCACCTTCTCCACTTTAGTGGTGAAAAACCCTAACAAAAGAACATGGAGATGAGGTGTTTATGGGTTCTAGGTGGGGTTTCACCATGGAAGGCCATGGTTTCGACCTGGAGAAAGATGTAAGGAAGACTAAAAACATGAAAATAGGGAAGGAGAGGAGAAAACTTACTATTTTTGGTCAAAATATCCAAGGAGGAGCTTTGGAAACCCTAAATAGAGCAAATTTGGAACCCTAGGATCCTTCTTCACCAAAGTACGCACCTTCTTTTACCTTGGGATAGAAACTTCATGGACAAATAGAGTAGGAGTTATTCTCTAAGCTAGTAGAAAGAAAGAAGAACAAGAGTTTTCGAATTTAGAGTTGGGAAGGGGTAGATATGGCTATATAAAGAAAGAGGTCAAGTATGAGGTGTCTATGAGACTTTCCATGTGTCATGTATAAGGGTGTCCATGGACATGCAAGCCTTTATGGATAAGGAAGAAGCCAAGCATAAGGTTTCAAGTTAATTTCCATGTCTCCAATGCTAAGGGTGCATATGGACATGCAAACCTTTATGGATAAGGAAGAAGTCAAGCATGAGGTGTCCATGGAGCTTTCCGTGTGTCCTTAGCCTAGGGATTTCATGGCCATGCAAGAGGACAGCTCATAGAGGCTTCTTGAATATCAAATATAGGTTTATGGACACTTATAGGTCATCCCAACTGACCTCCAATCAAAGAAATAACCCCATTGGTTGATATTTTTAAAGATAAGCTCAATTATAAAGAGGGTAATCCCTATAATGCCCTTGGAAAGTAACACCTTCAAACTAAGGTGCAACTAGGTACCCCATGGTTCAAAAACTCGAGAATGGTAATGGAATATATAAGTATTATAATTCATGTGACAATTTGTAAAAAAACCTCCCAATTGGGTAAATTGCAGAAAAGTCCAGAATGTACCCAAAATTGCATAACTTGCACAAACAACATCCAAACTGGACCAAACTTCATCCACAAGTTATGTTTGATGTGTTGAATATGAATTTTTCATTATTAAAATATTTTGAAGTTATATAATCACACTATTCATTACTTATACCTTTTACTCATTTTCTCTCTCCTAAACTTATCCTAATATTTCAAGGTAGTCCAAATTAGATGAAATTTGACATGTATGCTAATTTTGACATGTAGATTTTGAATTTGAAGTTTGTTTTCCACTTTTGAGACTTCTTTTTATGAGATATGTCATACGGCCCATTAACGCCCCCATTACCTAAATTATTCATCCAATTAAGTTCCTTATCTTCATATTACCATACCAAAATCAGTTATGTGGCATATTTTATGTATCCATTATAAACCTAAGATTAATGTTAGAGAATTAGGTTATATTAAGGTGGTCTATACATGCATTAGCTCATTAGGGTTCTACTAAACATCTATTTAGGTCTAACCTTCAACCTTGTTTGGCTAAGTCCAGAATGTCAACTTCCCAGGTAGGCTCTGAGATCTTAGTATGTTACAGCACACCACCTCTTAAAGGGATTTTGTCCTTGAAATCAAAACATCCACATACAAGAAGACAACTTATTCACCACCCCTTAAAATATTTAACCTACCAAGCCAACTAATCTAAAAGTAAAAGGGTACTCTAACTAAAACATATACAGGATCCATCACGCTTCACTGCGCATTGTGATTGCTTACTAAACACCAAACTTCAAAGTCTAGGTTCTAGGGATAACTATCCAAACATGTGGTTCTATGGGTCATAAGGGAACTATATTGTGTATCCATCCTCAAACAAGCCATTATACATGGGAGACTAGTTCAACATATTAGGGTCCCTAAAGATAAACCATATAGATGTCTAAGGCTACCATTGCCTAAAAGCATGCTATTTTGGACAATTCATATCAGCTCAGGCCAGGCCGATATCATATGGATTTGAGAGTCCTCGTAAACCAAGCTAGTGGTGCAGAGGAAAATCTTTCCAGCCCCCAAACCCTGATCCTTTCTAGACACCTTTACTTTCAACTTCATGTCCTAGTAGCTTCGTAAAGACCAAGATAAACAACCACAAGTTACTATGGTTACTTATGCATCTTTTAGTTGTAAGTATTTTAGAGATCTATTCATAATTATTATAATGTGAAACTATAGGATCCTAAATCAAACCTTCATCGTCTATTGATCAACTCTAGGGCAAACATGTCACTTAAAGGTAAGGCAAGTATTCTAACTAGGGAGACAAACTTGAAATAGTTAGATTCTAACTACCATGGGCTCTGATACCATGTTGTAAGGAGGCAGAATCACCCCCTTACTATAAAAATTTTGAAGAGTTAAAACATCCATTCCAAACACACTCAAAGGTATGCTAGAATAGGTGTAACATTTTCAAATTTCAATAAATGGTATTTAAAACAACTAAAGTATAGCAGTGGAATAAAAATGTGACTATATTCAATTTATCACAAGGTTATTAAAAAAGTACATCATAATATCCCATAAAGGTTTACATGTATGATACAACATAAGGATCTAAGTAGAAGGAAATATAAATTATAACAACTTTGTCTCCAAGCTTTAACTCCTTAAGCTAGTCCAAAACTTCATGCAATATTATCCAAGTCCTTCACCTATGGTTGGAAGCATACTCCAACAAGAAGAGAAAATAGATGACATCTGCAAAGGTTGGTATGTGCATACTAAATAGGAAATTGAGCAATATATGGAATAAAGGACATCAAAGTGTAATGGCTTCCCATGAAAAAGACAAGGACAACCCTAGTGGGTATCAAGAGAAATGATTTTCAATAACAAAAGAGATACTTGCCATAATTAAAATAATAAAGTTGTGCCATACTAGAACATGTAAAGAAAGTAGGACACACACCCCTACAATTATCATCAACCTACATGCATGTGAGATAAGCATAGTCCTAGAACAATATAAACACAAAGGCGGCCAAGTCTCATAAAATTGAAACTTGATAGAGAAAGGAATACTTCCAATCTCCCAAATATATAAAACAGGGACCAAGAATCACACATTTTGCCCTAGGTATGATGTTCCTTTCCATCCTAAAAGAGCAGGAAATATCACATCTCGGTAGGAAATAACACGTCTGCCATAAAAACCAATGCAATTACACTACTCTAGTGCTATTGAATCACATAGCATGTCAAATGTAGAGGCAAGTAGAAAGTATAGTCAGAACATATAAACTAGTCACCACATAAGTGACCAACACATACATCCACCTCATAAGTGGGAAAAATACATCACATGTTATCTTTTAGAGTTCCATCATGAACAAAGCATAAGATAAGAGTTAAAAAGAATATCCATGATCACATGATCAATATAAAATAAGGTAGTACACATGAACCATGATTTTCAAAAGAAAAGAAATTGTGTATAGGCTAATGTCCATAGGACAAAGAGAATGAATAATCATAGGTGAATTGCTCAACATAGAAGAATAGGGGATACATCATACATTTAGAGAGAAGAATTAGAAACTGCTCAATATAGAAACAATGTGGGATGCAATCATACCTCAACTTTAGAATCTAAATAGTCCAAGTTAGTCCTAGATCCAATCTTAGGCCTCCAAAGAACCTCTATGGAAGGTGTACAGGTCCAATAAGTAAGGTTCCCAAGCTTAGAGAGTCGGGTTTCTCCAACAAAGCTCCTATCTCAAGCAAGAAGCACCTTCTCCACTTTAGAGGTGAAAACCCCTAACAAAAGAACATGGAGATGAGGTGTTTATGGATTCGAGGTGGGGTTTCACCATGGAAGACCATGGTTCCCACTTGGAGGAAGGTGGAAGGAAGACTAACAACATGAAAATAGGGAAGGAGAGGAAAAACTTACTAGTTTTGGTCAATATAACCAAGGAGGAGCTTTAGAAATCCTAAATAGAGCAAATTTAGAACCCTACGAGCCTTCTTCCCCAAAGTAGGCACCTTATTTTACCTTGGTATAGAACCTTTGTGGACAAACAGAGTAGGAGTTATGGTATAAGCTAGAAAAAATAAATATGAGCAAGAGTTTTCGAATTTGGAGTTGGGAAGGGGTAGATATGGCTCTATAAAGAAAGAGGTCAAGTATTAGGTGTCTATGAGACTTTACATGTGTCATGTATAAGGATGTCCATGGGAATGCAAGCATTTATGGATAAGGAATAAGTCAAGCACGATTTGTCAAGGTACTTTCCATTTGTCCAATGCTAAGGGTGCCTATGGACATGCAAACCTTTATGGATAAGGAAGAAGTCAAGCATGAGGCGTCCATGGAGCTTTCCACCATGTGTCCTTAGCCTAGGTATTTCATGGCCATGCATGAGGATAGCTCATAGAGGATTCTTTAATATCAAATGTCAATTTATGGAAACTTATAGGCCATCCCAACCAACCTCCAATCAAAAAAATAACCCCATTGGTTGATAGTATTTAAAGATAAGCTCATTTATAAAGAGGGTAATCCCTATAATGCCCTTGGAAAGTAACACCTTCAAACCAAGGTGCAACTAGGTGCCCCATTGTTTAAAAACTTGAGAATGGTAATGGAATATATAAGGATTATAATGCATGTGATAATTTGCAAAGAAAACCTCAATATTGGGTAAATTACAGAAAAGTCCAGAATGTACCTAAAATTACATAACTTGCACAAACAACATCCAAATTGGACCAAACTTCATCCACAAGTTATCTTTGAGGTGTTGAATTTGAATTTTTCATTATTTCAATACTTTGAAGTTATATAATCACATTATTCATTACTTATGTCTTTTACTCATGTTCTCTCTCCTAAACTTATCCTAATATTTCAAGGTTATCCAAATTAGATGAAATTTGACATGTGTGCTAATTTTGATATGTAGATTTCAAATTTGAAGTTTGTTTTCCACTTTTGAGACTTCTTTTATGTGATATATCATATGTCCCATTAACGGCCCATTATCTAAATTATTCATCCAATTAAGTTCCTTATCTTCATATTACTACCAAAATGAGTTATGTGGCATATTTTATGTATCCATTATAAACCTAAGATTAATGTTATAACATTAAGTTATATTAATGTAATCTATACATGCATTAGCTCATTGGGGTTATACTAAACATTTATTTTGGCTAAGTCCATAATGTCAACTTCCAAGGTAGGGTCTGAGATCTAGTATGTTACATAATAGGTGGTTCAAAAGTCTAATATAGGAACATCTTCAGTCGAGAAACTATTTGACCAAGACACCCTCAGTCAGATTTCTTGTCGACCGAGAACCACCTCGGTCGAACATCTGAGCATTGTTTAAAACTTTACATATTTGTGCTCTAAGATGAGTTTTGAAAAATATTGTCGATCGACCCAACCTTGATCCAAAGCTTATGACTATTAGACCAATTGGTTGGGAGTTGGGAGTTGGAAATAGACATTGATATACAATTGCCTTAAACCTAGGCTCAGTCAGAAAAAATATTTAGCTGAGACACAGTTCAGTCGACAAAGTTGTCGACCGACCAAGGTTCTAGATTGTTCTTCCAAGCACAAACAAATTAGACATTGCTTGTCAATTATTATCTACCTAACAGCTAGTTAAGAACTAAGAACACTCTAGAGACTCCCTAGAATGTCCCCAAGCATTTGCAAACCATCCCTATAAATAGGAGAGGCCTTAGGACACCTAAAGCACCTAAGCTAGACTTGAGAATCCATTCTAGTGAGCAATAAAGCTTAGCAACACTTGCCATCTTGTTCTTCAAGCTCCAAATTCATGTCTTGTAGCTACAGCCTCTTAACCACCATCTAAGAAACATGCATCCTAAGTGGTTTGAGAGGTCTAATGCTTGATATAGGATCAAAGACCAATACTCTATTGGAGTACTTCCTTTCTTCCAATCCCCATTCATAGGTTAAGCTACTTGTGCTCCTTGGCTACTCCAAGTTGTGGAGGTTGCTTAAGGGAGCTTGATTGGAGCTACATCTTAGTGGAGAAGGCTGCATGAAGTTTTCTTGAGATTACTTCAAGAAAACGGTTTCAAGGGAGATTGGAGATACTTCTAGGTGAAGGCTATCTCAAGGTGGTAGAGCTACTTCAAGGAGGAGAAGGATGCTCCAAGGGCTTGGAGTTACTTCAAGGAAGGCTACTTAAAGGAGGTTGAGGATACTTCTAGGTGAAGGCTACTTCAAGGAAGGTGATTGTATTTTATTATAACATCCTTGAGAGGTAAATAAAATTGATCACTTTCAAAATCCCAATTGGAGTCAGTTGGGTAGTGGACTGACAACCTTTGATTCAAAGGTTGGAACCACTCTAAATCAAAGTGTCTTCCCTATTTCCTCCTCCTTTGGTTGAGTGTTCAATTATTTTTAAAAGTATCAAAAAGCTCCATTCATCCCCCCTCTAGATATTTCAATAACCTCATTCTTCTTCTTCCTTTTAACCTCCTCTACCATTATGGTTGTCTAATTTTTATCTACCTCCTCCATACCATGGCATCATCCTTCTTCTTCCTCTCCACCATCTCTACAACTATGGTTGCCTCCTTCTTCCTCCCTACCCCTCCTCCTCCATAGAGTTAGCCTTATTATTCCTCTATTCCTTATTTTCCCTCATTGCCTCCTCTACATATTTAGCATACTTCTTTGCCTTCTCTTACTTCTCAACCTCCTTCTCCTCAACATTCTTCTTCGTTTGAACTTTCTGATTCCTCTTAGCCTTATTCATCCTCTCTACTTTCTTGATCCTCTTATCCTCCTCTACTTGCATATTCTTCCTTTGAATCCTTCATCACTTACTACTTTTCTTATGCCTTCATCTTCTCTTACTTCTTCTTTGACCTCCTCCTATATTTTATCACGACAATCAATTGCACCTCCTTTACAATATGAACTATATCATTGCTTATCACAGATGGTGAATCTTGGGCCATGATGGAGAATGTTTTTCTCATTTGGTAGAATGTGTTCAGCTTAAACTCTTCTTTCATCTTCTTCCTAATGTTATTTGGTCTTCAAACAACATCAACATGTGCATTTTCCTTCATCGTGATATCTTTGACAATAACCTTGAGAAAGGGTCCAAATGCCCTTCTCCCTATTGTCAATGGATAAGTGCTTGCAATTATTGATTATTCATCCTATGCTTGTTTAGGAATTGCTTATCCATCTAGCCCAATATCTTTTTTTGCTTGAAATTATGATTTTTATCAATTAGAAAATCACTTTAAATATGGTTATCACAATATGTGCTAGGTTATAATTAGATGACATGTCCTATCTTAAGTAGGGATTGGATAAAAATGTCTTCAACATGTATTATTACAGTGAGGGGAACATGTAAATTATTTTCCTTGACCAGTTGGAGCTAACATTCAATCAAAACATCATATTCAAGACTAGGTTGTTTTCCTTAGAGAGTATCCACTTGGATTGGTACACCATCCCATGATGCACATGTAGATGGGTCACTATTCATCTACCATTGCAAGCCATGTCTAATAGTGCACCTACAAATACATATCATAAGAATTGGTATTCGAGGACTGATAATAAAATGTTTGCAATCAGTCAAAACAATATTATAGCATAGGCATATCAGTTTTAGACATGTGTACCATTGTGAGTAACATACATAGCACATGTTACTGTAATAGTAATCCAGTTTAAAAATGTATGAGAACCAATTTAGGTATATGGCCCTCTAGTGGTAAACCATTTTGACATGATAATAGTCCACTATTTTCATATAGGAGAACAAATTTTTTAGGAGTAAGAGTACTAGTTCATTTGTGTACCAAGGTCTAGTGTGTGTGGGTAAGAGAATTATTTGTAGTGATATAGAGAATCAATTTAAGTGAAATAGTTGTAATATACCACAAGAAAGTAAAAATATCCCACTGGCCTTTTGGAAAGTTGTTCAGCTTGAATTCCTTTATCCCCTTCCTTATATATTGTAGGATGTAAAGGTGACTAGTTGAGGTTTAGAAATATAGGTATGGTTTCTAGTTATATGTAGTAATACATAGAGATGTGTTTTTCAGATGGCACAATAATGTAATTGATTACCTACAAAATATACAATTGGGATGTGTCTTCCTGGTCATATAATTTTATGATTATTTCTTCCAAAATGACGAGCTCAATGTAGAACACCCAACTAGGATCTATACCATCCTTTTTTATGATGTTGTGACTATGGAGATGGACTTTCCATCCATTTTCTTTGTATTAATGGTGAGGGAATATGAAGGAATGTTGTAGACTCGATGGACATCCTTTGTTTTGATCTTCAATCACTCTTTGTCAAGGGTTTGCCATGTCAACTTCTCTGGATCAAAATTTTTACATAAGGAGTCTAGAATGTCCTTGGGGAGGGTCTTGATATTGAAATACATGCTCGTGTATCATGGGAAGGTTGTCACTTTCAGATTATGAAGGCTGACACATTTTAAGCTTAACATAGGGACAAGTGTTGTGAAATTTTGGTTCAATGTTTCTAGATAATTGAACGTATAGTAGAGAGCCTAATGAGTTATAGACAAGATACCAATCAAAATTTAGCACAAAAGTCCATAGGACATACAAATTCTGGTATTTCCAAGAAATGGGGATTTATATGTTCAAACCCTAGCATGAATGAGCTACTTTCAGTATTTTGATTTCACCCAATTATCATTCCAGTATCAAACAGTAAATAAAAGCATTATAGCCATCATCAATTAACTACTATATAGTAAGGTTTAAATTTTCGATTTGGTTTATGAACATTGGGTACCAAAACAACACCTATGTGCCATTTTTAGAAGCCATTACATCAATATTTTGGATTTCATACCTTGCATGTCAAGGAAAAGCTCATTCATAGAAAAATAAATGTGCATAGGGTCTAAAGAAGTCATAAGAACTTGTATAATCATAATTCTCATACCAAACAGTGCACAAAAGGCCATATTTTCTCATATTACAAATTTCTAAGAACACGATTTACATAAAAATAGGTTATGAGTAAGCAAGAAATGCATTAAAGGTTATATCACTCTCCTTAAGGTGAAGAAGAATGACCAAATAGTAAGGAGTCACAAAGAATAGGAAAGACCCAAGATTTATACTCGAAAAGCTCCAAAGTATCTCCTATATTCAAGAATGTGGTAGATTTAGAGAAAAAGAGAGAAGAAAGAGGGTTCTTCATCAATATGTTTGAGTTTCCAGCAAGAAACACCATGGGTTCCTGACATTGCTAAAATCATGCGTATAAATGCAAGTGTACGCGTCGAGTAATATAGGCCTAAGTGAAACCCGAGTCGAACTCAGGGAGATGTAGTCTTAGTGACTACTACTAACTACAGTGCAATCAGCTAAGCCGGTTAAAAGGTTGAGTTTGGGTTTAAACAAAATAAAAGAAAATTAAACAAAAATAAAGGGTGATTGATTTAAATGAAGTGGATTCCTTAGGATTACTGATTTCACCATGAGGTCTCGTTATATCTTGTTTCTACCAAATTAATATCAATTTTACTCATATCCTGGATAGAAAGCTTGTAGTTAGAATTTCCCGCTTCCACGGTGCAATCCACTACCTAGATCTAAGCCAATTCCAAGTCTATAGCAATTTATATTTTAGTCTAGGTGCATTATTGAAGACTCTGGGTTTCTTTCCACTAACCTTACATTACCTTTCCCAAGGAACGCGTAGGAAAGTGTATAACTTGTGATTTTCAGACTTCTAATATTCTTTCCGGAACAATTATCAGTCTATTACTCTACTGATGATGATCAAGCATAGGTAAACATAATGTATATCCAGGAATGAAGAGAAATCTATATTAATTCATGCAAAAAGTCAATACAACGATTCCCTGAGCTACTCTCGGGTCCCAAGGAAAGGAGCGGTTTAGCCCCGCATGGTTTTTAAGTGTGAATACATGAAGAGAGAGGAGAAAAATGTGGAAAACATGAAAGAAATTCGTGTAAACCCTGGAGAGAAGATGTTCCAAATGATCCTACTTGAGAAATGCACGTTCTACAGTCTTCCGACAACAAAATCATCTGTCGTAGGTGCTCGAATCTCCCGATTCACATCCTTTGGCTCCGTCCTCCTCTCTCTCTTGTTTGGGTTGTGTGTAGTGCAACATGAGATGATCCCCAGGTCTAGCCATCCTTGGTTAGGTCATAGGCCAACTTACGATATCACATAATGTGGACCGTCGGATCTGGGCGATCTGATCAAATTGCTGATTTCTGACAGAGTCGATGGCATCGACTCTAGTCGATGGCATCGACTCTCAAGTCGATGGCACCAACTACTTCAGGTTGTGGCCTTTGCCCTACTGATTTGGTACCACCGACGTGTGATGGTCGATGGCATCGAGCTGGTACGCCTATTTGATCTGCCTCTTTGAACCAATCTCGGTGGCATCAACTGTAGGGGTCGGTGGCATTGAGTCTTCTATTCTCTTACTACTCGGCCACTGTTGCTATCTCGATGGCACTGACTATAAAGGTCGGTGGCACCGACTCTACATATACCTAAAAAATGTAGAAAAATGTGTATAAGGTCAGGGAATACATAAAATCATGTAAATATGATAAAATAAGCGTAATTTTATGTAAACAGAGTGTACAAGCCAACAATAATGATTTATGCAAATATTTTCAGTTAATTGACTAATAAATGCACAAAACAAGTATAAAATAGGCATGTAAAAGCGACTCAAAACCCATGCATCAAACTCCCCTAAGCTTAAACCTTACTCATCCTCGAGCAACAAAACCTTTGGATCTGATTGAGATAAGTCAACTGAAGGACATAAGTGCATAAGGTACATCTAAAAAGTCTCCACCTTCTGTCCTCATACCGGCCCTCACTGACCACTGAACACTAACTACCATCTAGGCGACCAAAAACCTCTATAAAAGATGTATGTCCCCCAATCAATGAAACACTATCAATTAAAGCAGTTAATATGATAGACTCGTCTGGTTCATACTTGGTGCATCGTGTGATCTCCTATCTACATTGCTCTTTTCTCTACATACCATCTACATGGAAGCAGTTCTCCGGATAGATAATGAATGAGGAGAAAATCATATGAGTGGCCTACCAATAAGAGCAATGGGTAGATGGGATGGGTGGTTGTGGAAGAATCATGAGCACATAAAATCATTCATGCAATTCAAAATTATGATGAACCTATTATGATGAGAATTTATAGAATGCTCATAGTGCCTAATCATTGAGGTGGAATGATGCATGCAACTATCATCTCATCCCAAAATAAGACAATATCTACAAACTACATCATGTACTAATTCTTCCTTATGATCAGGTAGGATTATGACCTTTCTCCCTCACTTTCTAACACTATACTCAATCTTTTTTTTCAAGCCCCCTTTCAACATGATGGAATTACTTTGGGCTTCCACTTGCACTACACATTTGATTTATGTCAATGCTTCTCTTCCTTTTTCAAGGGTATGGGAAAAATCACTACCTTCTTATATTAGAGAAGAAGAAACTAGACACGATATTTGCAAGATGATATGTAATGCATATGCAAACTACATGAATAAGATGTTATGCAACTACATGACATGCACTAGAATTTTGTTGTGCATGTGTATTTTTCTATTTTTTTTCATTTTTCACTAATGTAAGCAAAAACAAATAACTATTATGCAAGATCTACTTATGCGATGTAAATGTAGTCAAAAGAAAGAATGCTAACATGTACTCAATATTCTTATGGTGGGGTGTAACGCAAATGTATGTGGTGGATTAGATCACACGACTAAGAGATAGAACCTTGAGAGAAAATCATATGTCCCTCTCTAATGACCTATGTACAGGGTAATCAAGGAGTTTCTCTCTTAAATTTTAGTTTAAGGTCACGTTAGTGCTTGGTCAGTTTGGGATCAACAACCTTGTCAATCACTTTTCTCAGACAATTAACATGGTCATTTATGTTCTCATATCTTGGAGCTGACTCACCCAATCACTTCCTCAGTTATCCAACTCAATTACTCACAAGATAGACTCACAAAAAATTTCAAATTACTCATGTGCACCCAACCCCAAAGATTGATAAACTTAAATGAAACCATGCATTTATTTCTCCACAAATTACACTAGATAGACTGTGGATCTTACATAAGTAGAAAAACTAAAAAAACTAATTTTACCAAGATAAAAAAAATGCTAAAATGAAAGAAAAACTAAGATAGATGTTGTTCCAGCACCCCCCCAAGCTTGAATATGACTATGACCTCATAGTCAAAATTCCAACTTAAGAGGTGGAATAGAGATACCCGACTAGTATGGTGGTGGTGGTGGCTGGCTAGGGTCCCGGGGAGGAAACATCCCCTTGAAAGTTGGATCAGAAGAAGGCATATATGGTGGCATCGGGTAGCCTTCAAAGTATCATTGGCTCTAGTAGTGGTCAAAGAACAATTGTTGGTAGTTTTCCATCCTCTGTAGGCACTGATGCATGTTTTCTTGGTTGGCCAAGAGAAGATGCTCGTTCTCATAGATCGCCTGCTGGTTGGTGTACATCTGACCCTACACATTTTTAATTTCATCCAGAGATGTAGTTTGTTGTTGCTGATGTGTCTAAATATCCTACAGCATTGAATACATGCCCACCATAGAATAAGCTTCCTCTCCTTCCTGAAAGGGTGGTGGGGCAGAAGATGTAGAGGTTGCATAGTTTTGTGGATGCTTTTACGGAGAAACTCGATGCATCATGAGAATGGTGGGATCCACCTCATCCACATCATCGTCGTTGTCTGGCTACTCGTCCTCGTCATCATTTCCTTCTTGTTCTTCATCTTCATCATCAATGTCTAGCCATCTATAGTGGTCAACTTGCATGATGCTAAATACATGATCAGGTAATTGATGCTCGTAGAAGATGCCATTGACCGAACAACTTGCAAAGATAGTGTTGTCTTGAACAATGATAAGATTGTTCTGCTTGAAATGGAGGTGGTTGATGTGAAGCTTGGACTGTAGAGGCTCAAGAGTAGAGAGATCCAGACCTAAGTGGAGACCAATGGGGGTGATAAGTCCCTCAAAAAGGATAAGTGTGGTACTCCTTATGTTGCACTTCATTTCCATCACATGGGTGAGGAAGAAGGTCCCGAAGTTGACAGAACTCCCCTCCAAAAGTTGGTAGAGGAAGTATAAGTCCGGTCGCTGGACCTTCGTCTTCCCTTGTGTAGACTTGGAGAAGAGAGTGTTGGTGAGCATGTGGTGCAGCACCCAAGCAAAGGGGTGCTCAAGGTCCGCCAATGAGCTGTGGTGCCATTTTAACTTATAGCCTTCTTGCATTGTCACAAGATCCTTCCATATTGCGTCGAAATTGACATTCTCGGGTTGGTGGCATGGCACATGAGGCCATCAATAGATCTCGTTGAAGGCACGAAGGGTAATGGAGTAGTTGGTGTTGTAAAGGCGGAAGTCCACCTTCCCTTCTCTCCACTCACCTCACGCTAGGTATGCTGGGTCAGGAGCCACACATATCTCTAGAGATGCCAGGAACTCGATCACAATCTCCTTGTATGTGGGCCACCCACCGAAGATAGGGTTCACATACCCTCCATTGAACTCTTGCCCTTCGAGGCTATCCGCCATGTTGTTGTTGAAGCCCATGTCCTCCATTAATTAGCCTTTGGTCTCCATATCTTGTTGGAGTGAACGGCCTCTTAGCGAGCTCCTCATATACCTTCTGCACCTCCATCGAAGGGTGACTGATCCTAGGTCGTGGCATCAGCGCGCTAGAGGATCCTGTCACTGAGGTGGAAGCTACTCTCCTTGCCATGCTTTTGAAGTGATCGGGGAAGGAGGTTGATAAAATAGAGCTTGATGTAGCTTTTGTATGCTCAGAGTAGTCACTTACACTTGGGGAGGAGTGGTGCTTGAAGATGTGGAGAAAAACAATCCACCACCTCCCATTTTATAGAGTTGGCACGACCCTACAGTGGCGAAGTCGGTGGCACCAGCCTGAAGAGTCGGTGGCACTGACTCTGGGGCTTATCCATGGCCTCAGTGCATCGACGGTCATCGGTGAGCCATCTTGAATAGGTGGATTATCGACCAGTCATTGGCACCGATAAAGTAGTCAGTGGTACCAACTTTATAGTGGATCGGTGCTATCGATCGTCGATTTTAAATGTATCTGGATCGTTGACGAAGGCGCCTACAGATCGGTGACGTGAGTAGTCGGTGGCACCGAGTGTTGAGTCGGTGGTACAGACTCGGTCAATTCTTTATTTTCTTTTTTTTTCTTTTTCAGTGCACCAATGCACTCACCGAGCCTGGAATGTGAAATGTGTCAGTGCCACCGACTTGAGAGTCAGTGGTACCGACAACTTATCAGTTAGCCACTCAAATTTTTCTGCACTTTCTTCAGAGATGTCGATGCCATTGATTGGGGTGTCGGTGGTACTGACTTTTTCCAATCGAATTGGCCCTCTCACTGACACAATTTCAGTGCCACTGACTTGGGAGTCACTGGCACTGACCCTGCACAGTCCTACACACTTAACAAACGGGTCAAGGTATCATTTTTATAGAAAATTATGAAAAACTAAGTACTACTAAACCAAAATAATGCAATGACCTGAAATAAAAGTTCTAATGGTTGGGTTACATCCCAACAAGCGCCCTTGTTTAACGTCATGGGCTAGACAAGTCCATTCTTGAGATCAATTAGTAGCAATGAGTTTCACCTCATGCTCCTTCCTATTGAAGTCTTCTCCAAAGTAGTGCTTTAGTCTTTGGCCATTAACCAAGAAGGATTTCTCTCCCTCTTTGATTCTAACCACCCCATGTGAAAACACTTCCTCTATGACAAACGGTCCACTCCACCTAGATCTCAATTTCCCATGGTGTAATTTCATCCTTGAATTAAAAAGCAACACATTCTCTCTCGGATAAAAGACTCTCCTTGCTATATGATGGTCATGCATTTTCTTAGTTCTCTCTTTGTACAATCGTGAATTCTCATAGGCATTCATCATAATTTCCTCAAGCTCATTCAACTCCAGCATCCTTATCTTACCTGCTTCATCAAGGTCAAAATTGAGGCTCCTTAATGCCCATTAAGATTTATGTTCTAACTCCATAGGGAGATGACATGCCCGTCCATAGACTACCCTAAAGGGTGTATCTCCTATTGGTGTTTTATAGGCAGTCCTATAGGCCCATAGTGCGTCAACCAACAAATCACTCCAATTTTTTCTACTCGACAACACCGTCTTCTCAAGTATCTTTTTAATCTCATGATTTGAAATCTCCACCTACCCTTGAGTTTGTGGGTGGTAGGGTGTACCCACACGGTGTGTCACTCCATATTTTCTTAAGAGTGCCCCAAATTTCTGATTGGTGAAATGAGTTCCCCCATCGCTTATAATCATCCTTGGCACTCCAAACCTGCAAAAAATGTGATCCTTGACAAATTTGCATACGACATTGGCATCATTTGTGTGGGTTGGAATCGCTTCCACCCATTTTGACACATAATCTACAGCCAGTAAGATATAAAGGTTATAGTTAGAGGACACAAAGTGTCCCATGAAATCAATACCCCATAAATCAAATACCTCTACTTCTTGAAACACATTCAATGGCATTTCCTGCCTCTTTGATATGCTATCTGACCGCTGACATGTGTCACACCTCCACACAAAATCATATGCATCTTTGAATAGGGTCGGCCAGTATAAACCGCTCTCCAAAACTTTTGCAGCTATCCTAGAACTGGCACGGTGTCCACATGTACGTAGTGTGTGGCAGTGTTTTAACATTCTTTCATATTCACATTCAGGCACACACCTCCTTAATATTCCATCCCTGCACTGTCTCAACAAAATATGGTCATCCCAAAAATAATAGTGCAATGAATGAAAGAATCTCTTCTTTTCTTGGTACCCCCAATCATCAGGTAATTCCTTGCAAGCTAAATAATTTATAATGTTAGTAAACAATGGGTCCCTTTGCTTAAGGGCAAAAAGTTGTTCATCAGGGAAAGTTTCTAGAATGGGTATATTAACATCTTTTTCATCTACCCTTTCCAATCTAGATAGGTTGTCAGCTACCACATTTTCAATCCCTGCCTTATCTTTGACCTCAATGTCGAACTCCTGCAGTAAAAGGATCCATCTAATCAATCTTGGTTTTGCATCCTACTTCTGCAACAAGTATTTAATTATCGCATGATCGGTCCACACCACCACCTTGGCTCCTACAAGATATTGCCTAAATTTCTCAAAAGCAAAGACAACAACCAATAATTCTTTTTCAATCATGGTGTAATTTATTTGTATGTCATTAAGTGTTTTAGATGCATAGTATATGATAGTAGAAACTTTATCTAAGCGTTTCCCCAACACTACCCCCACAGCATAATTTGATGCATCACACATCATTTCAAAAGGTTGGCTCCAATCTGGAGCCTACACAACTGGTGTAGATATGAGTTTCTCTTTCAAGATTTCAAAAGCTTTTAAACATTTCTCATCAAAATTGAATTCAACATTCTTTTCCAAGAGCTCAGACAATGGCTTAGAGATTTTTGAAAAATTCTTTATAAATCGGCAATAAAACCCAGCATGGCCTAGAAAACTCCTAACTGCCTTCACCGATGTTGGTGGAGGAAGTTTTAAAATCACCTCTATCTTAACCAGATCCACCTCCAATCCTTTGTTGGACACTGTGTGTCCCAGCACGATGCCCTCGCTAACCATCATGTGGCATTTTTTCCAATTAAGCACTAAGTGCTTGTCTTCACACCTTTGCAAAACCTTATCCAAAATTTTCAAACAATCATCAAAAGATGCCCCATAGACCCAAAAATCATCCCAAAAACCTTGAGACATTGTTCCTGTTGGTATGTATGCCCTGAGAGCCAATCATGGGATGATTGATGGGATACATTAAGATTGATTTGATAAACATCAAAGGCAAGCTTCCAATTCTTTCTGGTTCAGTCATATGAGATAGTGATAGAACAGATTGAATGTCTAGAGAATGACAATACTCAATGACGTATGCTTTCAGGTTGAGGACCTGAACGATGAGATCATATGGATGCTAAGAGTTTGTACATTCTTATCATGTCCCTAGTCGGATGTCATTGTGGAAGGTAGATAGACAGTAATGACACACAAGACTAGATTGTGGTATTAGTTGATGACAGAATCTCATTAGTCATTATGTAGAGATATCAAACCAAACACATAGGTACTTGTTGGAGAACAAGTGTACCGGACAGACCCACCGTGAGTTTGACACATGGAACCATGACATGGTAGTCACAGTCAGTACTCACAGTGATGGTGGTGAGTGTGATTCTTTGACCTGAAATCACTACACTCAACACATGTCGTTGGGCATACTTTGACATCATAAAACGTGGTCCTGAAACATGGGTTGTTATAAAGGTGATGATTGGGTGGCTTTGACACATGGGGCTTTTGAGGGGTGAGTGATAGATATGGGATTTTTCCCTCCTGAGGGAGTTTGATATCCAAGGCCACTTGATGAGTAGGATTGAGATTGGCGTGCGCACGCATGTGTGAATCAGTATGTGATATTGATGTCATACATATCTCCTTCAATCTACTCTGAGATCAAGAAAGTGAATGAACGCTGACAGGATGACTGTTCCATGCCTCGAGTTCATTCGGGATATCAGGGACAAAGGAATTATACATTCGCTATAACACCATTCACGGATTGTAGGATTCAAAGTTGTTCTCCAACTTTCTACTTTCACTTGGGTAGCACTGATGTGTGACTAGGCACCGCTCTTTGCTTGTGAAGTCATAAGTGTTATGGATTTTCACTGCCAATGTGAAATGGACCTGCATGGTCACACACATAGGATTTAACCTAGAAGAGGAGTTTTGCCCACAAGCAATGTTTAGATTGATTACTAAAGGAGTTTAGTAGTTCAATTAAAAACTCAATCAGTCGATAGCTCAATATCATATTGTTCAAGGTGTTGGACGCATTGATTGGAGTATCGGATTGATTGAAATCGCAATTGACTGATTCTGCACAACGTGCACTCCCAACTGATCGGCTCAAGTGTTGAACCGGTCGGCTGAGGTTGTTGAACCGGTCGGCTCAAGTGTTGAACCAATCGGCTCAAGCCCAGGGTGAAACGAGCGGTTCAAGTGCTGAACCGATCGGTTCAATTGGTGCAACCGAGCAAGTTGGGAAAGTCAGGTCGGTGATAATTTTCCTTTCGTTTCAATTGCCCAATTTGATAGGGAAATAGGATTGGTATTCGATACCAATTAGGAACAAAAGAAGGAAAGTCATTTTGAGTTGGATCAGGATTGTGAACCGATCAGTTCAGGACACCAACCGATCAGTTGGGGTCCCAAACAATCGGCACAGGTCCCAGTCGATCGGCTCAAGGGCCGAAACGATCGGTTCAATTGTGAAACGATTGGTTCAGGTTGCGAGTTGGTTGCTTTTTGTGGAAAATCTCGAACTCTTCTACTCCTGCTTTTAGTCCCATATTGTCGGGGATAGAGAACCCTGTCCCATGACCCTCATATATATATAGGGGTAGGGGGGGCTTCTCAGAACAACAACTCAGTGCAACCAGTTGCTCTGTAAAGTAGGCATTCTCTCTGGTTTTGGTAACCGAGAGAGAGCCCGAGCAAGTGCTTCCCGCAAAGGGAGGTGCAGCAAGGGAAGGACAACTGTAGTTGCAACTGGCAGCAGGAGAGTGTGTTGGTGACTAGTACGTCAACAGGAGGGTGTGACTCCTTTCACTTCCTTGTAGGACAAGGAGTGTGGAGTTCCCGGTGGTCCGTGTGGACTACTACAGAGGCGGGAGGTCACTGCCACTCAGGAGAACAACTGTCAGCCCGACAATCCGGTAGGAGGAGGAGTCAGTCCCGGTGCGACCAGGAGCTGCACAGACGCCGTCCAAGACCAGAGTTGAAGATCGCGCAAGGTGCGAGGTATTATCGTCGAGCAAGCCTCAGGACAAGGTATGATTCCACAAACCATCCTTTCCTATTATATAGACGTTGACGCGTTTCCTCGGTTTGGGTTTTGGGGAAAAAAATTTATTTCCGCTGCCTTCTCTGCCTCTCCTAAAACCCAACAGTGGTATCAGAGCCACGTCAACTGTTCTATATTTTAGGAATATCGATATGATTGATTTTGGTTTGTCGCCTTTATTTATTGCATACGATGTGAATAATATTGGCTTTATGCATGTTCAATCCTAAATCCACAAATCCCAATTACATATATGATATGTATTATTAATGCACTCGATACACGTTGCCCTTAAACGAGTTTTGTGGTGGATATATAGCGTGGTTATGGCCTATAAACCCTATCTGTGTTTGGTTGTGTGTGGTTGCTTGCATCTCGGTCTGCGCACCGATTCCTTCTCCTATTCCATATGTAACTCGAAATAATTCGAGATTCTTTCCTACCTTTGCTCCCCTCAAATGTAACTCGAGGTTTCTCCTTTTAAAATGTAAAATAGGATAGATTTTATTTCTTGTTATGTCAAAGAACGGTGGACATCCAGACGACAGCTGAGACGATCGGTTCAAGGACTGAACCGATCGGTTGGCGTTCCAGATGATCGGTTCAAGGAGTGAACCGATCGGTTGGTGCCCGGTTCGAGGAACAAGACGAGTGGGTGGTGGCCAGGAGGAGATGTACGATGACCAGGCAAACTGATCGGTTGGAGGAGCCAACCGATCGGCTGGTGGCACCCAGACGACCAGCCAGAGAGAGTAGATCTTTCATGTGATGAGTTGATCAACTCGGATGGCTAAAACACAGAGTTCATCTTGTACAGGTTGCATGTGATGTAGACCTAGATGACCGTGATTCCTCTTGGCTTGAGGAATCACATTAGGATGGCCATAATCATCGCTTTTTATCGTTTCGCATGTTTTCTGTGGGATATAGCATGTATATGATACGTACTATGTATTGTGGTGATTGGATATGTATATGTATATAAACCAAATCCCTCATTAAATATTAAGTTTTATATGCCTTCCAAATGCGACACACATGAAAAGCTTGATCAACCAAGTGTGGGTATGCCCAAGCGTGGTGCACCGTCTATCTCATGGAAGCGTGAAGGATGAATGTGTGGGTCTGCCCTAGCAGAGTGCACATTCATCGTATTTGCTTTGGGTCAGACTTAACAAGGTGACCTAGATAGGATCTAGCACCTTGAGGTATGGAGATGATCATTGCAAGGAGTTGTATATGACATCTTATCAAGAGTTGCATATGATGCAATTGGCAAGAGTTGCCTACCTGAGAGATCTAAGTTGTGGGTGACAGCCCAAGCTGGTCCATGACTTAGAGGATTTTAGGATCTTGCCCACTAGAAGGTTGTGCGCTGTAATCTTTCGAATTGATGGTGAGGGCTATCAATTTGAATTAAAATAGTGGGAGCGATAATTAATTAAAGGCCTAATTTTATCGTCAAACTTTTCAAATCAATCAAATAATTCAAAATTGAGTTTTGAACTAAAATTGCATTTTTTCCTTTTGTAGTACAAATGGAAACAAACAACAACAACTTTTCTTTGCGATCGGTCCTTGACAAGGACAAGCTGAATGGGACAAACTTCCACAACTGGTATAGGACATTGAGAATTGTTCTCACTCAAGAGTGAAAGCTCTATGTCCTGGATACTCCAGTTCCAGAGGAACCTTCTCCTAATACACCAAAGGCAGAAAGGGATGCTTACAAGAAGCATTCTGATGATGCCATTGATGCAAAGTGCTTGATGTTGTGCTCTATGAACCACGAGTTGCAGAGACAACATGAGAACATGGGTGTTATTGAGATGGTTCAACATCTCAGAAACATGTATGAAGATCAAGCACGGCAAGAGAGATACGATGTCTCTAGGGCACTGTTCAAGTGCGTCATGACAGAAGGAGATCCAGTTGGTCTTCACACACTCAAGATGATTGGGTATGTGGAGAACCTGCAGAGAGTGGTATTTCCACTGAGCCAAGAGTTGGCTACTGACGTGATACTGCAATCGTTGCCAGAATCCTACAGTCAGTTTGTGATGAACTACAACATGAACAACTTTGATAGGCCACTGTCAGAGTTGTTGGGCATGTTGAGGATAGTCGAGACACAGATGAAGAAGGACAAGCCTAAGTCTGTGATGGTGATCATGGGTAAGAAAGGCAAGTCCAAGCGTAAGGGCAAGGGAAAAGCTAAGAAAGGTTCTGATTCTAGCCACGAGTCCAAGTCATCTTCAGGTCTCAAGGCCAAGGGAGGTGTGACCAAGAAAGGAAATTGCCACCATTGTCAGAAGCCTAGACATTGGAAAAGGAATTGTCCTCTCTATCTGGAAGAACAAAAGAAGAAGGAGGAAACTGTCGTCTCCACATAAAGGTGTCATAGAATTATACTTGTAACACTTTTTGAGGTATATGATACCAAGATGTAAAGTGTAAAGAACTCAATAAATGGGGCAAGTGTTGCCGCCATAGATAGGAGTACTTTAGTTTATTTTTCAGCCATAAAGGCATGTAATAGAGTTATGAACTGCTATTTCATTTTTGTCAATAGATGGAAACGCTTTATTTTTTGATATTGTATGACAATGATGGCAATCAATAAAGTTGATGTTTCATTCTTTAAAGATATGATCTTTATGGCAATGCCTTGTTTATCTTGTGGTATTTGATACGCATAAGATAAAATGATACCTAAAAGTTATTGATAACTCAAACAATTAAATTAGCATCGATCAGGAGAAATTCATTTCTAGTTTCCATACGATGGATAGATCTAGACTCTTTTTGTTAGAGAACCAGTAAGAGACATGAATATCTTGGACATGATTAATCAATCTTCACTAGTAGTAGTGGGAGAATGATTATCCTAATAGGTATAATACATGTGATGTATTTACATACCTATTAGAGTGAGTGCTAATACTTCAAATTGTATTTAGAGAAATACCAATATGAATATCTTGAAATGTTCAAGAATATCATAGATGAAGTATAAATTTGGTAAAGGGATAATTCTTGATGAGATCAATGAATGAAATACTTGGACCAAATGTTTTAGATCCTTATGAGTGATTATGATAGTGTATCATAGTGAACTCATGATTAAGGCATGATGATGTCTAAATCAAGAAGGAATCATACTCTAAGGAGTTAGAGAATGATTATCAAAATACTGAATTCTTCTTAATAAAAGAATACCCCACCCTAATTATGGAAATTAAGAATACGTTGGCAGGATGACTGTTCCATGCCTCGAGTTCATTTGGGATATCAGGGACAAAGGAATTATACATTCGCTGTAACACCATTCACAGATTATAGGATTGAAAGTTGTTCTCCAACTTTCTACTTTCACTTGGGTAGCATTGATGTGTGACTAGGCACCGCTCTTTGCTTGTGAAGTCATAAGTGTTATGGATTTTCACTACCAACGTGAAATGAACCTGCACGGTCACACACATAGGATTTAACCTGGAAGAGGAGTTTTGTCCACAAGCAATGTTTAGATTGATTACTAAAGGAGTTTAGTAGTTTAATTAAAAACTCAATCAGTCGATAGCTCAATATCATATTGTTCAAGGTGTTGGACGCATTGATTGGAGTATCGGATTGATTGAAATCGCAATTGACTGATTCTGCACAACCTGCACTCCCAACCGATCGGCTCAAGTGTTGAACCGGTCGGCTGAGGTTGTTGAACCGGTCGGCTCAAGTGTTGAACCGATCGGCTCAAGCCCAGGGTGAAATGAGCGGTTCAAGTGTTGAACCGATCGGTTCAACTGGTGCAACCGAGCAAATTGGGAAAGTCAGGTCGGTGAGAATTTTCCTTTCGTTTCAATTGCCCAATTTGATAGGGAAATAGGATTGGTATTCGATACCAATTAGGAACAAAAGAAGGAAAGTCATTTTGAGTTGGATCAGGACTGTGAACCGATCGGTTCAGGACACCAACCGATCATTTGGGGTCCCAAACGATCGGCACAGGTCCCAACCGATCGGCTCAAGGGCCGAAACGATCGGTTCAATTGTGAAATGATCGGTTCAGGTTGCGAGTTGGTTGCTTTTTGTGGAAAATCTTGAACCCTTCTACTCCTGCTTTTAGTCCCGTATTGCCCGGGATAGAGAACCATGTCCCATGACCCTCCTATATATATAGGGGTAGTGGGGGCTTCTCAGAACAACAACTCAGTGCAACCAGTTGCTCTGCAAAGTTGTCGTTCTCTCTGGTTTTGGTAATCGAGAGAGAGCCCGAGCAAGTGCTTCCCGCAAAGGGAGGTGCAGCAAGGGAAGGACAACTGCAGTTGCAACTGGCAGTAGGAGAGTGTGTTGGCGACTAGTACGTCAACAGGAGGGTGTGACTCCTTCCACTTCCTTGTAGGACAAGGAGTGTGGAGTTCCCGGTGGTCCGTGTGAACTACTACATAGGCGGGAGGTCACTGCCACTCAGGAGAACAACTGTCAGCCCGACAGTCCGGTAGGAGGAGGAGGAGTCAGTCCCGGTGTGACCAGGAGCTGCACAGATGCCGTCCAAGACCGGAGTTGAAGACCTCTCAAGGCGTGAGGTATTGTCGTCGAGCAAGCCTCGGGACAAGGTATGATTCCACAAACCATCCTTTCCTATTATATATACGTTGACGTGTTTCTTCGGTTTGGGTTTTGGGGAGAAAATTTTTGTTTCCGCTGCCTTCTCTGCCTCCCCTAAAACCCAACAGTTCTGCCATATACGAGAAGATCGCCAACATGCAACGCTGAAAAGTAGCAGGTGCATTGCACAACCCGAATGGCATGTTGTGGTATGCAAAAGTGACATAAGGGTAGGTGAAGGTAGACTTCTCCTGATCCTTAGAATAGATTGAAATCTGATTATAGCCCAAATAACCGTCAAGAAAATAAAGGTGGGAGCGATCGGTGAGTTGCTCCAAAATCTGGTCAATGAACGGTATTGGAAAATGATCTTTAAGCGTGGCGGTGTTCAATCTATGATAATCAATGCAAACTCATCATCATGTCATTAATTTAGTGGTTATTTGTTCACTAGAGGAGTTAGTTGTGACAGTGATTCCCCCCTTCTTTGGTACTACATGTGTTGGACTAACCCACATGGAATCAGAAATAGCATAAATTATACCTACTGACAGTAGCTTGATTACCTCCTTCTTGACTACCTCCGTCATGATTGGATTTAAGCGACGTTGAGGTTGAATGACCGGTTTTGCTCCTTTTTCTAGCTAAATCTTGTGTTGGCACAATGTAGGAGAGATCCCTTTGATGTCAGCCACAGTCCACCCGAATGCACCTCAGTGGCTCCTTAGCACAGCAATCAATTGTTCTTCTTCTGATTCACTCAATGATGAAGATATGATAACCAACAACTTCTACTCTTCAGCTAGAAACACATACTTCAGATGAGGTGGCAGTGGCTTGAGCTCCAACTCAGGTGGGCTCAGGAGTGAAGAAACTAGTGGTGGTGGCAGCGGTCCCAAATCCTCAAAGTGTTTTATGTAATAACACGACAAAGCCTTCAGTAGCCATGCACATTCTTCTAGTGACTGGCTCCACAGACGATCATCTATAAGGTTCATTAGACATGCCTCTAGTAGGAGCTGTGGATGTATCTGTACAAGAGATTCCTCTCCATCCGCATCCATAGTGGATAAAGTCAATTCCTCTTGTTCGTCATTCGAATACCCTACTGCCCTTGCAAGTGAGACCACCTTGGTGTTCTCCATGATGTCCACAGCTAGTGTACCCATGTCCACCTTTGTCATTACATGCGCCATGTCCAAAAATGGTTTTCCCAAAATCAAAGAGATATTGCATTCCATGCACTTCATCATATTGCATTGCTCCTGATCCTTGGATGACTTTGAATTATCTAGCATATTGATCTCAAACCTGTCATCTTTAATTTCCATAGTCAAACGGCCTCTACCCATCTCCAAGATCATGTCAGTTGTTTCTTGGAATGGACACCCTAATAAAAGTTCATTGCCATGATCATCTTGCATCTCCATCACCACGAAATTTGTAGGGAAAGAAAAACGGTCCACCTTGACAAGTACATCCTCGCAAATATCATACGGTTTCACCACTGAGTTTTCTGCCAATTAGATTGTCATGCTGCTCTTCCTTGACATTTTGAGACCTGGCTTCCTGAAGGTAGATAGGGGCATCAAATTAATACTCACCCCTAAATCACAGAGTGCATCCCCAAACTTTGTCTTCCCGATGTAACATGTGATGTTGAAGCAAACAAGATCCTATCTCTTTGGTGGCAGTGTACCTAAAATGAAGGCACTAACTTGCTCTCTCAGTACAACTACCTCAGCATCTGGGATCTTCCTCTTCTTATTAATGATATCCTTCAGAAATTTACCATATGACGGTATTTGTTCAATCACATCAATCAATGGTATCTTTACAGAAAGCTTCCTAAAGCTATCTAGAAATTTCCTGAATTGCTAATCCATCTTTGTTGCCTTCAAGTTGTTAGCATATGGAACTGGTACCGACTGTGTTCTTTGATGTGGTGGCACATATGAAGTCCTCTTTTTCACTTCAGATTCTTGATTCTGCTCTTCCACTGTGTTGCCTGCCTCCATTTCTCTTTGTGTTGGCTCTGCCACTGGGTCACCACTGTCAGTAGGCTTGGTCACCTCAGTTGCCATAGTCTTTGGAGTCAACGTCTTCTTCCCATTCCGCAGCAGTATTACCTTAACCTACTAGTTTCCTGTTGGTCAGTGTTTCCTAGAAAACCTTGCTATGTAGACTTCTTAAAGGCCGCCACATCTGCTGCTAGCTGAGACAAAGTTGTCTTAAAACTCCTCATCTGGGCCCCTTGATTCTAGAGATCACGTTGGAAGTTGTTTATCAATTGCTCATTCTATTTCACTATCCTATTTAGGATTTCATTTGTGTTCTCCTCTACTGTAGGTCACTGGTGTTGATTGTTCCTATGTTGGTTCTATTAATCTGGATCCTGCAGGAAGTTGTTTGGGTCTTTCTAAGAAAACTTGGGATCCTTTCTCCACAAATAGTCATTGTTCCTATATCCTTGTTGACACATATACTTCACTTGTCCTTCTTCTTCTGATGAATTATTATCCTTCTCTAGAAGCTTCTTTGCTATCAAGTCTAGCTTCTCATTCAAAGAGGTGATAACTTTAGACTCTCCTATGCTTTTGATCTACTCTGGATGATCTCTCTCATTACCCCATGCCTGATTCTTTTCCATATTTTTCAAAATCTCCTAACACTTAGAGGGTGTGTTGTTGAGAAAGAATTGTGTGCATGCACTATCTAAGGTAACACGTTTGCTTTTGTGAAGACCAAAGTAGAACATCTTGACTTGGTTCTCCAGATTTATCCCATGGTGAGGGACCTTCCTGGGCATTTTCTGAAACTGCTTCCAAGCTTTAGAATAGGATTCAGATGCCTATTGCTTGAAATTGTGAATGTTCCTCACCAGCTCGTTTGTCTTTTCTAGAGGAAAGTACCTTTCAAATAACGTCTCGGTCATTTGATCCCATGTTTCAATCGATTCCTTTGGCAGGTTATGCAACCATTCTTTTGCCTTATCCACCGGTGATGATGGGAACAACTTCAGATAAATATCTATTTGTAGAAATCTATCCACTTTCACCATGTCACAGCACTCCACAAAGTTGTTGATGTGTGCCACTGAGTCTTCATGAGTGTGCCCATAAAAAGCATGTGACTTGATGAGTGCAATCAGCCCTGGATCAATCTTGTATTGTGCTACATTCACATTCTATTTCTTGATAGGTCATGTCTGTGCAGCTGAGGAAGATGCATTAATCATCTCCCATATTGTCTTCTCGGCCCCCAGATTACCGTCCCCCATTGCTTGTTGCCTGGGCGTCAATGGTATGTCTTCCGATGGAGTTGTTTGAACTGGAGATGTCGTTAAGGTTCCGACAGACCCTTGTGGATCCTAAATAGTGGTTGGGACCTTTGGTGTAGATTCTCCATAGTCTGTGGTCCATGTCTGCACCATGCACTAGTACCTAAAAATGTGGAATCAGTTAATCATGGTACTCAATAGAAAAAAAATTGTCTTATATGTATGCAATAAATTTCAATGATTAAAATAAAGTTGCAAAAAATGCAAGGTGGCCTAGAGTGACTGCTCTTAGCACTCGTAGTGCTAAAACTTTCCCTCTCCCCAGAAACGATGCCAAAAACTTGACACGCTAAAAATGTATGTATAAACGCAATTGTACGCGTCGAGTAATATAGGCCTATGTAAGGCCCGAGTCGAACTCAAGGAGACATAGTCTCAGTGACTACTACTAACTACAGTGCGATCAACTAAGCTGATTAAAAGGTTGAGTTTGAGTTTAAACAAAGCAAAACAAAATTTAAAAAAAATAAAGGATGATTGATTCAAATGATGTGGATTCCTTAGAATTACCGATTTCACCATGAGGTCTCGTTATATCTTGTTTCTACCAAATTAATATCATTTTACTCCTACCCTAGATAGAAATCATGTAGTCAGAATTACTCGCTTTCACGGTACAATCCACTACCTAGATCTAAGCCAAATCCACGTCTGTAGCAATCTATAACTTAGTCTAGGTGCATTATTAAAGACTCTAGGTTTCTTTCCACTAACTGTACATTACCTTTCCCAAGGAACGCGTAGGAAAGTGTATAACTTGTGATTTTTGGACTTTTAATATTCCTTATGGAGCAATTATCAGTCTATTACTCTACCAATGGTGATCAAGTATAGGTAGGTCATTTGAAACACAACTATATATCTAGGAATGAAGAGAAATCTATGTTAATTCATGCAAAAAGTCAATACAACGATTCCCCGGGCTACTCCCATGTCCTAAGGAAAGAGGGGCTCAGCCCTACATAGTTTTTAAGTGCGAATACATGGAGAGAGAGAGGAGAAAAATGTGGGAAACATGAAAGAAATTCATATAACCCCTGGAGAGAAGATGTTCTGGATAATCCTCCTTGAGAAACGCACATTCTGTAGTCTTCCGATAGCAAAATTGTCCGTCGGAGGTGCTCAGATCTCCCGGTTGACGTCCTTCAGCTCTATGCTCCTCTCTCTCTCTTCTCTGGGTTGTGTGTGGTGCAACGTGAGATGATCCTTAGGTCTAGCCATCCTTGGTTAGGTCATAGGCCAACTTACGATTTCACATAACATGGACCATCAGATCTGGACGATCTGATCGGATTGCTGATTTTCGGTAGAGTCGGTGGCATCGACTCTCAAGTCGGTGGCACTTACTGCTTTGGGTTGCGGCCTTTGCCCTACTGAGTTGGTACCACTGACGTGTGATGGTCGGTGGCACTGAGCTGGTATGCCTATTTGATTTGTCTCTCTGAACCAATCTTAGTGGCATCGAATGTAGGGGTGGGTGGCACTGAGTCTTCTATTCTCATATTGCTCGACCAGTGTTGTTGTCTCGGTGGCACTGACTATAAAGGTCGGTGGCACTGACTCTATATGTACCTAAAAAAATGTAAAAATGTGTATAAGGATGGGGAATACATAAAATCATGTAAATATGATAAAATAAGTATAATTTGATGCAAACAAAGTGTACATACCAACAATAATGATTTATGCAAATATGATCAATTAATTGACTAATAAATGCTCAAAACAAGTATAAAATAGGAATGTAAAAGTGACTCAAAACTTGTGCATCAGTTCTGTCCATGGTGAGGAGAAGAAGGAGAACAATAAAAAATGAGGTTAGGAGGGAAGATCTTACATGTAAGAAGCAAGTAACTAACCAAGAAAGCTTTGAACGATCCTAAGAGAACAAGGCCTGAGGCTTGCACCCACATGCAACCAGGATCTCATAAAGCTTCGACCTCAAGAAGCTTCTCCTTTGTCAACCGGTGCCATTTGATGACCTCCAATAGTAATAACATGGAAAAAGGTTTGTTTGAAGGAAGTGAGGTGGGGTATTTATAGCTAGGATGGAAGAGAAAGGAGGTCAAAGGTCGTAAAATGCTTTACCATCGATCAAAGGTCAAGTTTTCCATTAATTTGTACAACCAGAACCACCATCAGTTTGCAAACATATAGGAAAACCATTGGTTTATGAACATGCAAAACTTCCATTAGAAGTCACACTCACAACTACTATCGAAAGACACATTTAGAACTACCATTGGAAGGCACACTCATAACTACCATCAGAAGGCATGTACCATCCATTTCCCACCAAAGGAACATCAAGGGTTGGTACCTATTTGCAATAAGGTTTTTTTATATGACCAAGAGAACCCATCTGGGGTGAAGACGACATGGTAAACTCTCAAGACATGAGAGGGTGTGGTCCGTTCACCCCCTCCCATACCTAATCAGCATGGATTGCCATTCACAAAGTGCCTTCACTGAGGTTCAAACACGGGTCCTTCATTGGGACTTACCGAGCTCTTACCACCCGGGCTACTATGGCCGGACTTTTTTTTGGTGACCGAGAGAACCCACCTCAGGCGAGCCCAACATGGTAAACTCTCGAGGCATGAGAGGGTGTGGACTGGTCACCCCCCTCCCATTCCTAATCAGTGTGGATTGTCGTTTGCAAAGTGCCTTCGGTGAGGTTCAAACCCGAGTCCTTCGTTGAGACTTACCGAGCTCTTACCACCCGGGCAACAAGGTTTAAAAGTATTTAAATCAAATGAAACTTATCTAGTTTATAATGTACAAAATGTCCATGTGTTAAAATTCTAGTTAGATCCCTATAAAAGGGAAAATTTCATATAGATCCAAACACATAAATTGGAAAAACTTGAGCTAACAAAGTCCAATTTGGAACAAATTTTGAAACATACCTTTGACAAATGATCTCAAAACATAAACTAATGTTTAATAAAGAAACTATGCATCCAATTTATTCAAGCCAATATCTTCAATCATTAAACTAGGTAAATGGTCTTACACCACACCTCTACCTCAATAATAGCTACACCGGGTCAGCACAACAACTGGTGGCACCTTTAGTGATTTTCCCTTCCCCTACATTCTGGATTTGAAATATTCTCAAGGATGAGTAAATTTATATGTTCAAGGTGGAGAGTGGGTGGTATGTCTGCATGACACCCTAATTGTCTTCCCTTTTCTATCATTTTCTTTCCACATTAACATTACATTGGATCATATTTTTCTTCAAAAAAACATGTTTGTTGTATGTAATCAGCCATTATCTAATTGGCATAGATTCATTCCATGATTACATGTTTACTTTGTGAAATCAAAAATGTACCCCCAAGTTTGAATGAAACAAATTCTTATCGAAAAATGAATCACAACTACCAATGATATAACCTATCATGTCCCCAATGACCATGAATAGTATTACTCCCTCGGAATAATGGCAAGTCATATGGAGTTGAGAAGAGTCAAATTTCAGTGTGTCTCTAAAATTGATCAACATAAGCTTTCTCAAGAATTATCATTATTTTGCAACTCATATGATATGAATGAACTAGTTGTCAATGTGTTCCAATGCTCTAAATTCCCAATCATGATATGCACAAGTTCAACATCTTATACACTTCTTCCACCATCTTCTCACCCCATCATATGGAAAAACCCCTTCTCTCACCTCTCTACTTCTTACATACCCCTCATATGTAATAAGGGCTTCCCGCGGTAAAAAGATTCCATTGTACACACCTTAAAGAAAAAATGCAATCAATGTAAATACAATAGAAATAAAGCAATCTCAAGTTGAATAGAGGATAAATTCACAATCTTTTTATTTCATACCTCCATTCATACCACTTTTCTCATGTGTAGAAATAATCACTCCAAGAATATCTCCATTACAACTAAACCCTAGATTTGTGCAAATCTCATAGTCGCATGTGAAACTTTTTGAGACAATAGGTATATCATGATTGCGATGTGCATGTTTTGATTTAGAATTTTTTTGTGAATGTGAAGTCCATGCAGGTAATTTGAACTAAAATTCTAGTGATTCTAAGAAATTGGAGTTGCTTGACCATGTTTGGTTATAGAGAACCAATTGTTACTATGGAGTGAGGAAGTGACATGCTAGTAGTATTATTTGGTAGGTAGGTTTGATCTTTGTTTCTGGAGGACAAATAATGTTCAAGTTTGGGGTAGTGTGATAAATGCATTTTCATCACCTTTTCATTGTGGCTTTTAGATTTTTTTACTCATTTTAGTCGTCAATTACATCATGTTTTGTTGAGTTTCCTTATTCTTGTTCTTGTTCCTTGATAACTAGGATTTAGATAATTTTCCTTGCCCTTTTGTATATGAAAGCACATACAATTCTACATCATCCAAGTAGTTATTCACTAATATCATATTCAAGATTTTAGCAAGTTCACAACAAAGATTGAGCCATTCAACAATTTCTAGCAGATAGGTTGACCGACCACTACATCTGGTTGAATGATCCACATGCTCACTTAGAAGCCTTCTCATATAATTCCTCAGATCAGGCAATCTCTTTGATTGATTAGGTGATCAGAAGGTCACAAAAAAAATTTAGAGACTCTACTAATTTATTGACATTAAGTAATGGGGTGATCCACCATCAGGACTGACCGATCCACATGTACACAATCCTCAAGAAATTACAAGATTGGACGACCAACACGTAAGATTGGTTGACCAAATGAGGTGCATGTCAAGTCAGAGACCCATAACAAGTTTGTTTTCCCACCTGATGGGTGATACCCTCTTGGGATCCACTGACCAAGACTTCCTATAAAAGCCTTATCAAGATTATGATCGGCCAATCCCATATCTAGATTGGCCAATTAGAATGTCAACATACACGTTGCCATTTAATGATCGACCAACTAGACCCCCATTCCTCCGATCATCCTGACAAACAAAGTGAAATTACACAATTTTTGGCCCAAAGGGTTAAGTAACAAAAGTGGTGGCCAAACATAATCATTCTTGATTCTGTTCTCACACAAACAAGAGAAAGTTCTATAGCAAAAGGATGGAGGAGATGACAAAGAAAAACATCATCCTAAAGGATTTCTTTGTATTCGATGAAGTTGGAGCGGACTGTAGTAGTCAGAGATCATTGGCTGCTTCTCTCTTCTCTTTAATTTAAATGACTTCTCCTATATCTTCTTGTATATGTTCTTTCTTTGAACATGAGCGATTAGACCTTCTCGGTGGAGAATGGGTAGTAGCCCATTTCCTGTACATTATCTTGTTCTTGCCAAACTAATTCTTCTCATATGGTTAAATTGTTCTCCATTTGATTGTTGCTTGCTATACGAATTGATCACTCTATTAGCATGTTCAATATAATCCTAAGAATAGATACCATGAAACTTAGTATTAGATTATATAAAGTATGCATAGGACTCCAGATTCAATCACAGAAGAGATTCTATATGATGACTGAATCAGAACCATGGATAAAGACACTTTGAGCCCACTGGGAATTTAGTCCTTGTGCATTCACAATCCTCAAGGTTGTTAATTCACTCAATCCTAATTTAATCTTTGAGAATTTAATTGAGTTGTAATAATTTCATAAATGCGTAGGCAATGATGGAAAAACTTAGACGTTCTAGTATTTCTTTATTATTGAAATTAAACCATAAGTTTAATCTCTTTTTTCCTTACAATCTTTATTTTCAATCTTAGTTCATTGTCACTCCAAAACAACTAGGTTTAACATTATCCTTGATGATAGGCATTGATAGTGATTCTTAATCATGTTGTCTCTTGGGTTAAACTCGTTTCAATACTACAATTAATGTGTTTGCTTGTAGGTGAGTTGACTGATGTTTGTTGAGGTTTAAACTCTAGGGGTTCTCTTCCTTATTGAATTTGTGTGTGCAAAAACCTCATATCACTACAATAGCCTAGTACAAGGAAGGGAAAAAAAATCCTTAGAGAAAGTGACCATGGTACCCATATCATGCGATAAATTTGAATCACAACATAAGGCCATTAAGATGTTTGATATATATTCTCAAGAACTAGTGTATTGAGTTTACTAGCATAAGTAATATATGCGGTGATTTCTTATTGGTTCATTAATGATTAGTTTGTAAAAAAATATAGTAGTTGCATACTATTATGAAAATAGAGAAACTAGATATCAAATTGATCAGGAAAACACAACCTAAAATATTATGGTTTTTAAATATATCTCTTGTTCAAAAATTATTTTGGAATCACATATTTTAATGACCTGAGTTAAAATATGCTAGTGGTTTATAAAAATTAGTTATAAACTTGTAATTTATGTCAAAATAAATACGATAGTGTCACCTTATAAAAGTAAATCCTTAAACTGGGCATTAATATAAGGTTCCCTAAGATCTTTTAACATGTTTGATTTACCTATATATGAATTCATGGACTTAGGGCATGATGCAATTAATGTAATTGATACCGTGAATGAGAAAAATATAATTAAAAACACATGGGATCATGCATTGATTATATCTCATATTTTATTTAGTAGTTGTGGATGAATGAAGGAGATTAGTGTTGAAACATGAATAACTAGGGTGTCCACTCAAAAAATGTAGGATGAAATATGTGGAAACACTAAATATAAAACCCAAACTTATACCTACCCAAATCAAAAATCCTTGGGACCCACCCACTTGACTGAAAAAAGTTATTTGTCTAAACATATATTAATACTTTAGCGCTTATTATTATGAAAGTTAAGTTTACTATTTGAAACTATGATTGGACTACTTTACATCATCATCAAGTATGTGGGTTAATTTTTAGAAATCACTTATTTTGACCATTTGGTTTTCTTTGAGGACTTTAGTATTGTTGATTAGTTAGATTTATTTTCATTTTTTTCAACTTCAAATATCTAAGTGTATCACCAAAAATAATATGTTGATAACCACAACTAGGTTCCTTGAGGGTTTCTAGTTAGAAACCCACTCCCAATTTACTAGTGAAATTTTCTCAAAGACTATGACAAAAAAGTTAGATAATAAAGAAAAAAAATATTGAATGTATACCTAGAAATCCACCAAAAAATAGATAGGAAAAAATATGGGGTTTTTAGGGAAGGGGGGCAACAAAAATATATAATTTCCTAATAGAATTCTTAATTAATTGATTCATCATAATCATAAAAGCTAGATACATTATTTTTATACATAGAAGGGATATCAAATATACCTTATCGTACACTAATTGTCCAATGAATAGACATGTCTTATGTTGATGTAGAACTTGTACTTCTACATCTGGATATGAAGTGGTTGTTGATATTGTTGTTTCCTTATCATTGTATCAATACCTTATCATCTCCTTGTATAAGTTCCTTGTCCTCAAGCTTCTACCGAAGTGCCTTAGCCTCTATGTCATCCACACAGATGCCAGAACTCTTGGTGCATCGCCTTGGTCACCAAGAGCAAGAAGAACTCAAAGTCACCAATTTGTTAGTGTCACTCACTTTCCTTCTCCTCCTATTTTGGGTTTTTGTCCTTGGGGTGAGGGTTTCTATCCAAGAGGAATAACTCTTAGACAACTTGTCTCACAATGTGATTCTCAGGTGTGTGTCGACCCCTTAGACATCAAATTCTATATTAAGGTGATTCACGGGTTTGGATTTTCCAAAAATCCAATTTTGTTCCTAATCCCATCGCAAAACAAATCAAACTCAGAATACTAATAGAATTTTCAATCGCTATGTTTGTTAACTAATTGATTCGTTGGGACTAATTGAGTCACCTACTTGATGATTGACTTGCCCAGTTGCTGAGTTTTTCAGTCGTGGTCCATTTTAATTGACCAATTGATTCCTAATTAAATAGACCATATATTCATTGTTGTTTCCTAACTTTAATTCATTCACTCGTCTAGGTTATCCACTTGACCGACTGGCTAGTTTCACAATCTAGTGATATGTCGATCATTTGACAATCAACCAATCAATTGATCCAAACCATCTCGTCAACTAAATGGCTTTAACAATCAAATGATCTGATAGGAATCAGTTCATACATAATTCAGAACCATTCTAATCATATGCTTGAGTGTGAACTTCAATTCCCTTATGCATCCTTATGCATGTGACCGTGTAGGTTCCACATAATGTTGGTAGTGATGTCCATAACCACATAAGTAAATATTTGTGTCTAGAAACACATTATTTATACCCAAAAGTTTTGAATAAGTTGAAAATAACTTTAACTTATAAGTGACTAATGTTACCATGACTATATAATCCCTTTGTCATTAATATCCAGTTTAAAATTGAGATATGAAATTGACATCCTCTTAACATTCAATTTATGTTTTTGAACCCAAAGCAAACTATTGACATTGTGTGATCTTAATATTACATGTTGACTCACACGAGCATGGCCATGTATTTCATAGTCTCATTTATCAAGTGTCCAGGATCTCACTCCAATGGAGGGACAAATTCCATCTACATCACTCACAATTATTTACAATTTTCATAGTGTTCCTAATCACTACATGTATGGAAACCCTTATTTAGAGTCACATTCGATAATGTTAAAGTACATTGGATAACAAGCGAGTATTGCAACGACTTTAGGTCTAAGGATCACAATCACCATTTTCACATTGGGATATGAGTCTGATTACTATGACATGGATTCCATATGTCATTATCAAAATCGATATGTCCAATACAACTTGTTCTCTAACAAGTGCCCATGTATTTGAATTAATATCCAATATCATGACTAAATAGACATAGTCATCATTCATCATAGACACTGGTCCTGTGTATTATTGTTGTTAATAATATCCATAATAACCAGGGACATAACAGGAATGAAAACTCTTGAGTATACATATGATTTAATGTTCAATACCTCAAATGAAACCATATTTCATCGAGTCAAAACATTCTTAGGACATTATTATATTTATTCACTAACTCTGTACAGGAACAAACATGATAGGTGGAATTGCCTTTATCAATAATCAAATCATATATGATGTATCCCTATTACAATCATCACATGATGTCTAGCACGTCATAAAACCAACAGTCTCCCACTTTCACTAGTGTCAATCACTTATGAATTGAATTCCAAGTGATCTAGTATAACCATCATGCCGCTACTATTAAAGTGATTTTTTCAAGGGATCAAAAACACTACTTTCATTTGGTGCTCTATAGATTTTTACATCTCCTCTCTATATGATCTCTCATAAGAGATGATAACACCATAGTATGTGTTTGGAAACACGATGCAATTTGGGTTCCTTGACATGTGTAATGGATCCATTGTTGTCACATTAAATCTTTATTCCATCCTCAATAGATGGAACTACACCAGGTTCACTAATGAACTTCTTGATTTAGACTAATTCCTTTACTATGCATAAATATACTATCGTTCTATTGCATAATCAAACACTTTCTCTTGCTTAGAACTCTTCTATCTTATAGCTCCACTATTTAGGCAAAACACAAATCCTATTTGTGATTGATAATTGGCCTCGTTGGTATGGAAGATTGCATTAGTGCAAACCTTATTAACTAACTATGTTTCCCATCCATATATTAAGAATTGATCCTTAGTTCTTGTTAATTACTTTAGGATGTTCTTCACAACAATCTAATAATCTTCATCGTGATCTAACTAATACCTACTCATCATTCTAAAATCATACGAGACAACTAGTTTGTACATAAATTTTCATACATGATAGATCAAATTGAAGATGCATATGGAATCTTACTTATTCATGCATGCTCTTCCAAAGAGCTGGGACATTGAAATTTAGAGAGACTTATTCCAAGAGACATGGTTAAGTTTCCTCTGTTAGAATCCTGCTTTCTCAATTTCTTCAACACCTTATCAATGTATGAACTTTAAGTTAGGTCAAGAAGCCTTTTAGATCTAGCTCTATAGATCTTGATTCCTAAATATCAGATGCTTCCCCTAAATCCTTCATGGGGAAGGTATTTCCCAACAAAGTCTTAACCAGTACTAGAGTGGTTATGTCATTTCGCATCAACAGTATGTCATCCTCATATAATATGAGAAATATAGTTATGCTCCCACTAACCTTATTGTAATTACAAGGTTCATCATCATTTTTGATAAACCAAACTCCTTGAGTGTCTCATCAAATTGAGGAATCCAAATTCTAAATGATGTCTTCCATCCATATATTAACCTTTTTAGCTAATAGACTTTACTAGCTTCACTTGGAGCGAAAAAACTTTCAGATTGTGTCGTGTACACATCCGCTAAATGATTCATGTTAAGGAGAGGTGCTTTAACATCCACTTGTTAAATATCACAGTCATGACAATCTATGACGACAAGAATGATCATTATGAACTTAACCATGTTCATCATCATTTTTGATAAACCAAACTCCTTGAGTGTCTCATCAAATTGAGGAATCCAAATTCTAAATGATGTCTTCCATCCATATATTAACCTTTTTAGCTAATAGACTTTACTGGCTTCACTTGGAGCGAAAAAACTTTCAGATTGTTTCGTGTACACATCCGCTAAATGATTCATGTTAAGGAGAGGTTCTTTAACATCCACTTGTTAAATATCACAGTCATGACAATCTATGACGACAAGAATGATCATGATGAACTTAACCATGGTAGCTGGTAAAAGGGTTTTGCCATAGCCAATACCTTGAACTAGTCTGAAACCTTTTCCAACCAACAATCCTTTTTAGGTTTGCACATTACCATCCGTGTCAGTCTTATTTTTGATAATTTGCACGTATGGTTTTTACCCCTTCAAGTGTATCCACCAAATTCCATACTTTGTTGACCTACACATAATCTGTCTTATATCTCATGGACTCAAGTCATTTACTAGAATTTGGTCCCTCAATAGCCTCATTGTTTGATTGAGTCATGAGAAATGCAAATCTCTCTGGCCCCAAGAACTGTGCAATAAGAACTTCGAGGTTCTTGTGCTATATGAGGAATTTGATATTCCATAAGGACTTGTGATTATCTTTGTTTGTCATCTACCTCCACATGCTCAATTTTATCTTTTTAGCATTGAAATTCTTTGAGATCTTCTTTCTTCCAACTGGTTCCTTTGAAAATTAATTCCTTCTCATGGAATACACCAGTTCTAGCAACAAATACTTTGTTGTTAGATGGAATATAAAAGTATAAACCCTTAGTTTTCTTATGGTATTCAACAAATATACATTATCTAACTTGATTTCATGAATTTCACAAAACAATTACTATACATATATTGAGACACTTCTCACCCCAAATCTCATATGGTGTATGTTAAATAGGTTTAGAAGGTACTCAATTTTGTGTAAATGTAGAGGTTTTAAGAGAATATTTCCATAAGGAAGTTGAAAGATTAGCTAAAATAATCATTGACCATACCATGTCCAAAAAGGTACGCTTCCTTCTTTCTAGGAGACCATTATGTTGTAAATGTCCCAAGTGGATTCAAATGTGATACAATACCATGATCTATCACCAATACATTGACTTAGATATTCTCCACCATGTTTAGATGGGAGTTCTTTAATATCTTGCCAAGTTGGTTTTGTACTTAATTCATGAATTCCTTGAACTTTTCAAGAGATTATTATACGTGTTGCATAAAATACACATATACATATTTTTTGAAGCCATCAAAAAATGTGATGAAGTAAATATATCCTCCTCTAGAACTTGTGCTAAAAGGATCACATATCATTATGTATAAGTCCTAATAAGTTAGTTTCTCTCTATTGCTACCACTGAATGTGTTTTTGTCATTGTGCTCAATAGACAAGATTCACATGTCTCTATTGCTTCAAACTCTAAATGATCCAGATAACAATCTCTATGGAGTCTAAAAATGTGTTCTCATTTATGTGCCCTTAACAAAAGTGCCAAGGATAAGTTTTGTTTGAGTCATCAAGTTTTATGGTATTTATGTTGTATACAATTATATAAAGATTGAATAAATAAAGAGCATAATACATTGGGTCAATGTCATAAAATGTTCATCTCTTAAAAAAGAAATTTAACAATTCTTTATTAGAAATTCAAAATTTTTCTTGTCCAAGCAAGATACGGAATGACGTTTCTATATATGGTAAGTGCATAATAACAACTCTCTATCTCTATAACAAGACCATTGAGTAGAGATGATCTATAGGTTCCTACAACTATTGCAGTAACTCTTGCTCCATTAGCAACTTGTATATCCACCTTTCCCTTCAATAAGGGTTTACTTACTTTTCAGATCATGCATATTAGAGTGTATGTAAGATCCACATCCGGTATCCAATACCCAAGATGAATAAGTAGACAAGTTTATCACTCTAACATATATACATGAAGTGGAGATATCTATTCCCACCTTTTTGTTTATTTCTTTGAGGTATAGAGGGGAATTTCTTTTCTAAATTCTAGATTGGTGGCACTGACAAATTTCCTTCCTTGCTACAACTCCTTTAGATTTATGTGTAGATGACTTAGACTTTTGGCTTGATTTAGAAAGCTTATTAGTTGTACTTTTCCCTTTGAATTCTCTTTACATTTTTTACCATAAACATGGACTTTGTCTTGTCTTTCTTCATCTGAGTCTTAACCATTCTCAATATTCCATGAAAACTCAAAAATAGTCAAACAAAATTGCTCATGTTGTAGTTCATGACAAACAAACTTTAGGATTCTAGAAATGATTGATAGATTACATCAATGACAAACACTTGGCCTAAGAAGAAGTACATTACCTATAGTATTTCCACATACCCAATCAACTTGAGTACATATGGCCCGACTAGATCTCCTTTAGTCATGTTGCACCTCAACAAGGTCGTTAAGACATCATATCCCCCATGCCTTGATTGTTCAGGGAACATATTTCTAATATGTGTGGACATCTATAGAACGCCCATTTTCTCATGTTGCTTCTGAATCTCATGATTCATGCATCATAGCATGAATAATTTTACATCAATAACAATATTAGTATGCTTACTATAAACTTCATTCCTATCTAGGTGCATTTGGAGTTGGTTCCTCAAGTTCTAGTGTTTTCGGGACATGGATCATATGCTCATGAGTGAGAATAATTCCCTAAGTCCAATATCATTCTAGGATTATTTTCATTCAGTTGTTCTTTCTCAAGGATCAATTAAAAAATAAAGTATTATTCTTGTTTTCCATTAGATCTAGAAAGAAAATATTTGCACAATTCAACAATTTGATTTGAAAATTAATTCAGTTTGACTATATTAATTTGGCCTTTAATTAATAATGCTCCCACTATTTTGATCAAATCAACAACCCTCACTATTAATTCAAAAGATTGCATCAAGAAATTGTCTAGTGAGTGAATATCCACAATACATTAAGTATGAGTCAATTTTGGCTAACTGCTCACAACTTAACTATTTAGGTAGGTCACAATTACCAATTGCAACTCTTGGATAGATGGTTTCACAACTCCTTTTCTTAAATCATATTATAAAGTATATGCCATCTTTATGCCTCTATGTACTTAATCCTATTAAGAACACCTATCCAAGTCCAACCCAAAGGCCAATACAGTAAGTCATGTACCCTACTTTAGCGCACCCATATACTTATTATCAAACTTCCTCAAAATAGATGATGCAATACACTTTGGTGTGCCCACACATAGTCAATGAAGGTTTCATTGTGCTATTGCAAAATGTAAATAATCTTTAATATTGCTATTATAATTAGGAATTTGATATAAAAACCATATCTATCCAATCACTATTACATGCACATTATGTATGTATCATATACATAAACAATAACCATAATCAATAAAACATGATATGTAAACTAGTATATCATCTTGATCCAACAAGAGTTGAATAAAAATAAGTAAGAGATCCACATCTATTATAACCCTAAATTTTCATTTATGGGGCTTTCTAGTCGGCCAACTAGAAAGCCAGTTGCCTGATTGGATTCCCTATTTTAGTAGGTTTTTTATTGTTGATGGAGTTTTCACTTCGTCTTCATTATTATCCCTCCAAGGAACTTACTTGTTAACATGTGATTATGATCGTCTCCTCCTCTCCACCATTATCCATTGATGATGTCAATACATCATCCAATTCTGATTTCAAAAAATAAATTTGGAATGGAGAATGTATGGAGAAAGGCAAGCATAGACATATATGTGTTATTTTGTTTTGGATCTCAATAAAAACCATTAGCATGTTTCCGATCACAAGCATTCACCAGATCGGCCTAGTTTCCATATTCACATCCACCAAATAAAAAACTTTTCAAAGTGGTTGCATTGGTGTATTTAATATAGATATATCATACATTATGTTATAGTTGGTGATTAATGTGAATACATGTTGCAACATTATCCATATATCAATGATATGTAGTTCAAAACCTAAACCAAGGTCAAATGAATATTACATTATACCTAATACCACTAAAGCGTTTCAGTGGGAGGGGCACATTAGAAATGCAAAAATTTCTCTCAACAGACTCCAAACCAAGTGATTTTTCATAGCCATGAAACATTTTATATTAAAGACATAAAAGGGATATCAAATATACCTTGTCACATACTAGTTGTAAAACATCTAGACACACCTTATGTCAGTATAGAACTTGCACTTCCAGATCGAGATCTGAAGTAGTAGTTGTTGTTGTCGCCTTGTTTTCATAACAACACCTTGTCTTATTTTTGAAGAAATTGTTTGTTCTCAAGCCTTCATGCAAGGGGATCAACATCTATGTCTTCCACATAGATGTACGAACTCTTTGTGCACCACCTTGGTCACCAAGATGAACCATAATTTGAAGTTGTTGACTTGTTACATCACTCGCTCTCATTCTCCTACTATTACAAACTATTGTCCTTGGGGTGAGTTTTTCTCTATCCAAAAGGAAGAACTCTTAGACAACTTCTCTCACAATGTGTGTATCTCCCCTAGGACGTACACCCCTTGGTATATGAGAGTCATGGGCTTTAATTTCCCAAAATCCAATCTCATTTCTAATCACAATTCAAAAAGAATAAGACTTGGAGTGATGCCAAAAATACTAGTCGGCCGACTGGGTTTGTTGGGTTTTAGGGGAGGCAGAGAAGGCAACGGAAACAAAAAAAAATTCTCCTCCCCGAACCCAAACCGAGGAAATGCGTCAACATCTATACAATAGGAAGGATGGTTTATGGAATCATACCTTGTCCCGAGGCTTGCTCGGCGACAATACCTCGCAGCTAGTGCGGTCTTCGCCTCCGGTCTTAGACGGTGTCTGTGCAGCTCCTGGTCGCACCGGGACTCACGACTCCTCCTCTCACCAGGATTGTAGGGATTGACAGTTGTCCTCCTGAGCGGCAGAAACCTCCCGCCTCTGTAGTAGTCCACACGGACCACCCGGAACTCCAATCTCCTTGTCCCACAAGGAATTGGAAGGAGTCAAACCCTCCTATTGGCGTACTAGTTGCCAACACACTCTCCTGCTACCAGTCACTTTCTGCAGTTGTCTTTCCCTTGTTGTGCCTCCCTTATCGGGTAGCACTTGCTCGGGCTCTCTCGGTTACCAAAACCAGAGAGAACGACAACTTTATAGAGCAACTGGTTACATTGAGTTGTGTTCAGAGAAGCCCCCAATACCCCTATATATAGGAGGGTCATGGGATAGGGTTCTCTATCTCGGGCAATGCGGGACTAAAGCAGGAGTAGAAGGGTTCAAGAATTTTCCACAAAAAACAACCAATTGTGTGACCTGAACCGATCGTTTCAACACTTGAAACGGTCGGTTGGGGAGCTGAGCGATCGGTTGGACCTGATCCGATCATCTGGGTATCCCAACTGATTAGTTGGTACCCTGAACCGATCGGTTCACGGTTCTGATCCAACTCATATTGACTTTCCTTCTTTGATTTCCAATCGGTATCGAATACTAATCCTTGTCCCAATCAAATTGGGCAAGTGAAACAAAAAGAAGTTTCTCACCAATCTTACTTTCCCAACTTGATCGGTTGCGCCAGTTGAACCGATTATTTCAACACTTGAACCGATCGTTTCATCCTGCCCATGAGCCGATCGACTCATGACCTGAGCCGACCGGTTCACCCAACTCATCCGATCGGTTCATCACATGAGCCGATCGGTTGGGAGTGCAGATTGTGCATAAATTGTCAATTGCAGTCCAATCATTCTGATACTCTAATCAATCGATCCAACACCTTGAATACTATGATTTTGAGCTATCAATTAATTGTGTGTTTAATTGAACTACTAAACTCCTTTAGTAATCAATCTAAACATAGTTTGTGGACAAAACTCCTCTTCCAGGTTAAATCCTATGTGTGTGACCCTGCAGGTCCTGTTTCACATTGGCATTGAAAGTCCATAACACTTATGACTTCACAAGCAATGAGCGGTGCCTAGTCACACATCATTGCTACCCAAGTGAAATAGAAAGTTGGAGAACAACTTTCAATCCTACAATCCGTGAATGGTGTTACAGTGAATGTATAATTCCTTTGTCACTGATATCCCAAATGAACTTGAGGCATGGACCAGTCATCATGTCAATGTTCATTCACTTTCTTGATCTCATAGTAGATTGAAAGAGATATGTATGACATCAATATCACATACTGATTCACACATGCGTGCACGCCTTTCTCAATCCTACTCATCAAGTGGCCATGGATATCAAGCTCCCTCAGGAGGGACAAATCCCATATCTATCACTCACCCCTCAAAAGCCCCATGTGTCAAAGCCACCCAATCATCACCTTTATAACAACCCATGTTTCAGGATTATGTTTGATGATTTCAAAGTGTACCCAATGACATGTGTTGAGTGTAGTGATTTCAGGTCAAAGAATCACATTCACCAACATCACTGTGAGTACTGACTGTGACTACGATATCATGGTTCCATGTGTCAAACTCATGGTGGGTCTGTCCGGTACACTTGTTCTCCAACAAGTACCTATGTGTTTGGTTTGATATCTCTACATCATGACTAATGAGATTCTGTCATCAACCAACACCACAATCTAGTCTTGTGTGTCATTGCTGTCTATCTACCTTCCACAATGACATTCGACTAGGGACATAACAAGAATGTACAAACTCTTAGCATCCGTATGATCTCATCGTTCAGGTCCTCAACCTGAAGGCATACATCATTGAGTACTGTCGTTCTCTAGACATTCAATCTGTTCTATCACTATCTCATATGACTGAACCAGATAGAATTGGAAGCTTGCCTTTGATGTTTATCAAATCAATCTTAATGTATCCCATCAATCATCCCATGATTGGCTCTCAGGGCATACATACCAACAGGGTTATCTACTCAATCGACTGGTGCTTGTTTTGTCATCTAGTTGACTAATTAGGTGTATAGTTGATTGAGTGGAATAGATTTTTTCATCTAGTTGACTGAAAGATTAGTCTAGGTTAATTTCACTCAATCAATTTGATTGCTAAGTGAACATAGAAAACATTCCTTGTTATTTATTGACTTCAATCCATTTGACTGACTAGGTTATCTAGCTGACTGACTAGTCATTTCTCAAACTGGTGATCAGTTGTTTTACTAATAGTCAATTGTCTAGTTGATCCAAACCATCTAGTCGATTGATTAGTCCCTATTGATAATTGGATAGGAAATCATCTTGTACATGATTTAGAACCATTCTAATCATATATTTGATGCAAATCTCATTTTCCTTATGCATCCTTTATGTGTATGACACTATCGGTTCCACATTGCATTGATAGTGGTGTTCATAACTTCACAAACAAAGATTGGTGCCTATTAACAAATTGGAATAAGTTGAGAATAACTTCAACCTATAAAGTGATCACTATGACCATGACCTTATAATCCCTTTGTCATCACATATCCAGGTTGAAACAAAGGCATGGAGTGTCATCCTCTTAACATTAAATATATTTTTTTGTACTAGAGCAGACTATTGAGATTTTGTGGGCACAATATCATATATTGACTCACATGAGCATGGCCTTGCATTACATAGTCTCTCTTATCAAGTGATTAGTAGTCTCTCTTATCAAGTGATTAGGTTATCACTCCAATCAAGGGACAAATTCTATCTACATCAATCATAATAATCCATAAGTGTCATAGTGCACCCAATCACTATATGTATAGAAATAGTTATTTAGGGTTATGTTGGGCCAATGTTAAGAGTATAGAGAACAACATGTGATCATTTTAGTGACTTCAGGTCTAAGTGTCATTGTATCTAGTGTCACATTGAAATATGAATCTAACTACCATGACATGTCTTCAATGTGTCTTTCTCAAAGTGGGTCGATCAACAACTTGTTCTCTAACAAGTACTTATGTATTTAAGTTGATCCACTTTCATGGTTAAAGAGACATAACAATCACTCAACATACACATTAGTCTTATGTATTATTGTTTTCCTATAATATTGTAACATCCCAGGATTTGAGACCTCGGATAACATGATGTTAAAAGGAATGATTGGACTACCCATATCATCAAGGTGCACCTCCTTTTCCGGGAGCCCATCACTAAAGAACTCCATAGTTAAGCGTGCTCAGCCTGGAGTAGTACTAGGATGGGTGACCTGTCGGGAAGTTGATCATGACAGGCGTGTGAGTGAGGACAAAGCACACAGTTAAGGCTAGTGGTGGTCTGTGGGGACAGTCGTCATTCTTGAAACTGTACTAGAGCCTTGGGCAGTGGGCCCGGGCATTACGAATGGTATCAGAGCTAATCCCCCTCTAGTAGGTGGGACCACATGGGCATGGCATGCCTATCTTGAGCCGCACAGTCCAGGCATGTAGGAAAGGGATGTCCATGGTTGACGTAGCCACCCTTGAGCCGGTATTCCGTGATCGGGAGCTGGGTGTCCATGGGCCATTGTGGGTCTGCACTGAAATGGGGAAAGGAGATTATGAGGCCTTATAGTTGATCCTTGAAGAGGACGTCAAGAGTCTAAGTGGGGGAGATTGTAACATCCCAGGATTTGAGACCTCAGATAACATGATCTTAAAAGGAATGATTGGACTACCCATATCACCAAGGTGCACCTCCTTTTCTGGGAGCCCATCACTAAAGAACTCCATAGTTAAGCATGCTCAACTTGGAGTAGTACTGGGATGGGTGACCTAAAGGAAAGTTGATTCTGACATGCGTGTGAGTGAGGACAAAGCGCGCAGTTAAGGCTAGTGGTGGTCTGCGGGGACAGTCGTCATTCCTGAAACTCTACTAGAGCCTTGGGCAGTGGGCCCGGGCGTTACAAATATCCATAATAATAACTAACTGGGACATAACAAGAATGACTACTCGTAATATACATATGACCACATGTTTAAGTCCTCAACCCAAACCTTATGTTATCAAGTCAAAACATTGGACATTATTACATCTATTCATTATATCAATAGTAAAATAAATATCATATGTGGAATTGCCTTTATTAATAATCAAATCATATACAATGCATCCATATTGCAATCATCACATAATGAATCTCAGGGCAGACAAGCAAACAAATACTTGTCTTCTTTTCAACTCCTCCTTTAGCTTTAATGCAGACGACAGGGGATTTGGCTAGATTTAGAAGTCTTCTTAGCATTGCATTTGCCCTTTGACTCGCCCTTTCCTTTTTTGACCATCAAAACAAACTTTGACTTGTCTTTATTCATCTGAGTCTCAATAGTTTTCAACATGATAAGCAACTCTATCAACGATCAAACAAAGTTGTTCATGTTGTCGTTCATGACAAACTGACTATAAGATTCATGCAACATTTGCAAGATTACATCAGCGGCCAACTCTTGGCCTAAAGGGAATCCCAATCTCTCTTGGCTCTCTGCATACCCAACTAACTTAAGTAGATGGTGACAAACCATATCACCTCTAGTCATGTTACACCTTAAACAAGGCCTTAGAGACATTGGGCCTCTCCTGCCTTTCTTATTCTTATACATATCCCTGAGAAGTGTGGCCATCTCTATAACTCCCATGTTCTCATGTTTCTTTTGGAGATCATGATTCATGGATCATATCATGAGACACTTGATATCAACAACGTCCTCTATATGTTTACGATAAGCTTCCATTTCTGCTCTAGGTGCACTATGATCCAATTCTTCTGGTTCTGGTGTTTCTGATCTCATGGGTACAAACAATTCTCAATGTCTTATACCAGTCATGAAAGTTATTCCCATCCAACTTTTTTTCTTCTTATGGACCACTTCTAATAATAAGTTGTATTTTTTTTGTTAGATCTACAAAGAAAATATCTGCACCAATCAACAACTTATTTTGAAATTAATTTAATTTAATGATGCTAATTTGGCCAACATTTCTAGTATTTTGATCAAACTAATATCCCTCATTATTAATTCATAAGATTATGATGAGAAATATTCTAGTGAGATAAGATCCATAATACATTAAGATATGAGTCAACTTTGGATGTATGCTCACAACTTAAGTATTTAGGTAGGTAACTATCACCAATATATGGTTGCACAACTTCTTGTTATAAATGGTATTAAGAAATATATACCATCTTTATGCCTTTAGGTTCTTAATCCTATCAAGATCACCTTTGTTCAGTCAACCCCAAAGGCCAACAAAATAAGTTATGCACCTTGGTTTGATAGACCCACATACTTATTGTTCACACTCTCCCAAGATAGACTGTACACCAGGCTTTAGTGTGCCCACACATAGTCAATCAAGGTTTTTTTATGTATTACACATTGGAAGCAATCTTGAACTTAATATTAAATTTGAGGGATTTGATACTATATTCATATGTATTCAATCATCATTACATATATGTTATTATAGATATTTTAAACAAACAACAAAAAGATTCACATCTTTTGTAACCCTAAATATACTTTCACTAAGATTTCAAGTCTATAGACTGAAAAGTGAGTCAACTGGTTAGATTCCCAATTTGGGAAGTTTTTTTTGTTTATTAAGTTGTTGATTCATTTTCATCACAAGCCCGTCAAGTACCTTCCTTGTTGATGAGGGCTTATGATAATGTCCTTCTCTCCACCATGGTCCACCAATGATGTCAATACATCATCATAATCTAATTTCAAGAATTAAACTTTACATGCATAATGTAAAGAGAGGGGCATGGAATACAAGACATATACATGTTATATATTGTAGTTACAATAAAAATCACAAATTTACATGTTTCATATCACAAGCACTAGAACTACCTTGTTGCTATATCCACATCCACAAAACAAAATAATTTCAAAGGTGTTGCATTAGTTTATGTAATATATACATCATATCATCTATGATACTTGATGATGAATATGTATATACATTGCATAATTATCTATTCATCAAGGTTATGCAGTTCAAAACCCAAAAGACATTAAAAGCATACGACATCAACATTGATACCAGTGTAGTGTCTGGAGTGAAGGGGTCACAACAATAATATTATCCAATAGATCCTCTATAATCATTCAAATTAAACATATACAAGGGACATTGAATATATGTTGGTGTATTCTAGTTGTCCAACAACTAGACACGTCTTATGTTGGTGTGGAACTAGCACTTCTAGGTCTGGATCAAAAGTGGTTGTTTTTTATGTAGCCTTATCATTGCATCAACACCTTGTCTTCTCCTCAAAGAAGTAGCTTTTCCTCAATCTCTACCCAAAGGCATTGACCTAATGTCATCCATGCAGATGAAGGAGCTATTAGTGAACCACCCTGGTCTCCTAGAGGAAGCAAAACCCATAATCATTGATGCAACACTATCTCTCCTTCTCCTCCTCATATGGGTTGTTACCCAAGGGATGAGTTCTTCTCTCGCTAAAGGGAAGAATCATTAGGAAATTTGTCTCACAATGTGTGTGGTGTCTGTTTGGACATACCATTTTATACAGTAGATTCATGGGCTTGGATGTTGAGGATCCAATCTCATTTCTATTCACAACTCACCTTTAGAATCAAAAAATAGGATCGCCTTGACAGGAATTGCATCTTACTAACTGGGTGTCAAATCAATCAATTGGCATGTAAAAGGAAAGTTATTGTGTAACTAAATTGAGCCAATTCCATTCCAAATTGATCTAGTCATCCAACTATAATTCAACCTTGATTTCATATACTCAATCTACTGGCTTCCCGGTCGACCGATGGGTCACTTACCTAAATAGTGATTAGTCAGTCGATGAATACTCAGTCGATCAAGTGATCCAAACCATCCAAGACCTAATGGCTTCACCAATCAACCGACTATGCAAAGATCAGCATGTTCATGATTCAAGACCATTCGAATCATATATGTAAATGAAAACCTCATTTTCCTTTAGCATCCTTACGTTTGACCCCATAGGTTCCACATTACTTTAGTAGCAATGTCAAAAAACCTCACAAGCAAATATAAGTATCTAGAAACACGTCAATACTACAACTAGTAATCGAAAAAAGTTGAGAACAACTTTAATCTACAAGTGATCAGTGTTAACATGACCAGATAATCCCTTCATCACATATATATTATTAGAAACCAAGGCATGGAATTTTCATCCTATTAACATTCAATCTATGTTTCTTGAACCAGAGCTTACTATTGAGATTGTATGAGCTTAGTGCCATATAGTCACTCACATGAATGTGCCCATGCATTTCATAGTCTTACTTATCAAGTGGCCAGAATATCACTCCAATGGAGGGACAAATTCCATACAAACCACTCACAATAATCCATAAGTGTCGTAGTGCACCTTATAACTATTGGTATGGAAACCCTTATTTACAGTCATGTTAGATTAGGTTAAAGTACAAAGATATACATGTGATGATTTCAGTGACTTCATGTCAAGGATCACAAGTATCACTATAAAATTTAGATATGATTCTAACTTCCATGACATGAATTCCATGTGTCATTCTTGAAATGGTTCTATATTCTAGAACTTTATCTGTAACAAGTGTTGATGTTTCTTTATCAATGCCCACTATCACAACTAAAGACACATAGTCGTCATTTTATATACACACTAGTATTATGTACTATTGTTGTCATAAAATATGCACAATAAAAATCGACATGGCACATAACAAGAAGGGGTACTCTTGTGTATGCATATGATCTCATGTTTAGGTCCTCAATGCAAACCATATATCACCGACTCATAATATTCTTAGGACATTACTAAAATTATTCATTATCTCAATACTAAACAAAACACAATAAGTATAATTGCCTTTAATTAAAATCATCACATATGCCATGTTTCAATCATTAAATGATGATTATTAGGACATATAACCAACGGTTAAGCATGTTCTACTTAACTTCATAACCCAATGATTAAGAAGTAATCGGGAGGTTTGGGTGATGAATATAAAATATTGCAAGCACATGTAGGAGGCATCCAACCATTAGGGGTGAGCACTTGGTTAACTTATCCATTCATTGTCAATTTGATTCGGTTAATCACTTGATCTGTATTTTTAGATATTAACTATTAACCTAATCAAAACACACTCCATTAATTTTGTTGTGGTTAATCAGTTAGTGATTAATTTAAGTGTTTAATTCAATTAACCAAATGACACTTATATATCAGTTTCAAATGAAAATATACATTAAATTATGTTTAATTATGAGGGTGTAATAGTCATCATATCAACATATAGATGAATATTTCATTATAAGTTGGTCGGGAAATAAATGGTGTGGTTTTGTTGAAATCAAAGTAAAACTATTTAGGTGTGTATAGATGTAGGATAATTTTCAAAAGATAATATGTGAATAATCAAAAATTCGATTAACCAAACACACAATTTTCTTAATTGAACCATTAATTTTTTATTCGATTAACTAAATGAAATTAACCAAATTGATAGGATTAACCAAATTGTCCAAACAAAATTAATCATAATTAAAAAAATTCGTTCATTATTTGAAAATAATGAAATCATGCTCACTTGTATCGACCATATTTTGTCTTATTTAATATTTTTCACTTAATGTTGTGTTTTATATATCTAATTCTACTATATGTATGATTTATTTTGTTACTATTCAATTTGGGAATAAATGGAGTGTTTCTCATTGAGGATTATTAGGTTGATGTCTGATAAATTGGAGGAGTAAATCTGATAATATTACAAACATTCAATCTAACACACCCCTTTTGTAGAAAATTAGTGTCGCGGTAGAAAAGGAAGCCCAATTGTTCTATACATGAAACATAGCATTAACCCAAGAATTAAACCATGTCTGAAATGATGAAAAAGTTGGAAAAGGTGTTGGTGTTGGACATATAGCCTCCACCCTTTAACGTATCCCATTGAATTGTTTGACCAATTTGATAAATATGAGGCAAAATGTGTGTGCCCCAAACCTTTAACATGTCATCTTGATTTGTTTTGGTTGAGATTGACATGTATTGTGGTCAGACACGACATATCCAAAAAACAACAATCGTTTCTCACAAAAGTCAAAGAATTCATAGCAACATGCGTCATCACTATTTATTTAGGTGAAATAAAAACCTAATTGTGAAGACTAGGACACTAAAAACTTCATGCCCTAACCCGTGCCCCTAAAATGTCCACTTCTACATCAACTTAAGATAGAAAGAACCACCAAGATAAAATAGCACATCACTCGTAGATGCTCTCAATTACTTATACACTATTAACAGGAGATGACCTTAGTAGAATCTCATGTTCATATCCAGGTATGCCATCTCCCCCCCCTTCAATTTTTACCTATACACAATCTCTCCGACTACAACACCAATAGTAAACATTCCTACCAACATCACAGACATCTACATCCTTTTCCCCTTTACTTATTATCTTACCACATCAACCCCCTTTCCCAACTTAGGATCACCAAAGACACTCATCTCCAACATATTTACTAACAACAACCCCTCCATAATCAAATAAAGAAAAACCAGCGTCCACCATTTCTATAGAATTAAAAGCATTGTTCAGTAATTCATTCTACCACACACAAACACTAGTGGTACATCCCTATATCCTCTACAATCCCATTCCAATTAACATATGTGTTATATCCCCCATTCACCACTACCCAGTTACTAACTTCATCCCATGTTTCATCATTGCCTCATAACCATAGGACTCCTCAAGATCCAGAAGTGTCAGCCACATTTGAGGCCTTTACCTTCACATTGACATTAAAGAAGAAAAAGTTCCATCATCTTGCTTTCCCACTCACTTCATCTGCAACATTAATCTCAATGAACTAGGACTACCAACCAAGTGAACATGTCTCTACATATTATTTTAAATAGTGGTGTGGTCACCAAAGGTAATACAAATGCTTCATTAGCCCCAAATTTAGAGTTCCTCACAACTTTTGAGCTATGTAGTACCCAAGATCACACAAAATATCTTACTTACCACATGAATGTGATGCATGTCATTTGCACACCAATCACTAGGAAAAGTCCTAGAGTTTAACCTTCTAATTAGGTTGTCAACTTATTGCAAACAACAAATCAACTGATTATAGACATGTATAGATCTAAGGGATGGTGGAAGAAAATGGTTATAATTCCAAAACCAATCGCTAAACAAGAAGCAAAATCTGATTGTTGAGAGTTTGTTTATGCTAAGAACAGATAATGGAAAGTTCATACTAAAGAATACGTAAATAAAAGTTGAGAGTGATTTGATGATAAAGGATATCAGGGTTATAGGTCTTACCACCATAGCCTATGTGAAACTAGATCGATGGAATCTATAGAAATAAAACAAGTTAGATGAGGGTATGCAAAAACATCCTAAAATTCATTACAAAAGTCGAACTCCCTATAAACCCATTGGTCTTGGTGTCTTTAGATCCTTTCCTAAACATCCCAACAAAGGATCCTTCTAAGGTCTCATCCAGATCTGTGTGCATTTGTGTGGTTTTCTGGGTCTTAGAGTATGAGCTCTCATTACCCAAAACTAACATTCGACAAAAACAAGAGATCAAGTCATTTAAGTCGACAAAAATCCAAACAAAGACCATCTAATAAGTATCATAACATAGAACATATCTAGTTAAATTATGGCTATGGGGTTACTCCCCACACTCTGATATAGGAAACTACTCATGGTACATAGAAATTAAAGATGGAGCAAGGGAAAGAAGAAAGGAAGCCATAGACTATAAAGAAGAAGAATCCCAAATGATCTTGGTCTAGTGACAATGAAATGTCCGCCCTTTTTAATTTCTTGCCCAAAGCAAAAATACCAAGAATTGAAAAATAAATAGAAATATTTATTGAAGAATAAGAGTACAAGATGCAAGAATAAGAACAAGCCTAAATAGTGTCATTGGGAAGCACTGTGTCATATTTTGAAATATTTGAAGAAATATCCAAGTAAAGACATGTTTTATAGAAACATGGCCATTGCTCTCTTGAAGGCTATTCTGATTCTGACTATGTTGGTAGCAAGATAGATAGAAAATATACTTCTGGTTATTGCACCTTTTTTGGTGGTAATCTGGTTACTTGGCGGAGCAAAAAACAAAATGTGGTTGCCAGATCTAGTGCTGAGGTTGAGTACCGAGCTATGGCTATACTGCTTGTGAGCTTCTGTGGGTGTAATCTCTTCTTTAAAAAAAATAATGTAATAAAAGCTAAAACTAGAGCAAGATACAAGAATTCTACAAGTAATGATACAAAATATGATAGAAGAAGAGATGACTTTTGCTTTGGAGTCCCCCTTCATTTTATATGGAGAAAGGAGGGGGGAAATACTATATGAATGTTTTTTGGTGGCGGCTAGATTGCTTTCTCTTTGGTGTCACTTGGTTAACTGTATTTAATCACTTACTCTAGCCTAAAGTCGCATTGCACAAACCTTTACCGTATTGATGATTTTATTATTTCAAAATTTGACCAGTCTTTATTTGAATTCTTTCCACCACATAAAAGTATATGGAATTGGCCAACTTTTCTTATCAAAGGAGTAAACTTTTTCAACATTAATCATTTTCCCCCAAACAGAGGGATTTATTGAGTTGCATATTTTTAGTATTTAGACCATTTGATTTTCTTTGCTGATGATTCTCGCAATGGCAAGTCGATCAACCCGTAAGGCCAATCGACCAAAAAAAAAGCCGTCCAATATAATTTTTTCGTGTATAAAATTCAATTTCATTTGCAACGCATACTTGTGCATTAAATTCCATCATGGGATTCAAAAGATATTATCTTTTTAGTGGCAGGTATATATATCAGGAATTCTGAAAATCATGCAAATATACTCTAAGAGTATTTAATCATTAGAGTGATTGGGCCATTTTTCTACAAAATCCATGCACATATAATTACCACTTCAACTAAAGAGAGAAAATGTAAACTAAGACAATTAATAGTAAAATAGGAAAATAATCAACAAAACAATCTTAAAAAGATATCTAAAAGATGTAAATAGAAAGGATATATACACATTTATCAAAATACCCCAGATTTGAATGTTCGTTTGTCCTCAAGCAAAAAGGAATCACAAAATATTCCAATATGTATAAACAATTAATATTTTATCACTCTAATATCATTACTTTGTTCCTTACTTCCTTTGTTTTCCAAGCAACCCAATCTCCTAGAATCACAAAACACAAATTCAACATTTTTTGTTAAAACATATTTCATAGCTAATTTCTTTCTTAAGACTTTGTAAGTGAACATGCTTTGTTTCCCTTTTACTTTGACACTCTTTATTTATAAGTTTTTCACAGGAGCAGGGATGAATGAGGTATGGAAGAAGATGACCCTTCCTCTATTTGACTTAGGATTTTTTTATTCATGCATTGCCGTTACATTTATTACAATTTTTTTGATGTGCACTTTGACATCTTTTGAAAACACTCTCTTATTAAATTTATGAGGGGTGTGGAATAATATTTAAAATGGGATGATCATGCCACCCCATACTTAAGGTTTGGCATATAGTGGTTTTGATTTTTGCGAGGTGAAGGGTGGAGGGAGACTGGTCAATGCTTCTCACAATTTTTTTTGAGGAGTGTCATTGTATTGGTTTGACTCTTTTTGTCATGATATTATACATAATGTATTACAAGTTATTTAATAGTTAAAAATCAAAAAGAATTGTGATTGATTCCCATCAATTCAGTAAGGCTTTCCAACTTTTTCAAGGAGTAATGCTAAGCTGAGATTGTAGGTGACATGGTGAGTTCTAGTCATGGCAATTTGTGAAATGATTTGCAAGGAAGATTTACTACATTCAAGAAAGGTGTATATTGGTACAAATTGTCTATTCATCTATCCAACCAGATAAAGGCAAAAACTAAAGGAATTTTTTTTAATTTGAAAAATCTAAAACTAAACTATATAACATAATGGAAATTACAAAAATTTTAAGATAGAGTGGGTGAAATGAGTATGTATCATCCACCTCCACCCTAAACTTAAAATTTTACTCATCCTGAGAAATCAAATCCATAATGGAGGGAAGAGAAGAGCAAGGATCACCAGGGGGAACCTGGTAACTCGAAGAACGTCCAGCTGAATGGGATGTGTATGAGGGTCGAGACCTTGGCTTCATAGTGTACCCAATGATTGGGTGGTTGTGGAAGCTCAATGAGGTGTTCATATTTCTTTTTGCCTCGTAGTCTCTCCAATAGGATCCACAAATCTTCCTTCAGTAGTGAAGGAAGTGTTGGTAATGGATGTGGAATGGGGGAGATTGGCGGGTGCCCGATGGGTAACACATGTAGTGCAAAATTCGGCAGATGATCAGACTTTGGTTTCCTCCCATCATATTGATCTGCATATAAGAAAATTGGTGTTGATATGAGAGAAATGAAAGGATTTAAATTAGCATCATAAGTATTTTTACTCTCCTAAAAAATCATGCAATCAACATTATGGTCAAAGGGATTGATCGGTTCTACTGTTGATATAGCATGTGGTTCAGGTTCCTCAATGTAGGGAGTCCTCATGGGCTAGGGAAAGATAAAAATGGGGACATCTTCATTCTAAACAAATAAAGAGGGTACATGGACTTTGATAAAAGTGGTGTCTCCCCTTTTAGATCAGCAGTATGTGAAAAAGAAATTGGCTATGCCTGAGTGTGAGGAATTGTTTCATCATTGGAGGGTGGTGGATTATTATCCAAGATAGATTCAACCAAAGCAGATTGATCAATGATAGCACCTAGATTTATGTCAGTGATAGGAAGAGGATCTGGAGCTTCAGAATAAGGATGACTCTCCTGATTTGACTTTTCATACTTAAGTAGAAAAGCCTCAAGCGGCATGGTCTGAATACCAACATTCTCATCGCACAAAGAACCTAGCTCCCTGGTAGAATCCATCAAAAATGATATAAACATGGGATAATCATCAGCGTCATCGTCAGAAGAAAAAAATCTTAGGCTGTTATGGTTCCTCCAGGGGTCTATGTAATTGGGCCTCTAGTAAAGTAGCTAACTTGGTTTGTCGATTTTCTAATCTTTTTTGTTGCTCTTCTAATATGTCTTGGCAGTCTGCCACTATTTTTCTAGGGCTTTAATTTGTTCCTCCTATTGAGGTGTATATTGGGTTTCACAATAAGGTTCATAACCCCCAAAATTTTATTGGTTATCCACGCCATACCGCCATAACATTCTTGGTCATATCATCCCTAATATTGATATGTGTAGCATTGTTCCTCATAATAGTCTTCAAATTTTTGTAGATTAAAATTTTTAGTATATATTTCTTGCTAGGAAGATTTGATATTACAAGGTGCTACCATAAAATGAGGGGACACATTTGGATAATATAGTGTTGTATGGTTGTGATAGCCACATAATTGACATTGTGAATCATAATGTGTCCACCACTCCATTCGAAAAGATTTAAAAAAAATACAAAAAGATATCTAAAAAGAAAGGAAAAAGACCTAAACTAGAAGAAATGAAAATTAAAATTATGAAAATAAATTGGTAAAAGTTAAGAATTTACAAAAGAACTAAAAATTATAGAAATAATATTAAGAAATTATGGAAAAATTACAAAAATAAAATAGAAAGTAGCATTGTCGGAATGGAAACTCGGAAGAAGGAGGAGGTACATTACAGGAATGGATTTTGGTACGAAAAAGAAATTAAAAAATTCTAATAAAGAAATTATGGAACAAGACTAAAAACTATGAAACTAAATTAAGAGAATATAACATATCTATAAATTATGGAACCGCAAAAAACAGACATAGAAAGACTAAAAAAAATTATAGAACAAATCTAAAAATTATGGAACAAGCTAAGGAAATTATAAAACAAGATCAAAATTATGAAACAAACTAAAAATTACGAAACCAAACTAAAATTATAAAAAGAAAGAAGAAAAATCTTATATATACATGAAATTGATTTTGAAAACAACAAGTGTTGGCCCCGGTAACGACGTCAAATTGATGTGTGTCATTTGCACACCAATCACTAGAAAAGTCCTAGAGTTTAACCTTCTAATCAGGTTGTCAACTTATTGCAAATAATAAATCAACTAAGTATAGACAAATATCAATCCAAGGGAATGGTTGTAACTCCAATATCAATCACTGAACGAGAAGGAAAATCCGGTTCTTGAGAGTTTAGTTATGCTAAGTACAGATGATGGAAAGTTTGCACTATAGAACACGTAAATAAAAGTTGAGATTTATTCAATGATAAAGAATATCAGGGTTATGGGTTTTACCATCATAGCATGTGTGAAACTAATGGAATATATAGAAATAAAAATAAGTTAGATGAAGGTATGCAAAAACATTTTCAAATGAATTATAAAAGTCAAACACCATATAACCCATTGGTCCTGGCATTTACAAATCCTTGTCCGAACATCCCACTTCTAAGGTATTATCTGGATAGTTGTGTATTTGTATGGTTATTACAAGTCTTAGAGTTGGAGGTCTCATTACCCAAAACTAACATTCGACAAAACCAAGAGATCAAGTTGTTTAAATCAACACAAAAATCCAAACAAAGACCATTTAATAAGTATCATCACATAGAATAGATCTATTTTAACTATGTCTATGGGGCTACTCCCCACACCCCAATATAGAAAACTACTTATGATCCAGATAAAGTAAATATGGAACAAAGGAAAGAAGAAAGGAAGTCATAGACTAGAAAGAAGAAGAATCCTATTGGATCTTGGTCTAGTGATAATGAAATGACCACCCTTTTTTATTCCTTAAAGCAAGAATACCAAGAATAGAAAAAAAACTAAAATTTTTAATGAAGAACAAGAATATAAGATGTGAAATAAGAATGTAAATAAAAGCTAAATCTAGAACAAGATATAAGAATTCTATAAGTAATGGTATAAAATATGATAGAAGAAGAGATTTGTTTTTCTTTGGAGTCCCCCCTCAATTTATAGGGGGGAAAGGAGGGGGGAAACTCTATAAAAATAGTTGTTGGCGACAGCTAGATTTTTTTTTAGCAATCTGAACATCTTCATTACGGAAAAGCCATATGACATCTATACATAGGGAAAGTGATACTGGAAGTACATACAACCACCAAGAACAGGGCTATCAGATCACCAAAACTCATATTGGAATGATAATAAAATGCTTTTGCATTGATCTCTTTTCCACGGGGCTGACATAAGAAGCTTTTCATAAGAGATTCCATCAAACTAAGCATAGATCGGTGATGATAAACCTACAAATGAAAAATATGCATACCAGTGTTTTCCGCCACAAGTAGAGCCATAGACCCAATAGTGAATTCGAACAGAACAAAATTGAGGCCAGCAAGAGCAAAGACTCGAAGCTCCCAAATAGAGAGAACAACAACGACGACAAGCAGCGACGACAATGCCAACGAGAGGTGAGACACAGGCAAAAGAACATGGGCGGAAGCTAGATTGCCTTCTCTTTGGTGTCAGTTGGTCAATTGTATTAAATCACTTACTTCAGCCTGAAGTCACATTGCTTAAACCTTGGCCCCATTGATGCTTTTATTATTTCAAAAATTTGATCAATTTTTATTTGAATTCTTTCCACCTTATAGAAGCATATGGAATTGGTTAAATTTTTCATTCAAAGAAGTAAAGTTTTACAACATAATGACTTGCCCCCAAATAAAGGGATTTATTAAGTTGCCTTCTTTTAATATTTAGACCATATGGCTTTTTTTTGCTTCTAATTCCCGCAATGGCGAGTCGATCGACTCATAAGGATAGATGACCGGATGGAAAACCATCCAATATACATTTTTCATAGAGTACTCAATTTCCTTTCCAATGTATACTTGTGCGTTAAATTCCATCATGAGATGAAAAGGTTATGATCTTTTTGGCGTGGGGTATATATATCAGGACTGCTAGAAATTATGCAAATATATTCCAAGAGTATTTAACCATTGGAGTGATTGGACCATTTTCCTACAAAATCTAGAAACATATAACTAAAACTCCAATGAAAGAGAAAAAAACTAAACTAATACAATTAATTCTAAAACTAGGAAAATAATCAACAAAATGGTCCTAAAAGGATATGTCAAAAAATGTAAATAAAATAATAAATACATATTTATCAGAATGATACCAAATATACTTTAAGTATTAGTAAATTGTGTGAAATACTGTATTTAATGAAGATGTGCCTACATGTGAACCAGAATAGTTTGACCATGAGCAATCTAGAATGAGATCAAGTATGGAAGAAGTGAGATCTTTACGTATTGTTAGTTTGGTTGTGCATTATCTATATTGAGTTTTATACAACTTCAACAAGAAAGAAAATGCAAGGGGTGACATCCAAAGATGAGATTCCCATGTTTTATCGCAAGATGGAGAATCATGATATTCATGTGGAAGTTTTCTCTAATAAATGCATTTTCTAACTCCACAAAGTGATATGATGATATTTTAGTCAGGATATTGATTTCTAAAGTATCTAAAAAGTTAACAGTTGTACAAAAAAACCACGTATGTGGGGAGATTTCTTTATTGGTACAATGGTGTTGGTTGTTTCCAACATAACTATATATAATGAATGGACAACCAATAATTACATTTATATACATGGACATTTAAAAGCATTATTCTACCTTCCAGACACTATGTTGATCACCTTGTACAACCCAAAAATTCAAAATAGGTGTAACCAAAACAACAACGAGGATCACATGCAAAAGGACCTTCCTTATTTGTCCTAGAACTTTTTACTCCATTGAGCACTTCTACACATATGAAGCACGTCTGGTTAAATACATGTTGGCCACACATGTAAACATACATGTCTACCCAGTTCTAGAAATAGTATAGCAATATGAATCATCAGGGTCCCAAAATCCACACACTCCATCAACAATATCAATATATGGTGGTGGTCTTAGGTATGATGGTCATTTGGAACATCATCTAAGGTTTCTACTTAACTCCTATGATCTAATCTAGTAGGAGATGCCACCAGGTTGACATCACCACTGACAACCAACAACATTACTGCCACAAGTATTAGGGACGCTTTTGACACTAACACACTCTCTAAGAGTTCATTCATTCTCTCAAGCCTACCCTTTACTGGGTGCGACAACCAAAATTTCTGTTGTGATTTGTTGTTATTTTTCTCTTTCATGCCATTGGATGCTCTTTTAGTCATTTCATTTGATTTATTTCACATGGCAGTATAGGCACAATAATTTCATAGCCTTTATTTAGTGTCTGCATGTAACAACTCAGGATTTAAGGCTTCAGATAAAATGATCTTTATATTATAGGAGTACCAATATCACTAAGATGCACCTCCTTTTCAGGGAGCCCATCACTAAGAGCTTTTTGGTAAATGAGGCTCAACCCAGATTAGTACTAGGACTGGTGACCAGTAGGGAAGTTGATCACAAATTATGTGTGAGTGCGAACAAAGCACGGAGTTAAGGTCAATGGTGGTATATGGGTCATGTTGTCATTCTTGAAACTCTACTAGAGCCTTGGGCAGTGGGCCCATGAATTACAAATAGTATCATAGTCAATTCTCTTTTAGTAGGTGGAGCCCACATGGGCATGTTGTATGCCAGTCTTTGAGTCGAGCGGTTTGGGCATGTTAGAAAAGGCTATAGTGGTGATGGAGCAACACTTACACTGGTAGATGTGATTGGGATCTAGGTGTTCATGGGTCATTTGTGTTTGTCCTAAAATGAAGAAAGATTGTGAGGCCATGTAGTTGAGCCTTAATGAGGACTTCAAGAGTTTAAGTGGAAGATGTTGTAACATATTAGGATATAAGACCTTAGATAAAATGGTCCTAAAAGGAATGATAGGACTATCAATATCACCAAGTTGCACCTTCTTTTAGGAAGCACATCACTAAGAACTCTATGGTTAAGCATGCTCAACCTAGAGTAGTACTGGGATGGGTGACCAGCCGAAAAGTTGATCTCAACCTATGCATGACTGAGGACAAAATGCGTACTTAAGGCCAATGGTGGACTATGGATTCAATCATAATTCCAAAGACATTACTAGAGCCTCGAGAACTGGGCCCAACCATTACATTATCATTGAGTGAATTTGAGGTGTTTGAATATACATATACATATTATACTTATTTGAGCATAATTTACCATGTTTTTCTTATATGAACTTTCTAAACCACCTCATTGCTTGTGTTACCACCTTTATTGTCCATCATTGTGAAACTTTTGTTTAGATGATATCTCCATATTAATCACCTATAGCAATTGTTAAACAAAATTAGATTTTCCCAATGTCAGAATACATTCAGACACCCAAGTGAGATATAGTTCTTGTTTAGACTTTCAGTTTATAATTCTATTATCATAGTGTAAATGGTTTTTTACATATAGCCTATCTTACCCTATATAGTCATAAATAAATGATCTTAATACATTGATACATGACCTCAATGAGGAACCTACTTAAGGAAAATAGCTAGTTTAGCTGTCTACCGTCAATCGTATGATTTGGAATAAATCATATTGAGATGATATGATTCAAAAAGATTGTAACAGAGCCAAAAACAACCTACTTGATATGCCAATATAGTGTCAATTTTGACCATGTAGTGATGATTGGGTGCCCTATTTTTAGGCATGAGGGTCAATGTCACCTAGAATAGTACCCCCACATGCACAAGACTTCATGTGAAGTTGAACTTGAAAATTAAATTAAATTCTTCCACACATGATAAGAGAATGGAGATATGCACATGGATGATGAGTACTTAGTAGAGAGGAGACATTGAGAATCTCTATTGAGGATAGATTTTAGATAATTGGGGATTTATTTTATATGAAAAGGTTGAGGGTTAGTTTGGAAACATTAGGTATATATGTTTAGCAACTATCACTTATGGAAGTAGTCCATTGCAGAGTTCAGAAACTTCGTCAGGTTTAGACTCATATTCTGTTAGTGATATATATTTTTCATTAAAAATTGGAAATTAAGATTTTGATCTTAAGGTTAAGCAACATTGCAATCTTGGATTGTTTTGATAAGTGTTATTTATGCTAGGTAAGTGTACTATTTTATCATTTTTACTATTTTTTCTCAATTTGTTTGTGTCATCCTTGCGCAGGGTCCATGCTAATCTTCTCGGCATCATTCCACTATCATGCTAACGGCTTTGATTCCACACAATTCACTAGATTAAGACTTCTTTTATGCATTTTAGTTAATGTTGTTTGTTTGTTATCAATTTAAGTCAATTATATGATCTTTGTTAGGATCATATGTATTAGAAGCCACATCAATTTCTAATCATCACACATACATACTAATAGAGTTCATTCTACACATTTTGCTTTTTTCTGACATACACGCTATGTCAAGTCAATGATATGTCATGTCCAATACCGAACTCTACATTTAGCCTTCACATTTGGTGATACGGTGTGTCTAAAACTTGACACATCATGTCACACCCCAGTACTTAGTGTGAAATTGACCCTCTTAGACACAATGTGTTTGAACATCACACTATGTGTCCTAGTCTTCAACTACCAGACACATAACCATCACAAGGTGTGTCACAACTCTGACACTTTCTATTATATATCTAAAAGTCATTTTCCCTAGTACCTATAGAATCATATAACACACCATTTCCAAGATGCTCCAAGTGTCTATGTGTTTCTATAGAATTATAAATATAGATTTCATTTTTTTTTAATATATCTTTTCATTTGCTTCTAAATTATATGGAGGATATGAGCAGGTGACCAACAAGTGTATCCATGCATTTATAATTTAGAAGAAGTTAGAATAGAAAGGAGAGGACAATGTTATTCGTCCTAACATAGGAGATTCATCTTTCCCACCTTCATTATACATTATTTTTTTTTGCAAAATATGTACCAAGTTGTCTTTCATCTTTCCTTTTGTGTTTTTCCATTTCTCCCGATGTTATTCATTAGTTTTATGATCTACATTGTATGGATGATATTTATCATGTAGTGAGGGGAAACTGTGTGCTTGGATCTAACTTTTGTTGGTGACTGATGTTGTGAAAATCTTTGTCTAAAATTAAGTTTTACTTATTGATTCTTATAAATTAAAATAATCTTATGTATGAGAGTCTTGACTAAGGTTTAAATTGCCAACAAACTTGGGTTTGAGAGAATGCACATTTTAGGCTACAATTTAGAGTATTCATTACCTAATGCAAATGAATTGGATTCAATGTACTAATATATCCATGTTTATATATTGATGTTGTGATCTACTTTCCTTGAAGGGGTTTTGGGAATTATTTGTAATTAAATTTTATTACTTGATAAAATCTAACCTAAAATTTTGGGATATTGTCAAAAGAGAGTTTGATTATTGAGATTTTTTAATGATTTGCTTGATATTTGTAAGTGACTTATTTACTTAGTCATGCCTTTCATGCTAGATGATGTGCTATTGACCCTCCTAAGATAATGTAACAAGCAAACTAATCGTGATAAATGTGATATTTATGTAACTTATATATGTTTGTGGTATTTTATTTTATTTATTTCCTCTTGTATTAGCTAATTGGACTTCCTTTACTCAATTCCATTAGCATTGGTTTATTTATGTTATGTTGTGTCTCTAATATATCATACTTTTATACAAGGCTCTATTTATGACTCTCTATAACCCTTATCTTCTCATAATAAGAATTTCTCTTCATACGGTATCAAGAGCATTTGTCTAGTTTCCAGAAAGCAACCTCTATTGGTATGTATGCCCTGAGAGCCTATCATGGGATGATTGATGGGATACATTAAGATTGATTTGATAAACATCAAAGGCAAGCTTCCAATTCTTTCTGGTTCAGTCATATGAGATAGTGACAGAACAGATTGAATGTCTAGAGAATGGCAGTACTCAATGACGTATTCCTTCAGGTTTAGGACCTGAACGATGAGATCATACGGATGCTAAGAGTTTGTACATTCTTGTTATGTCCCTAGTCGGATGTCATTGTGGAAGGTAGATAGACAGCAATGACACACAAGACTAGATTGTGGTGTTGGTTGATGACAGGATCTCATTAGTCATGATATAGAGATATCAAACCAAATACATAGGTAATTGTTAGAGAACAAGTGTACCGGACAGACCCACCATGAGTTTGACACATGGAACCATGATATGGTAGTCACAGTCAGTACTCACAGTGATGGTGGTGAATGTGATTCTTTGACCTAAAATCACTACACTCAACACATGTCATTGGGTACACTTTGACATCATCAAACGCAGTCTTGAAACATGGGTTGTTATAAAGGTGATGATTGGGTGGCTTTGACACATGGGGCTTTTGAGGGGTGAGTGATAGATATGGGATTTGTCCCTCCTGAGGGAGTTTGATATCCATGGCCACTTGATGAGTAGGATTGAGAAAGGTGTGCACACATGTGTGAATTAGTATGTGATACTGATGTCACAACATGTCTCTTCCAATCTACTCTGAGATCAAGAAAGTGAATGAACGTTGACAGGATGACTGTTCCATGCCTCGAGTTCATTCGGGATATCAGTGACAAAGGAATTATACATTCACTATAACACCATACACAGATTGTAGGATTGAAAGTTGTTCTCCAACTTTCTATTTCACTTGGGTAGTACTGATGTGTGACTAGGCACCTCTCTTTGCTAGTGAAGTCATAAGTGTTATGGAATTTCACTGCCAATGTGAAAAAGGACCTGCAGGGTCACACACATAGGATTTAACCTGGAAGAGGAGTTTTGTCCACAAACAATGTTTAGATTAATTACTAAAGGAGTTTAGTAGTTCAATTAAACACTCAATTAATTGATAGCTCAAAATCATAGTATTCAAGGTGTTGGATCGATTGATTAGAGTATCATATTAATTGGAACTGCAATTGACTGTTTCTGCACAATCTGCACTTACAACCGATCGGCTCATGTGATGAACCGATCGGATGAGCTGGGTGAACCGATCAGCTCAGATGGTGAGCTGACTGGCTCATGAATAGGATGAAATGATCAGTTCAAGAGTTGAACCGATCGGCTCAACTGGTGCAACCGAGCGAGTTGGGAAAATAAGATTGGTGAGAAAATTCTTTTTGTTTTACTTGTCCAATACGATTGGAATAAGGATTGGTATTTGATACCAATTAGAAACAAAAGATGGAAAGTCAATTTGAGTTGGATCAGGACCGTTAACCGATCGGTTCAGGGTACCAACCGATTGGTTGGGATCCCCAGACGATCGGCTCAGGTCCAGCTGATCGGCTCAGGTGACCGAAACGATCGGTTCAGTTGTGAAACGATCGATTTGGGTCACGTAGTTGGTTGTTTTTGTGAAAAATTCTCAAACCCTTCTACTCCTATTTTAGTCCCGCATTGCCCGGGATAGAGAACCCTGTCCCATGACCCTCCTATATATATAGGGGTATTGGGGGCTTCTCGAAGAACAACTCAGTGCAACCAGTTGCTCTGTAAAGTTGTCATTCTCTCTAATTTTGGTAATCGAGAGAGCCCGAGCAAGTGCTACCCGATAAGGGAGGCACAGCAAGGGAAAGACAACTGCAGAAAGCGACTGGTAGCAGGAGAGTGTGTTGGCGAGTAGTACGCCAATAGAAGGGTTTGACTCCTTCCAATTCCTTGTGGGACAAGGAGATTGGAGTTACAGGTGGTCTGTGTGGACTACTTCAGAGGCGGGAGGTTTCTACCGCTCAGGAGGACAATTGTCAATCCTGACAGTCCCGGTGAGACCAGGAGTTGTCAGTCCCGATGCGACTAGGAGTTGCACAGACACCGTCCAAGACCGGAGGTGAAGACCGCGCAAGGCGCAAGGTATTGTCACCGAGCAAGCCTCGGGACAAGGTATGATTCCTCAAACCTTCCTTTCCTATTGTGTAGACGTTGACGCGTTTCCTCATTTTGGGTTCGGGGAGGAGAAAAATTTTGTTTCCGTTGCCTTCTCTGCCTCCCCTAAAACCCAACAGTGGTATCATAGCCACGTCAACTGCTCTATACTTTAGGATTATCAATATGATCAATTTTGGTTTGTCGCCTTTATTTATTGCATACGATGCGAATAATATTGGCTTTATGCATGTCCAATCTTAAATCTACAAATCCCTAACTACATATATGATATGTAATATTAATGCACTTGATACGCGTCGCCCTTAAACGAGTTTTGTGGTGGATGTATAGTGTGGTTATGGCCAATAAACTCTATCTGTGTATGGTTGTGTGTGGTTGCTTGCATCTCGGTCTGTGCACCGATTCCTTCTCCTATTCCTGATGTAACTCGAAATAATTCGAGATTTCTTTCCTACCTTTTCTCCCCCTGAATGTAACTTAGGGTTTCTCCTTTTAAATGTAAAATAGGATAGATTTTATTTCATGTTATGTCAAAGAACGGTGGACATCCAGACGACAGCTGAGACGATCAATTCAAGGAGTGAACCGATCAGTTGACGTTCCAGACGATCGGTTCAAGGAGTGAACCGATTGGTTGATGCCCGATTCGAGGAGCAAGATGAGTGGGTGATGGCCAGGAAGAGATGCATGACGACCAGGCGAACCGATCGGTTGGAGGAGCCAACCGATCGGCTGGTGGCACCCAGTCGACCAGTCTGATGGCGAGCCGATCGTTTCATGTGATGAATTGATCAAACCCAAAAGGCAAAGCACAGAGTTCATCTTGTAAAGGTTTCATGTGATGTAGACCTAGATGACCGCGATTCCTCTTGGCTTGAGGAATCACATTAGGATGGCCATAATCATAGCTTTTATCGTTTCTCATGTTTTTTGTGGGATATAGCATGTATATGATATGTACTATGTATTGTGGTGATTGGATATGTATATGTATATTAAACCAAATCCCTCATTAAATATTAAGTTTTAGATGCCTTCCAAATGCGTCACACGTGAAAAGCTTGATCGACCAAGTGGGCACGCCCTAGCGTGGTGCACCGTCTATCTCGTGGAAGCGTGAAGGATGAATGTGTGGGTTTGCCCTAGCAGGGTGCATATTCATCGTGTTTGCTTTGGGTCAGACTTAACAAGCTGACCTAGATAGGATCTAGTGCCTTGAGGCATGGAGATGTTCATGGCAAGGAGTTGCATATGACATCTTATCAAGAGTTGCATATGATGCAATTGGCAAAAGTTGCCTACCTGAGAGATCTAAGTTGTGGGTGACATCCCTAGCTGGTCCATGACTTAGAGTATTTCAGGATCTTACCCACTAGAAGTTTGTATGCTGCAATCTTCAGAATTGATGGTGAGGGCTATCAATTTGAAGTAAAATAGTGGGAGCGATAATTAATTAAAGGCCTAATTATATCATCAAACTTTTCAAATCAATCAAATAAGTCAAAATGAGTTTTGGACTAAAATTGCATATTTTCCTTTTTGTAGTACAAATGGCAACAAACAACAACAACCTTTCTTTGCGATCGATCCTTGACAAGGACAAGCTGAATGGGACTAACTTCCACGACTGGTATATGACATTGAGAATTGTTCTCACTCAAGAGCGAAAGCTCTATGCCCTGGATACTCCAGTTCCAGAGGAACCTGCTCCTAATGCACCAAAGGCATAAAGGGATGCTTACAAGAAGCATTCTGATGATGCCATTGATGCAAAGTGCTTGATGTTGTGCTCTATGAACCACGAGTTGCAGAGACAACATGAGAACATGGGTGTCATTGAGATAGTTCAGCATCTCAGGAACATGTATGAAGATCAAGCACGGCAAGAGAGATATGATGTCTCAAGGGCACTGTTCAAGTGTGTCATGACAGAAGGAGATCCAGTTGTTCCTCACACACTCAAGATGATTGGGTATGTGGAGAACCTACAACGACTGGGATTTCCATTGAGCCAAGAGTTGGCTACTGACGTGATACTGCAATCGTTGCCAGAATCCTACAGTCAGTTTGTGATGAACTACAATATGAAAAACTTTGATAGGTCACTGTCAGAGTTGTTGCGCATGTTGAGGACAGCTGAGACACAGATGAAGAAGGACAAGCCTAAGACTGTGATGGTGATCACGGGCAAGAAAGGCAAGTCCAAGCACAAGGGCAAGGGCAAAGCTAAGAAAGGTTCTGATGCTAGCCAGGAGCCCAAGTCGTCTTCAGCTCTCAAGGCCAAGGGAGGTGTGACCAAGAAAGGAAATTGCCACCATTGTCAAAAGCTAGGACATTGGAAAAGGAATTGTCCTCTCTATCTAGAAGAACAAAAGAAGAAGGAGGCAACTGTCGTCTCCACATAAAGGTGTCATGGAAATAAACTTGTAACACTTTTTGAGGTATATGATACTAAGATGTAAAGTGTAAAGCACTCAATGAATGGGGCAAGTGTTGCCGCCATAGATAGGTGTACTTTAGTTTATTTTTCAGTCATAAAGGCATGTAATACAGTTATGAACTGCTATTTTCCAATAGATAGAAACACTTTATTTTTTGCATATTGTATGACAATGATGGCAATTAATAAAGTTGATGTTTCATTCTTTAAAAGATATGATCTTTGTGGCAATGCCTTGTTTATCTTGTGGTATTTGATATGCATAAGATAAAATGATACCTAAAAGTTATTGATAACTCAAACAATCAAATTAGCATCAATCATGAGAAATTCATTTCTAGTATCCATATGATGGATAAATCTAGACTCTTTTGGTTAGAGAACTAGTAAGAGACATGAATATCTTGGACATGATTAATCAATCTTCACTAATGGTAGTGGGAGAATGATTATCCTATTAGGTATAATACATGTGATGTATTTACATACCTATTGGAATATATGCTAATACTTCAAGTGGTGTTTAAAAAAATACCAATATGAATATCTTGAAGTGTTCAAGATTATCATAGATGAAGTACAAATTTGGTAAAGTGTTAATTCTTGATGAGATCAATGAATGAAATACTTGGACCAAATGTTTGAGAACCTTATGAGTGATTATGATAGTGTATCATAGTGAGCTCATGATTAAGGCATGGTGATGTCTAAATCAAGAAGGAGTCATACTCTAAGGAGTTAGAGAATGATTATCAAATAACTAAATTCTTCTTAATAATAAAATACCCCACACTAATAAAGGACATTAAGAATCACAAGGAGTTGTGAGTTCTTATATCCATAACAGATACACCTCAATTATCTATGTGATGAGTTGGTCATGTGATGAATCAACTATCTAGATGAATATGAGGAACCAGATTTTGAGTTATGGTATATGACCATTACATCCTAAATGACTTCCATGAGAACCATAAGGTATGACCTTGATGGTAGCACCCATTGGATGGAAATCCATAAGTACAAATAATTCTTAAGCGTTAAGACACATGGATGACATTTTAAGACACATAAAGGGAAAGACAATTGCAGAAAGCGACTGGTAGCAGGAGAGTGTGTTGGCGACTAGTACGCTAACAGAAGGGTTTGACTCCTTCCAATTCTTTGTGGGACAAGGAGATTGGAGTTCCCGGTGGTCTGTGTGGACTACTTCAGAGGCAGGAGGTTTCTTCCGCTCAGGAGGACAACTGTCAATCCCGACAGTCTCAGTGAGACCAGGAGTCGTCAGTCTCAGTGCAACCCGGAGTTGCACAGACACCGTCCAAGATCGGAGGTGAAGACTACGCAAGGTGCGAGGTATTATCACCAAGCAAGCCTCGGGACAAGGTTTGATTCCACAAACCTTCCTTTCCTATTGTATAGACGTTGACGCGTTTCCTCATTTTGGGTTTGGGGAGGAGAAAATTTTTGTTTCCGCTGCCTTCTCTGCCTCCCGTAAAACCCAACAACCTCCTTTTCTCCTGACACTGTCCTTTCTTCTTCTTTCCTTGTTGTTCCTCCTTTCCCACACACTACTCCTATCTATCTCCCCCTAACCCCCTAACCACCATGCTCTGCCCATTCCCACGTACAGAGTCTGACAAACAATCAACAAGCGCAGCCTACCCCATGGCAAGTATCTGTACCCCGAAAGTCGAACACCATTTCCAGTTCATTGGGTGGTTGTATGAGGTGTAGAGACCTACCACCAGGAAGCTTTCCTCCGTTAGGTGGTTTTCTGGATGGGGTCAATATCATCTGGAGATAACCTGGCATAGATTCATACATATTCTTCTTTCTAGGTAATTCTCTACCCCGACATGCATGATATTTTAGTAGAGGAGTCGTAGGTTTCTGATCCCTTTGGAGCTGCACTTGTGGCCCCGTGATTGGGTGATTTTTGGCATAGCAACCTCCATGAGAGTCTGGCTCATACACCTCTTCTCCATCACCCACTAGATCTGACTAATGGTTAATTGATATATGTAGAGTAATGATCTATTTGTAAGAACAAGGTTGTAACAACCTTGAACCTATAGGAAATCGGGCATATATATAGGCAATGGAAACAAAAAAAAATTAAATGGTTGATTCCCATAACAGCAAGATTGCATCAACACCAATATATCTAGGAAGGAAGGTTTGAAAGGTTATACTTGGTCTTGGAGTAAGTCCAGCGACATTATCCTTATAATAGCATCACGCTTATTCTTCTTCAGGTAGAAGTACGGTCCTTCAGTAGTAGCAACACTTAAATAATTGTCTCTACCGGCCTCTTGGTATAGCACCACAGACAACGGTTGATGATGTTCTCCTAGCGGTAGACAATGACCTCCCACCTCTAGAGTATTCCACAGGGACCATCTAAACTCCACGTTGTGCAACTAGAGACAAAAGAAAATATTTTTCCCCTTCTGACGGTGTACTAGTCACTGACATGCTCTCCCATAATTGTTCTCAGTTGTTCTTTCCCTCGGTATTCTTCCCTTTAACGGGTAGGACTTGCTAGGGCTCTCTAATGGTTACCATAACTAGAGAGGACAACAATTGTCACAACAACTAATTCTCAATTGTGTGTTTTGGAAATCCCCCAATACCACTCTATTTATAATAGAGGCTAGGGTCAGGGTTCCAGTCTATGTAGGAGTAGAAAGGTATGAAATTTTCATGAATTTCATAGCTTGCGACAGGCGAACCGATCGGCTCACTAGTAAAGTGGTCGGTTGGCACAGTGAGTCGATCAGTTCACCCACTGAGATGATCATTTCATAGTGTTTCCCAATCACAATTGAATTCATAGTTCATTTCCACTTAATGTCCAACATTAATCCTTGTACCAATCGAATTAAACAAGTGAAACGATCAACTTTTCTCATAATTTAAGAAAATCACCAGAAGCTTCAGTTGGCTTGACCAAGTTGATCGGTTCACTAGGTGAACTGGTCGTCTCATCAATATGAGTTGATCGGTTCACCCAATGAACTGATCAGTTTGTGCCCTGAGTCATGCAGAAATCAGCCCATTCAATTTTTCAATCAACCTGACACTCCAATCAGTCAGTTCAACACTTGAACATGATGATTATGAGGTTGGTCAAGTGATCTATTGTTTAACTAAATACATAAACACCTTTAGTATTCATTCTAAACATCATTCATGAATATACTCCTTTAATCCAAGTGTATCCTCTGTGTGTGGCTCTATAGGTCAAGAATTACATTGACAGTGAATGTCCATAACCATTTATGACATCACAAGCAAAGAATGATGCCTAGTCACACATCATTACTACCCAAGTAATTTCAAAAGTTAGAGAACAATTTCAACCTATAATCTATGATCAATGTTACCATGGTCGTATAGTTCCTTTGTCTCTAATATTCATATTGAACTCGAGGCATGGAATCGTCATCCTCTCAATGTTTAATTCATGTTCCTTTAACTAGAGAAAACTGTCTGAGATGCATGTGAGTTCACATATCACATATTTAATCACATGAGTATAGTCGTACAATTCTCATTCTTGCTTATCAAGAGGCCAGGATATCAATCTCTTGTAGTAGGGACAAATCTCATCTACATCACTCACACTCAATCCTCATGTGTCATAGCTACCCAATCATCACCGTTATGGCAATCCTTATTCAGGTTTATGTTGGATGGTGTCAAAGTATACCAAATGACATATGATGAATGTAGTAACTTCAGGTCTAAGAACCACAATCACCACTATCATTATGAGAGATGATTCTAACTAACATTCCATGGTCTCCATGTATCACTCTCATGGTGTATCTGTCTGAGACATTGTTCTCTAACATGTACATGTGTTCTTGACTTGATATCACATATCATGACTAATGAAACTTGTCATCAGTCAACACACATTCTAGTATTATGTATTATTGTTGTCTATTTTGTTTCCACAGTAATTTCTGACTATAACAAGAATGTATGTACTCTTAACATTTGTATGATCTCATTATTCAAGTCACGTACTTGAAGACATACGGCATCGGGTAACATCATTATTTAGACATCTACTATGTACGTGTCATCATCTCATGACTGAGACAAACATAATGGATGGAATTACCTTTATTATTATCATATTAGGTATCTAATGCCACATTCCAATCATCATATGATTGGCTCTCTGGGCATACATACCAACAAACTCTCACTTGAACTTAGAGCCAATCACCTACGAATCTTATTCCAAGTGATCTTAACATGTCCATCATGTTTCAATTGTGCAAGCCTTTTATAGCGGGTTAGCAATGTTTGCTTCTAGTTGGTATTTTGCAAATTTCACATCTCTTTGTTATATGACATCTTGTATGAAATGGAAGTGTTGTAGTATGTTATATAAGATCCTTACCTAACCAGTAGCTCCATTGTTGTCATGAGTATTTCTATTGTGTCATCAATGGTTGGAACCTCACACAAGTTTACCCATATGAACTTATTGATCCATACAATATCCTTTGTTGTTCTCATAACCCAGAGATACTCGACTTCTTTTGTAAATTTAAACAACTATCCTTAGCTTAGAACTCTTTCCAGCTTATAGTTCTCATTTAAGGTCAAACATAAATATAGATTGCAATCATTTATTTTATTTGTCATTTTGGAATCTTTCATCAATGTAACCCTTTATGCCCAACTCTTCCTTATTACCATAATCAAGGAACCAATCCTTTTCGTGCTTCTCTCAAGTACTAAAGGATGTTCTTTATGATAATCCAGTGACTCTCACTGACATCTGACATATACCCTCTCGTAATGTCCAATACATATGAGATTGCTATATATATATATATATATATATATATATATATATATATATATATATATATATATATATATATATATATATGTATATATATATCCTTTCATCATGTCCAATACATATGAGATGACTAGATATCCTCTCATCATGTCCAATACATACGAGATAACGAGATACATAACATTACATTCAAGATAGATCCAATTGTGAATGCATATGGCATATATGTTGGTATGTATGCCCAGAGAGCTAGTCATGTGATGATTGTAATGGCATAACTTGTAAATGATTTGATTATTAATAAAGTCAAGCTTCCAATTTATTATGTTTGTTCAATTTTGAGATAATGAAATAACATAATAAATATCTAGATAATGATATTACTCAATGACGTATGTCTTCAGGTTAAGGAGCTGAACAATGAGATGATATGGATGTTAAGAGTATATGCATTCTTGTTATGTCCCTAGTCGGTTGTTATTGTGGAAGATAAATAGACATCAATAACACATAAGATCAGAGTGTGAGTTGGTTGATGACTGAATATCATTAGTCATGATATGGCAATATCAAATAAAGCACACATATACATGTTAGACAATAGTATATCAGAGAGACCCACCGTAAGAGTGATACATGGAAACCTTAATTAGGTAAGTTGAAATCACATCTTATAGTGATGGTCATGTTTGTGGTTCTTTGACCTGAAATCACTGCAATCATCACATGTCGTTTGGTATGCTTTAACGTCATCAAACGCAATCCTGAAACATGGGTTGTTATAAAGGTGATGATTGGGTGACTGTGACACATGGGGACTGACTTTGAGTGATAGAGATGGGATTTGTTCCTCCTATGGGAGTATGATATCCAAGGCCACTTGAGTTAGTAAGATTGAGAAATATATGGCCATGTACATGTGAGTCAATATATGATATTGAGCTTACACATATCTCATACGATCTGCTATAGTAAGAAACATAGATTGAATGTTGAAGAGGATGACAGATCCATGCCTCAAGTTCAATATGGATATTAGTGACAAAGGAACTATACAAACACTATAACACCATACACAGATTGTAGGTTGAAGTTGTTCTCCAACTTTCCATTTACTTGGGTAGTAATGATGTGTGACTAGGCACCGCTCATTACTTGTGATGTCATAAGTTTTTATGGACATTCACTGCCAGTGTAATATGGGACCTATAGGGTCACACACATAGGAACTCACCTAGAAGAGGATTTTGATCATGAATAATGATTGGATTGATTACTAAAATGTTTAGGTATTCAATACACGCAGCAAATTAGCTGACTATACTGCAAATGATTAGTTAAGTGTTGAGACAGTCGTTTGGAGTGTTAGGCTAATTGTATTGTACATTGGCTCGAATTCAGCCTAACCCGAATTGCGATATGACCATTTTGCATGGTACGAGATGACCATCTCATCTGCACCAAACATCTGGTTTGGGGGTGCAATTCAGTTGCATCAAGGATTGGTGTTGATGTCATGTTATGCATTAATTGGAATTGAATTGTCAAAACATGTAAAAAATAGGGAAACTGCAAAATGACTATCTCGCGTGCCAGATGACCGTATGGGTTTCTAGAAGGTCATTTCAGCTACTGTAGGCTGTGAAATTTCCAAAATTGTTGTGAAATTTTATGATCTTCTGGTCCCTTCCACTCTCGCATAGACTGGGAACCCTGACACTAGCCTTTACTAAAATAGAGGGGTACTAGGGGCTTCCTAGAACACAACACAAATAATTTAGAATTAGTTGCTCTGAAAATTATTATCCTCTTCAGTTGTGGTAACCAAGAGAGCCCAAGCAAGTCCTACCCGACTAGGGAGGGATAGCTATAGGAGAGAATAGTTGAGGATCACTATTGTGGGGAGGCATGTTGGTGACTAGTACACCAACAGGAGGGACAACTTCTTCCTATCCGTTCTAGTAGGACGACATGAGTTCTAGTTAGTTCATGTGGACTTCTCTAGAGGCGAGGTGGCCTTTACCTGTCGCTAAGGAGAATGACATCAGCCAGTAGTCCATGATGAGAGGAACTGCTACAAACGATGACGTTCGAGTCTGTTGTCCGTGGAGGTGCATTTAGATGAGTCCCAGTGTGACCAGGAGCTGCACAGACACCGTCTAAGATAGAGTATGCATCTACATTGATGAGGATTGTCACTGGACGTGCTCCAGATATATATTCATGAAACCATCCTTCTCATTACATAATTGTTGACACGATCCACTGGTTAATGAGAAATATGTTTTGTTTTCGCTGCCTCTCTGATGATGTATTTCCCACAGTGGTATCACAACCACATCGATTAGTTATATTTTGGAATAATCGATATGATTAGATTTTGGTTTTATCATGTTTATTTATTGCATATGATGCAAATATTTAAACTGGTTGATGTGTACGTCTGACTAATCACCACATAAGAACCCATATATATATATATATATATATATATATATATATATATATATATATATATATATATATATATATATATATATATATATATATATGTGTGTGTGTGTGTGTGTGTGTGTGTGTGTGTGTGTGTGTGTGTGTGCAAATTACATGTGTTGCCCTAAAGTGAGCTTTGATGGTGGATGTGTAGTGTGGTTATGGCCAATGTCCCTTTATATGTGCATGGTGGTTGTGTGTTTTATATCTCGGTCTACAAACTAAGCCTCTCTCTTACCTTCCTAATGTAAAAGTGTTATACTCTTCTACCTTTGCTCCCCTCGAATGTAACTCGAGGTTTCTCTCATGCAATAGTAGGATAGTTTACTTTATTGTTACTATGAAGAAGAAGATGCTTTGCACATGACTAGTCTAGGAGGAAAAATTGAATGGGTGGAGGACCGAGAGTGATCAAGGAAAACGAGGTGACCCAATCGACGGGCAGACTTGATCGATTGACATGAGGATCCAGAAGATGGTGGAATTGATGGCTAGACGACCAGTGTGAAGACCAACTGACCAGCTAGGAGGAGAGATGACTAGTTTAAGGGTTAAACTGATCGACCCAGATTGGCAATCATAGATCTTCCTCTACAATAGGTTTCTACATGTGATTAGACCCTAGGTTGTGGTAATTCGTTATGGCTCCAAGGAATCACATTAGAATGGCCATAACCATTGCTTTATGTTTATTGCATGTTTTTGTTGTGGGTTATAGAATGTATAAGATACGTACTATACATGTGTGATGATTGGTTAATGTATATGTATTATACAAAATCCTTCAATAAAATATTAACTCTAAGATGCTTTCCATAAGCAACACACATGAAAATCTTGATTGACCAAGCGTGGGCACTGTTGGATAAATTGGACATTATGATAAATCCCTTTGTTTTGATGATGACAAACATTTTATTCTTGATCTAACGTGCTACTTGAGTGTTGCAGAAATGAGGTGGATGACAAAGCTCTAGGGAATCTATATGCTTGAATGATTGTAAATGTCATGAAATGTAATCAATTGTAAACTTGTACAAATATATAATGTACAAGTACTTAGACTTCATGTAAATCAAGTGTTAGATCTTCCCTAGCTAAACACCACACTTAGTTAGGTCATCCCCTTCAATAAGTGTCACATATGCACACTCATACACACACTTAGTGCCTTAATTGAAAGATTGAAACAGGGTCAATCTCGGTCGACAAACTCCTCGACCGAGACACTCTCGGTCGACAAACTTCTCGACCGATAATGACCCAAGTAGCCGTTAGACACGGCTGAGAAGGTAGTTGGCAGTTGGAGCTGAACGTTGCTAACACTTGATCCAGAGAGCCTGTCGGTCGACAAAACTTCGAACGAGTAGGTATCTCGGTCGACAATTCCTCGACCGAGATGGACTCTGACAGCAACTGCAGAATTAATTAACTAGTCGTTGCTAATGCGCCTAACTTGTACCTAACGGCTAGTTAAGCACTTAGAACCCCCTAGAAAGTGTCTAGAACGTCCTTAAGCACTTGTAGGTCATTCCTATAAATAGGACAAGCCTTAGGACACCTAAAAACACCTAAGCTATACTTGTGCTACACTTGAGCTTGAATACTCATTGGTAATCTGTTTTTGAGCAATAGAGCAATTCCTACATTGGCTATTCATTCCCATTGCTCCTAATTCGTGTCCTATAGGATAGCATCTCCTTTCCACAACACTTACACTTCTACACTCATTGGTTAGGAGATCAATACGCTTGATATAGGCAAATCAAGCCTTGTGCTACAAAGGATAAGTTGTAATTTCTATTTTCCTTCTTGTTCCTTTTATTCTTTGTATTCTCCTTGCTACTCCTAGGGTTGGAGGCTATGGATTGGAGAAGGTTCTTCTCAGAGGAGAAGGTGGACTTCAAGCTACTTCAAGAAGGCTATTGCAATGGGAAGCTACTTCAAGAAGGCTATTGCAACGGGAAGCTACTTCAGGAGGAAGGCTGCTTCAAGGTTAGTGCAATTACTTCTAGGTGAAGGCTGCTTCAAGGTTGGTGCAATTACTTCAAGGTGAAGGTTGCTTGAAGGGTTTAGGGAGAGAATTGTAATTTTATGTAAAGTCCTTGCGAGGTAATAAAATTAAATTCTTTCCAAATCTCGATTGGGTAAGCAACCGGGTAGTGGACTGACTACCTTAGTATTTGCTAAGGTAGGAACCACTCTAAATCCTTGTCCCCTTGTCCAATATTCTTGTGGTTGGTTGTTTGAGTTAAATAGTTGTTAAAAATATCTTTAAAACCCTATTCACCCCCCCTCTAGTGTTTTTCAGGCACACCCTAGCGTGATGTTTCGTCTATCTTGTGGAAGTGTGATGGTAGATATGTGGGTCTATCCTAGAATGGTGCATATTCTATCATGTTGTCTTATGGGCCAGGCTTAACTAAGTGACCTTAATAGGATTAAGTGTCTAAAAGCATATTGGTGGATTATGGAAAAGATTTGTGCATACCATCTATCCAAGAATTCCATAAATTGTAATTGGAAAATGTTTCCTACCTTAATAATTGGTCATGAGCGCCACCATGGGTTGGGTATTGACTGAATTGTTTTGGATCTTGGCTCACTAGAAGATTGTATGTTGCAATCTTCCTAATTGGTAGTGAGGGGTATCAATTTGAATAAAATAGTATGAGTGATAATTAATTAAATACCTAATTAATATCGACTTTTTAAATCAAATCAAATCAAAATTGGTTTTGACAAATGTAAATTTTCTCTTGTAAAATCAAATGGAGCACTCAATCATGGCAACCAGACGAATTAAACAAGATTTATTTCCATAACTGGTTCAAGACCTTGAGAAGCGTTCTACATGATCCTGTAACACCAATGCCAATATCCACTCCATATTTGCCTAAGACTGACATGGATGCTTCTTTGAAGCATGATGATGATGTTATGAACATCAAGAACCTTATGTTGGGTTGTATTAACTATGAGTTGCATAAACAATTTGATAAGCATGAAAGGTACAATGTCTCTAAGGCACTATTTGAGTGCAAAATGGCATAGGGAAATCTAGCAGAACCTCATGTGCTCAATATGATTGGGCATATGAATCATCTTGAAAGATTAGGATTTCTTTTAGTCCAAGAGTTGGCTACGAATATGATTTTGCAATCTTTGCCTAAATCATATAGCCAGTTTATCGAGTCTTATCACTTGAGTAACATGGCTAGGGCTCTTTCAGAGTTGCTTGGCATTTTAATAAGTGTCCAAGAGCATATGAAGATGGAAAAATCCGTGATCATGATCAGCGGAATTGAGTCCAAAGACAAAGGCAAAGGCAAGAAGCATTTTTTGGCTAAGCTAAATTCCAAGTCTTCTGCATTCAAAATAAGGAGAAGGATAAGGAAACCTAGGAAGATGAAGAAAGGGATTGAGATTTTTAATTCGAAAATATACATTATTGAGGTTAAATTTACTACTTCCTCATCATGGGTACTAGATACTGGATGTGGACCACACATTTTCTCAAATGTGAAGGATATGAAAAGAAGTAGACCTTTAAAGAAAGGTCAGGTAGAATTGTGAGTTGCAAATGGCGCAAGAGTTGCAGCCAACATAGTTGGAACCTATGAGTTATCTCTACCAAGTGGGCTAGTAATAGAGTTAAAGAACTGATATTATGTACCTACCATTAATAGGAACATCATATCTGTATCTTGTTTGGACAAGAATGGATTTGAATTTCTTATAAAGATGGAAGATGTTCTATTAGTAAAGATGGGATCTTTTATGGCAGTGCCCCAGTGTCTTATGGTCTATACTTGATAGATCTAGAGACAATCATATATAACATAAATACCAAAAGACAAAACTCAATGACTCAAACCAAACATATCGTTGGCATTGTCGTCTAGGGCACTTAAACGAGAAATGCATATCCAGACTCCATAAAGATGGTTATCTGGACTCTTTTGATTTTGAATCAATAGAGACATGTGAATCTTGTTTGTTGGGCAAGATGACCAAGACCCCCTTCACTGGAAATAGTGAGAGGGCTAGTGATCTATTAGGACTCATACATACCGATGTATGTTGCCCTATTACAACAAATGTTGGAGTTGGGTGTCATTACTTCATTACCTTTACTGATGACTTCAGTAGGTATGGCTATGTTTACCTAATGATACATAAGTCAAATTTTTTTAAAAGTTTAGAGAGTTTATGAATGAAGTACAAAACTGACTTCGTAAAAGTATTAGGCACTTCATTCTGATCGAGGTGGAGAATACTTAAGCCTAAGAGTTTATAGACCTTCTAAGAGCCCATGGTATTGTATCACAGTGGACCCTACCTGGAACACCATAGCATAATGGTGTGTAAAAAATAAGGAATCACGCATTATTGGATATGGTGCAATCTATGTGAGTTTTGCAGATCTTCCAACTTCCTTCTAGGATTATGCTCTTGAAACCGCTGCATTTACACTTAATCAAGTACCATCAAAATTGGTTCAAAAGACACCATATGAGATATGGTATGGGAAATGTCTTGATCTCTCTTTTATGAAGATTTGGGGGTGTGAATCTTATGTCAAGAAAATGTTTCTTAAAAAGCTCGTGCCCAAATTAGATAAATATTATTTTCTCATATATCCCAAGGAAACTAGGGGATACTATTTTTATACTCCATCTGACAAAAAAAGTGTTTATAGGACTAGTATATTCCTTGAGAAGGAATTTATTTCCAGACGAATCAGTGGGAGGAAAGTAGAACTCAAAGAGGTTGGAGACCAACAAGATAACATTGAGCCAGTTGAGGTATATGAGGAACAAGGAGATTCACAAGGTATTGTGGAATCTCAAATTCCTCAAGTAACACAGGGACATCGTAGATCTAGTAGGACACGCCTTGAACCTAAAAGATTTGGATATCTTGTGACTCAAGAAGGTGGTGAGTTGGTCATAGATGATGAGACAACAACCTATCTAGAAGCTATTGAGGGACCAGAGTCTAAGAAATGGCTTGGGGCCATGATATTTGAGATAGAATCCATGTATTCCAACAAGGTATGGACCTTTGTGGAACCACGTGAAGGGGTAAAACCCATAGGGTGCAAGTGGGTCTTCAAGAAGAATACAAACATGGATGGTAAAGTACAAACCTATAAGGGCAGATTGGTTGCAAATGGTTTCAGACAAGTTCAAGGTGTTGACTATGATGAAACCTCTTCTCTAGTGGCCGTGGTTAAGTCCATCAGGATTATGCTTGCCATTGAAGCTTATCATGACTATGAAAGTTAGCAGATGGATGTTAAAACTGCATTCCTTAACAAGAATCTTCTAGAGGATGTGTACATGATACAACCTGAGGGTTTTATAAATACTAAAGTCTATAAGATACAAAGGTCAATCGATGGATTGAAGCAAGTGTCTCAAAGTTGGAATCTTCATTTTGATGAAACAGTCAAAGAGTTTGACTTTATTCAAAATGAAGATGAACCTTGTGTGTACAAGAAGGTAGTGGTAGCATAGTGACATTACTCGTATTGTATGTAGATGACATACTATTGATGGGGAATGACATCCCTACTTTATAATAGGTAAAGACATGGCTTGGAAATACATTCTCTATGAAAGACTTGGGAGAAGAATCCAACATCTTGGGGATTAAGATCTATAGAGATAGATCAAGAAGGCTTCTTGGACTAAGTCAAAGTACATACGTTGACAAAGTGTTAAAGCAGTTCAACATGGATAACTCAAAAGGAGGAAACCTACTTATGCTACATGGAGTTGCCATCTCTAAATTTCAGTGTCTTAGTTCTTGTGAAGAAAGGGAAAGCATGAGCTTGATTCCATTTGCCTCAGCAATTAGACCAATAATGTATGCAATGTTGTGTACCCATCCAGACGTCTCGTATGCCCTAAGCATGATGAGCAAATATTAGTCAGATCTAGATGATTTTCACTGGAAAACCGTGTTGAACATCCTCAAGTACTTAAGAAGGACTAAGGACCAGTTCTTGGTCTACATCAGAGAGGGAGAGTTGGTGGTAAGAGGTTACACTAGTGCAAGCTATTAGACTAATAAAGATTATTACAAATCACAACCAGGATCCATGTTTTGCCTAAACAATAGAATTGTAAGCAGGAAGAGATCCAAGCAAGAGAGAGTTTTCGATTCCACAATAGAGGACGAGTATATTGCTAAATTGAATGTGGTAAAGTAGGTTGTATGGATCAAGAAGTTCATTTCAAAACTTGGGGTCATTCCAAGCATCAGCGATGCAATCGAGCTATATTGTGACAACAATAGAGCTATTGCATGAGCTAAGGAACCCAGATTGCATCAGTGCTCAAAGCATATACAAAGGTAGTTCCATCTTATATGAGAAATCATACAATGAGGATATATAAAGATTTGTAGAGTAACAACTGAGAATAACATTGTTGATTCCGTGACTAAAGCACTTTCACAGCAGAAGCATGACGGTCATGTTCAGTCACTCAGAATAAGATTCGTGGGTGATTGGCTCTAAGTACAAATGGGAGTTTGCTGGTATGTATGCCCAGAGTGTCAATCATGTGATGATTGTAATGGCATAACTTGTAATATAATTTGAATATTAATAAAGGCAAGCTTCCAAATTATTCTGTTTGTTTAGTTTTAAGATAATGAAATAACATAATAAATGTCTAAAGAATAATAATACTCAATGACGTATGTTTTCAGGTTGAGGACCTGAACAATGAGATCATACGGATATTAAGAGTGTGTGCATTCTTGTTACGTCCCTGATCAGTTGTTATTGTGGAAGGTAAATAGACAACAACAACACATAAGTTTAAAGTGTGAGTTGGTTAATGACATAATCTCATTAGTCATAATATGGCAATATCAAACCAAGCAAACAAATACATGTTAGAGAATAGTGTATCGGGCAGACTCACCATAAGAGTGATACATGGAAACCTTAATTATGTAAGTCAGAATCACGTCTTATAGTGATTGTGGTGTTTGTTGTTCTCGACCTGAAATCACTGCACTCATCACATGTCGTTCGGTACGCTTTGACATCATCAAATGCAATCCTGAAACATGGGTTGTTATAAAGGTGATGATTGGGTGAGCGTGACACATGGGGACTGACTGTGAGTGATAGAGATGAGATTTGTCTCTCCTATGGGAGTATGATATCCATGGCCACTTGAGTTAGCAAGACTAAGAAATAAATGGCCATGTACATGTGACTCAATATATGATATTGAGCTTACAAATATATCATACATTTTGTTATAGAAAGAAACATATATTGAATGTTGAAGAGGTTGAAATATCCATGCCTTGAGATCAATCTAGATATCAGTGACAAAGGAACTATACAAATAGTATAACACCATACACAGATTGTAGGTTGAAGTTGTTCTCCAACTTTCCATTTACTTGGGTAGCAATGTTGTGTAACTAGGCACCGCTTATTGCTTGTGATGTCATCAGTTGTTATGGACATTTGTTGCCAATGTAATATGGGACCTATAGTGTCATACACATATGAACTCACCTACAAGAGAAGTTTGATCATGGATAATGATTGTATTGATTACTAAAATGTTTAGGTATTCAATACATGCAACAAATAGGTTGTCTGGACTACCAAATTATCAATTATGGTTGAGATAGTCATTCAAAGTGTCAATTTGATTGTATTGTACATTGGATGGAATTCAGCTTGAACCAGCTATGAGATGACCATTTCTCATGGTGCAACATGATCACCTCGTCTGCACCAAACGGCTGGTTGGGGGTGCAATTCAAATTCGTCAAGGATCGGTGTTGACATCATGTTATGCATTAATTGGAATTGAATTGCCGAAACACGTACTAAATTGGGAAATTACAAAATGATTGTCTCGCGTGCTAGAAAATCGTCTAGGTTTCCAAATGACCATGTCGGCTACTGCAAGTTGCAAAATTTCCAGAATTATTGTGAGAATACATGATCTTCCAGTCCCTTCCTGTAAGACCCTTGACCCAGGTTATGGGGTAAGCCTATTTGTTTTGGCTTAATCATGTGCTTAGAACCTTGCTCTAATCCTTTGGGATGTGATTAGGGCTTGTGGAGAGCTTTAGTTTCAAGATTGAGCTTATTTGGATGAAGTTTGTGCTTTTTATGCTAGTTTTGGTGCAAATTGCAATTGACCCAGTGTAGGGGTTGATGTGCAATTTTCCACCTCTATGATGTTTCCTCTCTTTCTTGACATCATCTAGATGAAAGAGAAATATGAGGGTGACTTGTTTTTGCTCTTTTTGAGGAGTTGACACCTTAAGGGTGATTAGGGTTTCCATGCGTGTTGGATGTTTCGGCCCATGTATGTTGGATGTGTTGTCTCAACCTTAGGTCATGACCTAGGTTAGTTTTGGAGGGTTTCACGGTCAATACACCTCCTCTAGGTGTTTGGGTCGTAACCTATGAGTTCTAGGGTGGTTTTGGGTCGATATGGATGATCTAGCATGTGTTGTCTCAATCTAGGGTAGATGGTGGTTCCTTGTCTCGACCTAGATAATGGTGTCGCAACCACGAGTGGTGCAACCTAGGAGGGTCGCAACCATGTGAGAATCTATGGTGGTCAAGATACTAACTAGAGTGTATCACCATGTCTTACATGTCATGTTTAAGTGCTTGCATGAGGTTGCATGTTGGTCTTTTGTGAGGAAAAGTGTTCCTTGGGTCCCTTAGTAGTTTACACCTCACCCTTTGCTCTCTCTCTCTCTCATCCTTCATATATATAACCCCTTTACTTTCCTTTTTTGCAACCCTTTCGGCCATCTATCTTCTTCCTCCTTATTTTCTTGTTCTTGGTGCTTGGTGGAGCAAGGAGGTTCATACTTGGAGCTTGGGGAATCTACCTCCTCTTGCATGTGGTAATGGTGGTGATTCGAGCTCATCTTCCATCCTTGGTAAGTATTTGTCTTCTAAGTTGATGTTTATTTTGATATCCTACCTCCATATTCCTCTCTTTTCTCATCCCTAGACCATGGTTCTTCCATGGTGGTCGTTTTGGGAGAGAAACTCCTCATCACAAGGGTCATAGACCATGTCTTGACAAGGCAGATTAAAGTGCGAAGAGGATTTCTCCTCTCTTTTTCCCTTTCTCTTTTGGTTCGGCCAAGAGTTTCTTTGCTTCTTTCCTTGGGTTAGCTTTGACCTTGGTGTCTTCTTCTTCTTGAGGTGATCTTGTGGCTGAGTGTGGAGCTTTTAGTGAATCTTATCAACCCTTGGATCGTGTGCTTGGAGCTCTTGATCTTGGAGTTTGGAGCTCTCGGTGGTGGTTATCTTAAGGTGGGCTATACAACTCTTTGTCCTCTCTATTACTTGCAATCTTTCATACATGCAATCAACTATGCTCTCTCTAAAATGTTCCCCTAACATGATTTTATATGATGATAATCTCTAGAACATGTTTGGTGGTGATTATCTTGCTTTGTTTGGATGAAATCTGAAACCCGCATTTCACATATCTGATTTTGGTGATTGTGGTGTTATGGGATTAAGAGAGAAAGATTTCTCCCCCCTCTCCCATGCCCGTGGCAGAGGCCAAATGCCTGGGAGGGTGGTAAATCAAGGTGGCAACTGGGATCTTCCTCTATCCTTTTAACCTCGTTTTTTTCTCAAATGCATGATGTTCATGTACGTAGATGTTAAGGAAAGTTTAGGTTCTATTTTGGGTACCTTACTCATGGTTTCCTTTGTCGTATATGAGATCCTTCCATGTGGTATCATGACGTATGACTTAGGGTTCATGGTGGTCGTTTTGCATGAGCCTTTCCTTCATGATGATTATGGTTTTCTCTTAGTCTTGTTTCTATTTTGAGACCCTGACATCATTCCTTAGGGTGGCCAAGACACCTGCCCCATGTTGGTCATGACCATAGTTAATCTTTGGCAAGATGCTTCCCTTTTTTATATGTTGTGCCTAGTTTTGACATAGGTTGCGACACTTGAGGATTGATGGTCATTTTGACCCCTGCTTGGTAAGGAGTTTGCCCTAGTTTTTGGGACTTGACCTTGCCTTAGTTTTGCTTGTGACACACCCCTGAGAGAGGTCACGACATGTGGTCTTGGGTCGCGACATGCTGCCATGGCTTGAGGTTGAAACAACCATGCTTCTTGGAATCTTGACAACCCTGTGAGTGGTTGGAACCCTAACCTTATATGGGATGAGACATGAAGGAGGTCAAGCTTGAGGGGTGTTGCGGCCTAGACACCCTATGTGTCGTAGGCGCAATATGTTGTGGGGTGAGCGGTCGTGACCTATTTTCTTGTGTGGTTGAGACCTAGGACTAATGCGTGGTTTGATGGTGGTTGAGGGGTATGCTTGGACACATGTTGACATCTTGTATGAGTAATACATAAGCCATATAAAATGTTGCTTAGATAATATTTAATCTACCCTAATCATGTTCTTTAACCTTAAGGATGCTCCAAGTGGTGGGAGATGGTGAACCTAGGATTAGTAATTGCATTTAGCTTTCAAACCCTAATCGTCTATGGAGGGAAAACCCTAACCCTAATGATAAGTAAGGTGACATGTTTACTTTTCCTTCTTGTAATGGCTAATATGTTATGAGATTATCTCTCTTATCTTTGAACCCCTAACCTTGTAGGTTGAATGCATGTCGTTGCTTGGTATGATATGGTGATGGTTAGGAATAATAGAGGCATGTAAAAATGATGATGTGACACATGAAATTAGGATGTTTCCTCTTTCTCATTTATTAATTTGTAACCATGTCGGTGTTATGAACTTGAATATCATAGCTAGTGCATGTTATGATGAGTATGATGTGACATTGGTTGAATGAGCCTTTATGAGGCACGTTGAAATACTTATGAAACAGGAATGATGTGAATGGGTCTTATGACCAAGTGATTTCCTGATGCCTATTGTAACGTTAGTGATAGCCTTGAGTGGATGTGTAACAGTGGTGATGGTATTGAGAATGGCAGTGTACATGTGTTATGTGGTGATAGTGTGACAATTTCACTCCTTATATGTTTTATATCTTCTGAAATTGAACTACACCTTCAATCTTGTAGAGTTTGTTATGGTTTTATATGTTGTAACTTGATTGATGTTAAAAGTCACCCTATTGTCTAAGTAATCAAGTGGAACCTTAATCACATAGGTGACCTGTACCATAGATCCTTTCCAGTGTCAGCCTTAATTACTGCATAGGCAAAACAATTTTACTCAGAGCGCATATTTTTTAATATGTGGGGGTACAAGTAAGGTGTCACCTTATATCCCTAATTACATGTTGTGTGAGACGGTCATGCATGAGCCAATATCATTGTGATATTGATGGCCATGTGTGAGCCACTCCTTCTTGTTAGAATGTCCATGTGTGAGCCTATTCTTCTAGCATCGTTACATGTACCAAGGTGGGCTAGGTATTGATATATGTGGACGGCCATGCGTAAGATGATCCTTCTATTGAATATAAGTCACTTGTGTAATTGACTGACATGTCTCTGTGGTGTTACTCTCATGCTGACCAGGAGGTGTTGGAGAGGTCGTGGATTCCGACTCTTCCATTGACCTTGTATGGCACCGATTTCGAATTAGTAGTGGTCGATTGGATTTGGGTGGTACAACTCAAATCCTCGGGGTAGTAAACAAAATACATAATCAACCGTGTAGCATGCTTGCTTAGAATCAAATACAAAAACATTGGATGAGGCCTTTCTTTGCTTTTGTATAGCTTGGTTGGTATAAATATACATGTTTTTCATATTCCTCTTTAGTTTATAAAATGTTCTACTACTCTGTTATAGCTTCTTGATCTGCTTAGATGATAATAATTTCCATGTTATATCATAAATTGGATCTGCTTAACATAGTTGTAGCTTTACTCCTATTCATTATTTATCTTTACTTGTGCTTTAATAGCATTGGTGGAGAGTTATATCTCTCACTGGGATGTTTGGTCTCACCCCATGGATTTCCACATCTTTTAGATAGTTGTGCACGAGGAGGTAGAGATCGTGCAGTTGAGGAGGAGGAGCAGCAAGATCAATAGCTGATAAGGTTGAGTGTGATACTTGTTGGTCTTTTGGTTTTAGAGTCCTAGAGTCATCCCTATACACTCGGGTCTTAGGGATAGTTTGGTTTGTTTTGTGGTTGTGCTATCGAAATGAGTTTTTGGTTTATGCACCCTTGTTGTATACAGTTGGCCGATGTACATGTATATGCAAGTGAAACATATAGTATGTGTAATAGGTATGTCTATAGTACATGTTGTAATCATGACGCCTTATGAGATATATGATAAAAATGGAAATTGACGGATCTATATGTCACAAGTTTTCTGATGTTGGTGCCTTGTGCAATCGGTTTTAATTTTTAGTGTTTTTTGGTAATCTGCTTGTTTAGTATTGTTTTCGTGTTTGGATTTGAGTTATCTCATTGTTTGTGGTGTGGGGCATCACACTTCCATTGTCGCACAGACTAGGAACCCTGACCCTGGCCTCTACTATAAATAGAGGGGTAATGGGGCTTCTAAGAGCACAACACTAACAATTGAGAATCAATTGCTCTGACAATTGAGAATCAATTGCTCTGACAATTGTTGTTCTCTCTGGTTCTGGTGACCAAGAGAGCCCAAGCAAGTCGTACCCAACTAGGGAGGGATAGCTACCAGAGAGAACAACTGAGGATCATTATTGTGGGAGAGAAGGTTGGTGACTAGTACACCAACGGGAGGGACTACTCCTTCCTGTCCATTCTAGCAGGACCATAGGAGTTCTACTTGGTTCGTGTGGACTTCTCTAGAGGGAAGGTGGCCTTTTCCCGTCACTAAGGAGGATGATGTCAGCCAATAGTCCGTGATGAGAGGAACTACTGCAGAAGACGATGTTCGAGTTTGCGATCTGTGGAGAAGCAGTCAGATGAGTCCCAGTTCAACTAGGAGTTGCACAAACACCGTCTAAGACACAGTGCACATCTACATCGATGAGGATTGTCACTGGACTTACTCCAGGACTAGTTATATCTTTGTGAAACCATCCTTCTCATTACATAGTTGTTGACTTGGTCTACTAGTTAATAGAAAAATGTCAGTAAATTTTTATTTATGTTGCCTATATGATGTCGTATTTCCCTACAATCCATGTGTTCCTATTCTTCACAAGAATTGGGACACTAGGCTCCTGAGAGACTCACTCCATGGAATGTGGAAAATTTTTCTCTCAATGATTTGTGCATGCCAAACCCTTCAACATCTTGCAAATGTATGTTCTCTTCCTTAGGTCAAGAAGCTTTCTAGATCTATCTCTATAGATCTCAATCCCTATAACATAGAATGCTTTGCTTAACCCCCTTCATATAGAAGGTACTTTCCTTGCCAAGTTTTGATATTTGTAGATAAAGGAAGTTATTCCCCATCAGTATGTGGAATAAATATGCTCCCACTAAATCTTTTGTAATGACAAATTTTATCTTCATTTTGACTCAAGTCAAACTCTTTGGTTGTCTTTTCAAACAGAAGATTCCAGCTCTGAGATGCTTGCTTCATTCCACAAATTGACCTCTGTAGCTTATAGAATTTATTTGCATTATTGGATTTATAAAACCTTTAGGGTGCATCACATACACATACTCATAATTATTCCAATTAAGTAATATGCTTTTAGCATCCATATGCTAAATCTCACAGTCATACTAAGCTGTAACGACAAGCATGATCCTGATTGACTTAACCATGGTAAATGGTGAAAGACTTCATCATGTTCAACACCTTGAACTTGTTTGAAACTCTTTGCAACCAGTCGACCCTTCCATGTTGGTCTCCTTTCAAAGACCCAAATGCACCCTATGGGTTTTATCCCTTCAAGTGGATCCAGTGAGGTCATACCTTGTTGGTGTACATGGAGTCCATCTTGGATCTCATGGCCTTAAGATATTTCTCAAACTTTGGTTCCTCAATAGCTTCTAGATAGGTTATTGACTCATCATCTATGAACAACTCACCACCTTTTTGAGTTATAAGATATCAAAATCCTTCAAACTCAAGGCATGTTCTACTCAAACTATAAGGTTTTATGTTACATAAGGAACTTGAGATTCCACAACAACTTGTAATTCTCATTGTTCCCACTATACCTCTTTTAGGTTCAATGTTTTATTGTCTATCTTGAACATATCTAGTTCTACTTTTACTTCCTCAGATTCCTTCAAACTAAGTTCCTCTCACGAATACAACCATCCTGGTAACAAACACCTTTGTTGTTTCGTTGGGATAAAAATAGTATTCAACAAAATAAAATTTATGTGATTTATGGACAACAAAGCTTTAAGAAACTATTTTCTTATATAAGATTTCAATCTCAATCACCACAAAATACATATTGGGGCATCTCTCATGCCATATCTCATATGGTGTCTTTTGAACCATTTTTAATGGTACATTATTTTAATGTAAAGCATGTTCCCAAAAGAAATTGTAAGATCAGTGATTTTATTGATAATCACACCATGACTTAATAGGGTGTGATACCTTCTTTCTTACACATGATTATGTTTCAGGTAGAGTCCATTGTGATACACTAATATAGACTCTCCAGAAGATCCTCAAACTCTTAGTTTAAAATATTTCAACATCGATCACATCGAAGTATCTTAATACTTTTACCAAGTTAGTTATATACTTTATTCACAATCTATTTGAACACTTCAAGAGATTCATACTTGTATTTCATTGAATAAAAATTACCATACCTATTGATAGCATCAATATATATAATGAGGTGCCAGTAGCCTTTGGCATTCATTCTAAAAGGTCTATATACATCAGTATGTATGATCCCTAATAGAATAGTCTCTCTCCCACTACATTTAGTGAAAATTCTTTTGTCATATTACTCAACAAATAAGATATGCATGTCTCTATCAGTTCAATAACTAAAAGAGTCTAGATAACCATCATATGGATTCTAGAAATGCATTTCTCATTTATCTGCTTTAGATTACAATGCTATAGGCATTTATTGTTTATATCATCAAGTCATTGAGTATATATGTCGTATACATTTGTCCTTACAACTATCAAGTATAGTTTGTGAAACATAGGGCATTTCCATAAAAATTATATCTTTTAAATGAAACATAATATTCTTGTCATGCAAGACATATGATGTTTTCATCAATGGAAAATATAATAGTAATTCACTAATTCTAATACGTGCCCCATGAATGACAACTTCCAACTATAGAGGCAGCAACCCTTGCTCCATATAGTTCTAGATTACTTCTTCTCAGGTCCTGAAGTAGAGAGCTCTATCTCCATCTTCTTCTTCTTGAGATCCTCTATAAAGAGGACAGTTCCGTTCAAAAGTCCATACAACGTCACAATGGTGGCACTTTATTTTCTTAATCCTTTAAGTGAAAAGGACAAATTCCTTTTTACACTTACCCTTCTTGATATATTGAGTGCAGAATACTTGGACTTCATCTTAGCCTTAGAACTCTTCTTGGCCATGCCTTTTTCCTTGGACTCACTTCCTTTGATCATCATCACAGATTTGTCCTTCTTCTTCTGTGCTTTGACATTATTCAACATGCCAAGCATTTGATGGACTGAATATATGATTCATGCAACAGTTTGTATAATCATATCCATGGTCCATTCTTGACCTAAGAGAAATCCCAGTCACTCTACATGCCCAATCATATTGAGCACATGGGGCTCTACTGGATCTCCCTCTGTGAGTTTGCACTCAAACAACGCTTTGGAGACATTATAACTTTCATGATTTACATGATTCTTTAAGATGTGTTACCTCATCAAGAATTTCCATGTTATCATGTTGTTCATGCAAGTCATAGTTCATACAACATAGCATAAGGTATTCAATGTCTACGTCATCATTGGCATGCTTCAAGTAATCCACCATTTCAGCCTTTAGCGCATTTGGAGCGGGTTGTTCTAGTTCTGATCTTTCAAGGACATAGAACTTTCATTCATGATTAAGAACACTTCTCAAAATCCTTAACCAAACATGGAAGTCAATGCGATTTAGTTTTGTCCTTCTTAAGTATTTATCACAATAATAATGTGTCTGTGTTTGTCTACAAAAGAAATTGTGCAACTTTTTGAAAACGTTTTTGATTAATTTTATTTGATAAATTTGACAATATTAATTAGGTTTCTTATTAACTATCACTTCCACTATTTTTTCAAATTGATAACCCTCATGTATCATTTTAGAATATTGCAGCGTACAATCTTCTAGTGAGCCAAGATCCAAAACATTTAAGTCAATACCCAACCAACATTGGCGCTCATGACCAATTATTAAGGTAGGTAATGCTTGCCAATTGCATCTCATGCAATTCTTGGATAGATGGTGTGAACAACTCCTTATCACAATCCATATGCATGCTTCTAGGAACTTAATCATATTCAGGTCATCTAGTTAAACCGGACCCATAAGCCAAAACGATAGAATATGCACCTTGCTTGGGCATACCCACATATCTACCATCACACTTCCATGAGATTGATGGAACATGACACTAGGGCATGCCCATGTTTGGTTGATCAAGCTTTTCATGTGTGTCACTTATAGAAAGCATCTTAGACTTAATATCCATTTGAGGGATTTTATATATAAATACATATATATATCCAATCACCACATACTTATAGTATGTATCATATACATGATATAACCACAAATGAGAACATGCAATAATTAAAACACAGAAGTGATGGTTATGTCCATTCTATTATAATTCCTTGGAGCTAAAAGGAATTATTGCCGCCTAAAGTTCACATCATATGCAACTTGTTGTTGATGAATTTATGTGCTCGAACCAATCTAGGTTGATTGGTTCAACTTTTGAACTTGTCAGCTCGCCCCTTAGTCGCTAGGTTGGTCTCTTAAAGTGATCATCTAGTTCTCAGGTCCAAGAGGCATCTGAACACCTCCAGCCTATCGGTTGGGCCACCAGTCGATCGCTTTATCCTCCTATTGTCTGGCCTCCTCGGTCCTCTAGTCAACCGGGTCATCTCAAGATCCAGTTGTTTTCACTTTTGTGCAGATCGTCATATCACATCGAAACATAAATTAAAACTATCCTATTTCTTATTACCTTACAAAGGGGAAACCTCAGGTTACATTCGAGGGGAAATCGGAAGAAGAGCATTAATTTACATTTGGAAAGAAGAGAGAGGCTCGGTGCATAGACCGAGTAATAATAAGAATAAACAACCACAACCAAGCACACACAGATCTCAAGTTATTTGGCCATAACCGTGCTAACATCCACCATCAAAACAAATTCTAGGGTGACACATGTAAATTGCATATATATATATATATATATATATATATATATATATATATATATATATAATTTTGTGGAGCCATATGTGGAATTTAATCGAATATGCACATTAATTATTTTAACATTCATATTGTATGCAATAAAATAATAGAAACTAAATCCAATCATATCGATTTAAATACCAGATACACCGTAAATTGACGTGGCTCTGATACCACTGTAGGGAAATCGGGCGCAGATATAGGCAGCGGAAATAATATAAAAATAAATGCTCATTTCCCAAAACAATAAGATCACGTCAACAACAATGTATCTAGGAAGGAAGGTTTGCAAGGTTATACCTGGTCCTAGAGAAAGTCCAATGACATTAACCATGTATTAGCTTCATGCTTTTTCTTTTTTAGGTAGCAACACGCTCCTTCAGCAGCAACAACACTCAAACGGTCATCTCTACTAGCCTCCAGGTGCAGCATCACAAACAACTATTGACGATATTCTCCTAGCGGCAGGCAAAGGCCTCCCACCTCTAGAGTAGTCCATGCGTACTACTGGGAACTCCACATTGTGCTACCAGAGCCAGTGAGAAGGAGTTGTCCCCTTCTGTTGGCGCACTAGTCACTGACAAGCTCTCCCACAATTGTTCTCAGTTGTTCTTTCCCTCATTGTCTGTCCCTTTAACAAGTAGAACTTGCTCAGACTCTCTATTAGTTATGACAACCACATAGGACAACAATTGACAAAGCAACTAATTCTCAATTGTGTGTGTTAGGAAGCCCCCAGTACCCCACTATTTATAGTAGAGGCTAGGGTCAGGGTTCCCAATTTGTGTGGGAGTAGAAGGGTTCAAAATTTTCATGAATTTCACAGCATGTGATAGGTGAACTAGTCAATTCACTAGTGACTAGCTGGCTGGCACAGTGAGCCAATATGTTCATCCAGTGAGCCAATCAGTTCATAGTGTTTACCAATCAAAATTGAATTCACAATTTGTTTCCAATAAATGTCCAACATTAATCCTTGTATCAATTGAATTGAATAAGTAAAATGATCAATTTTTCTCATGATTCAGGAAAATTACTAGAAGATTTGGTTGGCTTGACTGAGTTGATCGGTTCACTAGGTGAACCAGTCGTCTCACCAATCTGAGCTGATCAGTTCATCCCGTGAGCCCGTCGGTTGGTATCCTGAGTCATGCAAAAATTAGCAAATTCAATTTTTCAATCAACCTGACACTTCAATCAGTCAGTTCAACACTTGAACTTGATGATTCTAAGTCCAGACAATTGATATGTTGTTTAATTGAATACCTAAACACCTTTAGTATTCAATCTAAACATCATTCATGAATAAACCCCTTTAATCCAAGTGCATCCTATGTGTGTGACCCTATAGGTCCAGAATTATATTGACAGTGAATATCCACAACCATTTATGACATCACAAGCAAGTGTGGTGCCTAGTCACACATCATTGCTACCCAAGTAATTTAGAAAGTTGAAGAACAATTTCAACCTACAACCTGTGATCAGTGTTACTATGATTGTATAGTTCCTTTGTCTCTAATATCCAAATTGAACTCGAGGCATGGAATCATCATCCTTTCAACGTTAATCCATGTTCCTTGAACTAGAGAAGACTATCTCAGATGCATGTGAGTTCACATATCACATATTGAATCACATGAGTACAGTCATACAATTCTCAATCTCTCTTATTAAGAGGCCTGGATATCAATCTCCTGTAGGAGGGACAAATCCCATCTACATCACTCACACTCAGTCCCCATGTGTCACAACTACCCAATGATCACAGTTATGGCAATCCTTATTCATGGTTACATTGGATCATGTCAAAGTATACCAAACAACATGTGATAAATGTAGGTACTTCAGGTCCAAGAATCACAATCACCACTATAACTATGAGAGATGATTTTGATTACCATTCCATGGTATCCATGTATCATTATCATGGTGGGTCTGTCTGATACACCGTTCTCTAATATGGACATGTGTGCTTGACTTGATATCACATATCATGACTAATGAGACTCTGTCATCAGTCAACACACACTCTAGTCATGTCTATTTTTCTTCGATAGTAATATCTGACTAGGGACATAATAAGAATGTATGTACTCTTAACATTCGTATGATCTCATTGTTCAAGGCACTTACTTGAAGACATATGATATCGAGTAACATCATTCTTTAGACATCTACTACGTATGTCTCATCATCTCATGATTGAGACAAACATAATAGACGAAATTACCATTATTAATATCAAATAAAGTATCTAATGCCACATTCCAATCATCATATGATTGGCTCTCTGGGCATACATACCAACAGAACCTTCTATTTTCATTACTTTTGTCTCCATGTATTCTCCCTACGTACATGGGTGACTGTCATTAATTGTTTATAATCTATTATATTTTTACTATCACAATGCACCATTCATGTCATAGTGTTTCAATCATGTTTCTTTTCAGCTTTCTCCTCTTAATGTGCACCTTACTAATGATTTCCCATGACCACCGTTGTTCTATTTGTGTGCTATTGTGATCTCCTTTTCTACCGTTGTTGTTACATTTGTGAAATTTTAGAACTTCATATCTAATTCAGTGATATAATGTGAAAATTAGAGTAGAATGATAAAGGAAATATGATGACCCTAGTAATGAATATAGGCTCTTCACCTAGTCTAAGTATTCAATTTAAGTGAATAAAGTAATATAAGGCTTCAATTGAAATAATATAATGAGGAATGCCTCATTTGTGTAATTAAGAAAACAATAAGGCTTGTGGACCCATTGGAAGGCTTAGGTATGAGCCATGGCCTCATGACCCAATTTAATCTCAATTGGGATGTTTGAGTGATGAATGGGTCCATGGTATGTATAGTAAATTTTGTGCATAAATAAGACATCAAAAATAATGGGAGTTGATTGGTAAACTAATTATGAAATAATTATCAAGTTTTTGGAATATTCTAAAGTGGTAATTACCCTACATAATTATATTAGCAATTATCTACTCTTTACTTGGATTCCAAGTATTCAATTATTATATAAGCCCAAAATGATCTAATACTTGGCACCATATGAGATAATAAACAAGTAAAGACATATATAAGTTTTGAGATAATTATGTTATTATTTGTGATGTAGGTCATTGAATTAGGTAAATACTTGAATAATAAGAGAGGGATATTTTTCTTTAGTATTGTGATCTCAAACTTGGTATAATATAATATAAACCTACTAGGGATATATCTCTAAAGTTTTCTAGAAATTGGGGTACTCCTAGTGATCTGCACGATTTTACAAAGATTTAGGTAATGTGGTGATATAATAGTATCCTTTGGAATATATTGGATAAACACAATTGAATTAATGGCCAAAACTTATGCCAAGAATAAATTCGAGTGTCCCATACATGAAGCAGATATGAGGTCCCATCCAAACCGTTGGATGATAGTACAACAAAGATCTAATCACAATCTACCTTGCAGCAGAAGACCAACAAGAGATGAACACCACTTTATTACTCGTTCTCCCTCGTCTCTGGATCATTACCCATTAAAAAAGTTCATTAGCTCTGGGAGAGCAAGATGAACTTATTGAGTGTTATTAGGAATATTATCTACAAGAAAATAGATAATGGCTAAAACCTCAATGATCTATGTAGTGAGGGCTACTTGCCTTAGTCGTTCCCCTTGACCCTGTGCTCATATAAGGCATTTGGGAAACTCACTATAGTGGCAAGACCACATGAGAACCCTTAATTGTGGCCAAGAATCCCTAAAACCTACACTAAATCCATCTTGCTCTCTTTGCAACACAAAGAAAGGGACAATCCCACACTTCATCCTAAACCATTTCATTGGCTAGGGAGCATATTTAGATGACCTCAAAGGGTCCTAGACTCTTAATGTGATTCGAAGAAGGCTAGGTATTTTACCCTACAAGCTATCATGCTGCTTGGAAACTACTCATAAGAGTTCATGTTTCTAACCAGACTATGCCTTATGGGATTGAGGGAAATACTCTTTATGACCTCAATAGTGACATAAGGGCTTCACATAGACATCAACTTAGGTAATTATCTACCTTTTTTTTGGGTGCAAATAGGGTGGGGTGCCTCTTTACTGAATGAAAAATTATATGTGGGTAGATACAAGGTGTAGCCACCAAGGAAAAAAGAAGGAGGTTGTAAGGCCCAACCACCAAAAGAAAAAAGAAAGAAAAGAAAACTATACAGACTACCACAACTACTATCTATACATATTGGGGTAAGTCAGTACTATGTAAAAGAGAATACTCTCTATCACATTTAGACCAAATGTCTTCCACCTTCAAGCGAACAGCCTTGAATATTCTCCTATTCCTTTCCATCCACAACATATAAACTACACAAGCAGCTTGAGTCTTCATCTCTCCCTTCAGTCCCAAAAGATCATCCAACAAACCCACTCTGGCCTGGTACTTCAGAAAGAATTTCCCCCATACATTCTTAGCAAACCAGCAATCAAAGAACAGATGGTCAGCGGTTTCTTCATCATTCTCACACATACAACACCTAGAAACGAAATGGAAGTCAACTTTCTTTAAATACTCAATGGTGGAAAGCTTCCCAAGAAACAATTTCCACAAGAAGATAGACCATCTTCTTGGAAAGCAATCAAACCAAACCCATTTAGCCCAGCAAACCGAATGAAATTTTTCTCTAGAAATGTTCCAACCATCTCTCAATGAGATCTCTCTTCCACCTTTAAAAAAATAGCATCATTTTCTTCAGGAAAGATGGCTTGATTGCTTAGAATCTTCATCAGCATATCAGCACCCCTAAATTTAGGGATCGACCAATTCCCTTCAGCTATACAATAGGAAGCTTTACATAATCTACCTTTCCCCATTCTCAAAATGAGTTGTTGATCGACAAGGTCGGCAAGCCTTTCACCATCATTAACCCAAGGGTCGAGCCAAAAAAGAAAAGAATCACCCTTTCCTAAACAGAGATTAATATGATTAAGAAGAGTGGTTCTATGATCCAACATTTTTTTCCAAACCCAACCAGCATTAGGTTTATCTTCAGCAGTCTAGATGGATTCAGCTTTGATATACTTCTCATGAACCCATTTGACCCAGAGCCCGTCCTTCTTTGAAGCAATACACCACAATTTTTTAATCAAACCTCCATTCTACCAGTCCACAATGGATCTAATGCCAAGGCCCCCCTCATATTTAGGTCTACAAATAGACTTCCAGGAAACATAGTGCATATGTTTCTTATCCTTTGAATCATTCCAAATGAAATCCCTGAACAACTTTTCTAGATCATGAACCACTAATTTAGGAATAGGAAAAGCAACATTCCAGAAGATGCTATAAGTAGAGAGAGTAGAGACTACCAGTTCGATCCTTCCAGCTTGAGAAAGAAAATGAGCCTTCTAAGAATCAAGCTCGAGTTTAACTCTGTCCACAATAGGATTGCACATAGACCTCGTAAGTCTTCTAGTGAAAAGAGGAAGCCCCAAGTATTTCACAGGTAAAGAACAAATCTTGATATTCAGAATACTAGAAATATGTCCCTCATCTGCCTTCTTGCTAAGAAAAACTTGACTCTTCTCATTGTTCAGGGCAAGCCCATAAATCCTACCAAAAGTATCAAGGATAGTTTTAAAACATAAAGCATCATTATTGTCAGTTCTAGAAAATAACAAGAGATCGTCTGCAAACACTATGTGTGAGATAGCAATGGAGCCAATATCACCCACTGGTCTAAAGTTGCCTTTAAGAAGCTCAGCTGAAATAATAGAGGACATACCCTGCATGGCTATGACAAAAAGAAATGGAGCAAGGGGGTCTCCTTGACGTACCCCATTAGACGTAGTAAATTGCTCAGTAGGAGAACCATTGACCAAGACTTTATATGAAGCAGTTGTGAAAGTTTCATTAACCCAATTAACCCAACAAGTAGGAAATCCCATCCTATCCAGCAAAAACAGAATGTAATCCCTACGAACAGTATCATAAGCCTTTGCTAAGTCAGACTTGATGCACATAAACTTGCGAGAGCTAGTGAAAGAGCTCAAAATGTCATTCGCCAATAAAATAGCCTCTCCAATCCTTCTCCCATGGACAAAAGCAAACTGATTATCATCCACTATGGTAGGTAAGATGAGCTTCACCATATTTGCCATAATTTTTGTAATCGCCTTATAGATGACATTACATAAAGAGATAGGTCTGAAATCTTTAAGATCAGTAGCTCCTGCTTTTTTTGGAATGAGAGTAATCAGTGTGCTATTACACTCTTTAAGGAGTTTACCAGAACTAAAAAATCCCTGAACCGCCTTGACAATGTCATCACCAACAATATCCCAAACAGATTTTAAAAAAACTACATTGTAGCCATCCAGCCCAGGTGCCTTACCATCTTTCATCATTTTCATAACATCTTCTATTTCATCTTTAGTGACTATCCTTCTTAATTCATCAAACTGGCTCAAACTTATCTTAGGAAATTCCCATTCATCATTCCATATAACCTGATCATTTGACATGCCATTAAATAACCCATCATAGAATCCCTTAATAGTACCTCTAATAGCATCCACCTCATAGATGCAGTTTCCCTCCTTATCATGCAGAACAATAATATTATTTCGCAATCTCCTGGATTTAATAGAAGCATAAAAAAATGAAGAGTTCCTATCACCCAGTTTGAGCCATTGCACCCTACTCTTTTGTTTTAGTAGACTTTCTTCATCATTAATAGCTGTTAAAGCTTTATTTCTAACTTCAACAAGGTTATTATGCTTATCTTCATTCTCAGGGTCTTCATCCACCATAGTCTGCAACATCTTCGCTTGGGCTTCCAACTCTTTGGCTAAGAAAATGTAATTACCGACAACATCTCTGTTCCAGGCTCGCAAAGCACTTGTTACAACTCATAACTTTCTATAGACTCTGAACATGGCAAAGCTAGAGAAGATAGCAGAGCTCCAAGCATTTCTAACAACCTCCCTAAAGGAAGGATTATTTGTCCATGAGTTAATGAAACGAAAGGGTGTGGACCCATATTTACCTCTGTCAAACCTCAAGGCAATGATCCTATGGTCACTGATAACTGACGCAATAACTTCACCCCAGCAAAAAGGGAAACTAGACAGGAAATTATCATTGCAGAAGATGTGATCAATCTTTGAAAGAGTGTTCTTTCCTTTCTTACTATGGCTGTCCCAAGTAAAGAATTGTCCTTTAGGAGAAACTTCAATGAGACCAGTAGAGCTAACAACATCATTAAACTCCTGCATGCTTCTACTGGAAGGAGGATGCTTACCTTGCCTTTCATAAGTCAGCCTAACTGCATTAAAGTCTCCCATCACACACCAGTTGACAGGGTTAAGACTAGATAAAGAAACCAGGGAACTCCATAACTCAACCCTATCACCATCATCGTTCAACCCATAGATAGCAGAGATATCAAAGAAAAAATTTTGCTTAACAACAACACTATGAATCACTTGCTCATTTGACAGTTTTTTATGCATGACTATGTCATGATCAATCCATAAGATAATAATTCTAGTATAAGAATAGAATTCAGAGTTGTCCAGATAGAAAGCTCCATTCCAAATGGTGTTAACAAAGTTCTTAAGGTCCTTCTTACTAATACGAGATTCAAGAATGATATAGATGTCAGCTTTGCTCTCCCTAATCTCCTTCTGAATGTGAGGAATTTTATTGGCCCCTCACTTCACATTCCATGATCTAATCATAAAAGGACTAACCATTGGGGGGGAGATTGATCAGACCATCCCTTTCTTCCATGTTCGATAACAAGGAAAACTTATTCAGTGAGGAAGGAATATTTCTATTCACAAATGGCTTAGGTACAACTCTAGGAGGAGATTTGGATTTCCTGACCCTCGTTTCCCATCCCGCATCAAGAGAAGTGTTTGGAGTAATAGAATAAGTCACCACCGAGTTACCCCTCCCTTCTTCCAAGGTAACAACAGCTTGAACCTGCTTTCCATCTTCACAAATTACATGGTCTTGAGATGCCATCACCAGCTCAACTGTAAGAGCAGCTTCCAAAGATGGACCAATATCTTCTGTAGTCACTTCCTGTATGGAATCAACTGCATCAATGAAAACTTCAGCTTCCTCCCCTTTTTGTGAGTCAAAAGTTCTCAGCTGGAACAGAGCCACAAAGGGACGATCCATGGCCAAAGAGACCAAAAATCAAACATCTACTAGGCTCCCATTTATATTTAAAGGTAATAGTATCTATTTGACCGTCATCGCTTTCTATCTACAAATCCTTTGGGAATGAGAAGTCTAATGGGATCAAAACATACAGTCTTGCATACTCCAGTCTGAGGAATTCATTAGTAAATCTATCTGGTTGAAGAGAAACCCCCAGAAATGAACCAATCATATTGAACATTTCTACGTCCCAGAGCTCCAGAGGTAGGTTGAAAATCTTCAGCCATAACAGTACTTCAGTCAATTTCATCTTCTCAAGAGGCTCTCCTCTCTCCCACCTTTTTATGATCAACGGTCTACCAGCAACGAACCAGGGTCATCCGTCAATTTCCGTCGACATGTCCTCATCATTCGAGAACATCACTATGAAGAAACCCCGCCCTCTCGATCGAACTTCAATAGAACCTTTGGCTTACCAGATCTGGGCTAGATGTCAAGCTAGAACCGTCCAGTTTGGTTTCAGACCTACTACATAGCCCGCTGCCATTCTCTTCCATCGGTCTAGATTCCTCTCTGCAATGTCCTTCAAGTAGATCAGTTTCCCGTCCGTCAGCTAGATATTCATTTTCTTCAAGCAGACTGGTCCATTACTCTTCTTCTCTTTGAACAAATCCGACCAAGATCTAGCTTCCTTCGCTATTGAGACATTGCCAGAAGATACATGAGTCCTTGAAGCTCCTGGATCTGGGGGGTTGATGATGAAGCCTGCTTCTCCAAAATCGCCCCCACCATCGCCTCTGCAGGAACCTCAGACATACCAGCGGGATTGGTTGTTTGAAAAAAAGAAAATAAAATTATCTACATTTATTTCCCTATCTTCTACCTTTATTTCCCTATCTTCTACCTTGATGAAGTAAACCACGAGATTCCACCAACAACCACCTAACGACAATCCCATGATCTTGACAACTTCATTGAAGGTGTGCAGAGATAGCCTTTCTTCCCATGACAACTCTCAATGCCCAAAGGCAAGTGTAAACTGAGGAGTTAACCTCCTTGGTTTCTACTCCACGGCACGATGGAGTTCCCTAAGAGGAAGATGAATCAAGGGTGTGATTTGATGGACATACCCATGAGTATGTGACATTTGGGGTTCTCAAAACCTGGTCACAGGGTTCTTTCCTCCTAAGATCAAGGGTGCCATCCAGGGTTAATTAGAATAGGTATTGTAGCTGATGTGGAATGCTCATATTGGCCAAAATAGTATTTATTTGTTTTTATTGTAACATATAAATGATAGTTCGTAATATATTGAAAGTATATATAATTTTCATCACAACATGTGTAGATCATGAATATAATAACATATGATCTTGGTTGTGCTTCCTATTTAAGAAGTATAGATAACATGTGAACACAAAGTGATTTATGTAAGTAAACCCTTGATAAACATGTTGAATATGCTTATTTGTAACATAACCTGATATTGTTGAATACAATGAGGTCACATGATGATGATGTTGAATATTTATGGTTCTAAATCAATAGATCCATATAAAAGCAAATTAGGGTTTTGAAATTGGTTATGATCATAATCCACATAATTTGATCTAGGAATTCATAACAACATAATGTGTTCAGTCTATGAAATAGGGTTACGCCTAATATAGGTTTCTAACCGTTGGAAATGATGATATGATGGAACTAAATCTTGATACACTTATTCCTAATACAAACCCAAGATGACCCTAAACCATAGTTCAGGACCTAGGCCTAATTAGTATCACATGAATATATGGTGACACCCTAGTGTTATGTGTGTGTATATATATATATATATATATATATATATATATATATATATATATATATATATATATATATATATATATATATACACAAATACATATATATATATATATGCAAATTGAATGATTGATTACTTGAATATAAACCTAGTTGCTTGGATTGTACACATGCTCAAAGTACTTGAAGTATATTGCATGTGTTCCTCATGAATGTAAGTGTTATTTATGAGTACCTATATATATATATATATATATATATATAATTTTAGATATTTCCATGGATTTCTCGATGTTTGATGGAATAGACTTCTCAATTTTTTATTTCATTCTATTTGAACTATAATGTCCTATGTATATCACATAATGATAAATATAATATTTTGAACCTTGGAGTTGCTCTTGTAAAGGGAAAATACACATAAGTCTAAAGATGGATAGTGATTACCCTCGAGAGAGTATACCAAGTATGAGTTTGAACATGTAATGAAAATACAAGTTCATATGTGCAAATATATGATTGTGAGCAATAAATGTTGTTATTATACATGAACACTTTTCTATGCACCCACGTACAAATTATATTAATATATCAACTTGTGCTTTTGTTTGTCGACGTTAAAAGTAATTTTTACTTATAAATATATTAAGATACATAAATTCTTAAGGTGAATTACATATCATAAAATAATGTCACAAGGAGGATTATCTAGATAGAATTAGTACTTATTCTCATGTATATGTTAGTTTCCTTTGAAAAAATCATGTAACTCCTTTATGGAGTACAATTTAAGCATCGGTGTCCAAATCAAGTTCAAATAATGGAAACTGTCTTTTAATTTTTACTATTCATTAGACATGGATCCTGAAAATTTAGGTACTGGTTCTCAACTTTATGATACATCTTAATTAGGGGGATACTCAAAAGTGGGGGTCGTTACAGTTGTTATATTAGTTGACTATTCATCCTATCTAAAGGCATGGCTGACAAAAGATTCACCTCAAACCATTTTCTACAATGACAATGCTCTTATCTCCATAATCAAGTCGAATGGAGATAATAACACACTCTAGATGAATTATATCCAAACCATGAAGTCCAGAGACAAGATAAAATTTATAAGAAAACCTGCTTATCATAACCCTCAATGGAAATTAAAAAAGAGCCAAGTCAAAAGTTTGTTGTGGAACAACATGGAACCTTCTATTGCCTCTAAGTACATGTTTTACAAACATGCAAAGGAACTTTGGGACGCTACCTATCGTCATTACATAAAGTAAAATAATGCTCTAAGGCTTTATAAAATATGGGATATATTGTCTGATTAAAACTAGGGTGATAGGACCCTTGATGAATACTTTGATTCTATTGTCACCTTATCTCGATAGGTTGACTATTTTTAGCCCATCCCTTGTGAAGATCAAACAAAAGAGAAAGGCGATCTTGTCACAATTTTTTTTCTCAATGGCCTTCATCCAGCCAATGCTCCAATCCATGTAATTATCTTGGTAGGTGACAACTTTCCCACTGTAGAAGATGTCTTCTCTCATTTGACACTTATATTCTATTCCACCAAAGTTGCAACTGGAAATTACTACCATTGTGCATGGATGTGGACATGATCGTAGAAGTCCCCTAAAGCCATAGTGCACCTTTTGAAACAAGTTAAGCCACTTGGAGGAGAATTACTTTCAGAAGCACGGTCATCCCTATGGTCACAGTCATAGCAATGGTGTTGTCCATGTTGCCCATGGATTAGGTAATCTATTTGTCACCATCTCTGTAGCTACATATGGGCAACTTATACATGCCTCTTTAAAGGATCCTACATAATCCACAAGATGTGGGGATTTTGTGACTATGTTATCCAATGCCACATCTTCAATGCACCTGGCCTCCAACCAAGGTAAGGTCGGGGTGCCATACTAGCATACAACTTTTCATAGGTTGTTGACTCTGAGAAAACCCGACATATGAATGGTATGAAATGCCTCGTTTCATATATTGAACCTCATATTCCTACCTCATCGCCACTATGGTAGAAGAGTCCATTAAAACTATTCAGAAATGTGAGAGTGCTAATATCACACCTAGTCTCAAACTTACATTTGTTCATTATATTCCTCATTTTCCCTATAATTTAATGTACATTGCTAAGTTAGTCAAAGGCTTTACCTACAATGTCACCTTTGGTACCCATGGTTTTGTAGTGTAGGATTCTCAAACTTTAAGGAAGATTCAATTGAGTCCTACAGTCGATGACCTTTATTAGTCATGTGATGTCATTTCCTCTTTTACCCTTCTTGTGAGCACACCTCTTTAGCTTAACCAACGTTACATTCATCCCTATCTTGAGAAGTTGAAGAACCCGAACCCCTCTTTATCTTAGTTTAAAAAGTAGCCCATGTCACCCATGTGAGTTTGGGAAGCATCATAGGAGGTTCTTTCCTAGAAAAAACTCATCCATGTTAAAAAATAGTCTTTGATGTTATTTATAGGATATTTGTAGTCCTTTTTGAACCACTATTTATAATATATTCTATTATTTCATTATCTTTATTGATGATTTCTCTCGCATGATGTGGTTAATATATTAAAATACCATGATGAGATGGTTGGTGTTTTTTTAGAGTTTTCATAAAATGATTTCAACATAATTTAATAAGTCCATTAAAATATTCTTGACCGACAATGCTTTAGTATATGTTTTGGATCAAGTGTCTTTATTTTTCTCTAGGACTGGAACCATTGATCAACGTTAATGTGGTCACACCATAACCAAACGGGGTGATAAAACATAAAAGCATCATGAGCCTAAAATTTCTCGTGCTCTTATGAATCATAATAAATTTCCTAATCCCTATTGGTCTGAGATTGTTCTCATAGCCTACTACCTTATCAATTGACAATCATCATTGGTTCTTCGGAAGAAAACCCCCTTTTCAGCACAAACAATTTTTCATCTTCCTCTACATATTTTTTGGTACACCACTTTTATGCATAACTATAATCCAAAAGCAAATAAAATTTATCGTCCATGTATCAAAATGGTTCTCCTTGGGTGTCCTACCTTTCAAAAATGTTATCGTTATTATAGTCTAAGCAAATGTCTTATGCAAGTCTTTGTCAATGTTACTTTTCATGAATCCAATATGTTCTTTAATTCTATGTCACCATCCTTTCCACCTCAACCTCGAACTCCATCTAAGTTTGTTGAGTTTGATATTTCTTCCCTAGAGGATCATGAACCCATCACCCATCCCTATGTCCTTCCTCCTCCACTGCCACAAGACCTGACACCAATTCTCACATATGAGGATATGTTACACCCCATCACTCTCTAAAAAATTATATGCTCTTGCACTCTTTTCCACCCTATATCTCATACATGTTGCATATCCAAGCTTCCATGTTGCTAAATTTATTGGCCAAAAACTCAAGTCTATTCATATTCCAAAAAATTATAGTGAGGCATTTTAACACCCTTTTGGAAAGTTGTGATCTCAAGAAATTACCAATGTTGCACGAGAATGTGACTTGGGATCTTGTCCATCATCCTCTAGACAAAAGCATATCATTTATAGATGGGTCCTTCATATCAAATTTAGTTTAGATGAATTAGTTCAACACATATGAAGTAGGTTTTTTTGAGACCTTCTCATCGATCACTCTCATTGCTTCAATCAAGATTGTAATCTCCCTTGCCACTAACATGGAGTATCCTCTTACCTAACTTGACATGAAAAATGCCTTCCTTAATGGAGATTTAGAGGAGGAAGTGTATATCAAAGAACTTTTGGGTTTTTGTACTCAGGGGGAGCCTCCATAAAGAATTTGTTAGGATTGTAATCTCCCTTTCCACTCAAAAGGACTGGCCTCTGTTTCATCTATTGACTCAAGGTCAAAATTGACTTAACTCTTGTTTTGGTGATGACTAAACGACTCCACTTATTTGTGTCAAATGATTCTAGTTGAATGATTTCAAATTATATAGACACACTCCAAATGCCTGAACTTGCACATCCTAATTTGGAAAAATCAAGTCACACATGCATAAACATCAAGATTGAAGAATAGACAGCTTTCTCCATAGATCTTTGAAGTAAATCACTTGTAATATTGTATGGCTTGTAATTAAGGTCATATGTGTAATAGAGTCAATTAGGATGAATTAATATGCACTTGGGAGGGTCTTGAAAACCCCAAAATAGTAAGTGCATTCAATTGAATTACCCTAGGGCATAACTCAGATGACAACACTTTTCACATGACTTTTTAGAACATTTTTTTGACCAAATTTGGTAACTCAACCAAGCAGAAAATAGTTTTTACATCAACTGCTTTCGGGTGAGTTTCCCAAAAGATAACTAGGTGGACAGTACTATAGCATTTACTTTCTATAGTGAAAATATAGCCGTTGGAGGGGTTAAAAAGGTGAAAAAAGATCCATTGGACACCCCAATAATAGTTATAATTCATCCTAAGTGGTTCTAACAGGTAGGAGGCTTCCTCAACTATAAATAGGACTCCTTGGGCTTCATCCCATGGTTAAACAATCATTATGAAGGTCCATGTATTATAGTTGAGAGAGATTTTACCTCCAAGAGCCTCCATCCACACTCATGATCTTAATCACTTGCTACATCCATTAGAGTGAGTAGAAAAATTATAAGAGATCTCATCCTACATGTATATCTTGTGAGGCTCTCACTTCGTCCACCTCCCAATTAGTAATTATACCATGAAAATGAAGATTCACTCTCTTGTCTAAGATAGGTGAAGAACAAGGGAAGGAGTCCCTTGGTGAAAGCTTGTCCTTGGTGAAGGTGAAGTCAAAGATAGAAGATCTATGTCAAGAGTGGGTAAATCCTTGAAGGTGGAAGACTTGTTGCAAGAGTGGATAAGTCTTCGAGGAAGGCCAAAGACATGTTGCAAGAGTAATTAAGTCTTTGATAAGGTAGAAGACTCTTGGTCATGGATAGGTAAGTCCTTTGTAAGGTTATAGAATCATTGATCCGAAAAGGAACATTGGGTACCTTTGACATATAAAAGGGATGCAACATACCCAAGTCTAGGATTATAACGTAATATTTTTTATAGCATTGTGTTCCTTTTTCCCTAAATTAGAATGTATTAGGATTATTTAGAGTTCAATTAACCAATGAAAATGTAATTTTATTTATTTTATAAAGTTAAAAATAAATTAACTAATTACTTTCACAAGTGTGATTAATCTTATAAGAACACCATAATAGGTTTTGACTCAATTTCAATGCTCCAGATTAATCTCATAATTATAATATGAAATAGTTTAAATTAATAGGACTTATGGTGTCCAAATTGACTTAATAGGAGGAGTAAATTCTTTAAGTGAGAATTTTCTATAAAAACAATGAAAAGGAATGCCTAACGTTCTCAAAAGAAGAAATTAATGAAAAAATTGAATTCCATGAATCCTAATTAGCCCGCCCTTTTATTTGCATGACAATCGGATGTTATTTACTTTCCCATTTGCATTAATATCAAAAACCTTAATTAGCTTAGGTTTTATTATTTGTTTAAGCATTTAGATATTCCCTAAACTCGTTACTCACCTCAATGTAATGCCTCATGTGTTACTCCTACTTCAGCTATGATACCCTAGCGTCAGGCAGTAGTAACTGCAATAGAGGGAGATCATCCCCCTCTCCCTCCTCTTCAGCATCTCTGTTCACCCCCTTCTCCTCTATATCTTCCTCGTCTCCCCCAGGTCTACTCCACCCCACAGTCACTGACACATGATCTCTTTTCTTTTCCTCACTGATGAAAACCTAGCCATCATCATCTTCACCTGATCCTACGCCCAGCGGCCTTGGTGGTATGAAGGTTGTTGCCACTATTATAGCGATTGGAAGAGGACCCTCTGGTGCCGCATATGATGCCTCACCTCCTAAAACCCTAGAAGTGTAATCCTCTCCCTAGTGTCTACAACCATGATAGGATGCAACCACCAACATCTCCTTCATCTCTCTTCCCAGCACCGGGTTGCCTGGTCGAGATGTACATGTCACACACAGTAGCATGGGATAAGACATGTTGTTGTGTCGGCACCCTCACCTCTCTTCACCACCTGATCCGCCACCATGATCATTTTCAGCAGCGATCACCACTGATGTTCCCCCTCCTTGATTTTTCTCTACACTAGCCCAGGTGGCTTGGTAGCAGGGAGGTTGTTGTTGATTTCTGCAATTGACCGACATATAGCAGACTCAAAAATGTCAACAATGGCACTTCTTCCTTTCATCCTCATCACTATGAGCACAGTCAGACATACTCTTTTGTTTCTATTACGAGGCATCCTACTCCCTGGATCTATGGGTGTCATCTCCTGGAAGAGTAGTGGTTGATGAGGTCTTGTTTCCCATCATGACTCCACTTCCTCGCTAACAACCAACTCAACCCACCACCTACAACACTGTAATGCTAGCACCACAAGGGGAAGGAGATCCCATGGACCAGTACCCATCTATTGCCAATCATGGAAACTAATAATAATATAGATCTTAAGGGTATATTGGCATGCAACCTCGATGACCTACAGCTCAACCAGCGGTGATGTTGCTACCCTAAGTGAACTACAAATAGTTGTGCTCATCGCCACCACCAACCTGAAATAGATCGGCACAGTGTTGTCACTGACACCTCTACATTCCTCCTGTATGCGGGTTTCTCCTTGTGGCCAACCATTGTTGTAACATCCCTGACCTAGGTTATGTGTTAACCCTAGATGTTTTGTCTAATAAGGTTGAGTAGATTCTTAATATTATCTTGGGAAAAGAAATTAAGGCTCATGAGAAACTTATGTTTCAATTTTGGTCCTGTTTCAACAATGTTGAAGCAATGTTTGCTTATTTTGGACTAAAGTGCAAATTACCCAAGTTGAGGGGTTATATTGAAAATGTTGCATGATAAGATATTACTATGATGTTTATACATCATAAGAATGAATATTATGTAGTGGTATGATTTTCACAAGCTTGGGCATCAAGTTTAAGCTTGTAAAGCAATCCTTGTGCATTAAAACCTAGTTTTGGTGTAAAGTGCAATTTACCCAAAACCTAGGGTTCAATATGCAAATTACCACTTCAACAAGGTCCTTAATGTTTCTTGGCATCATGTAGAGCAAAGAAAATGAGAGGGGCATCTCATTTGAATTAAGTTGGAGAAGAGAGAATCTTGATATTAAAATAATCAAGATTTAATCTTAAGTGAAACCCTAATTCAATTTAGGGCAAAAATGAATGTATTAATTAAAGGGCCTTCAACCAAAATGTTATTGGTTGATTTTGAATAAGGATGAAAGTTATTTTGCCAAGATAAGGAACGAAAATATCTAAAGGAGGTGAAACTCCACTCACCTTATTATAAAGGAAAGTAATTTCCACTCACATATGAGATATTAATATAATAAGCATTAAGGTGCTTAATTTGTTTTTCTTTAAATCATGGATAATTGAGAGGAATATGAGGCAATGAAGATAGCCTTGTATCCAAGGAGTTTAGGGGAAAGAGGCGTAATCATTTTTGGGATTAAATGCATTTCAATAAGGCATTTTCTCTCTCATCAATTTCCTTATAAAAGTGCCCTTTCCAAGCCAAAACAAAGGCTTTTTCGGATTTCTTTCTTTCCCCTTGCTTGGAAAATGACCAAGGAGCTAGGGAGGAGCAGGAGGACGACCCCCAACCTGTTGGTAAGCCCTTGACCTTCGTTCTCCTTGATTCCATGGTGGAAATCGAAAATAAATCATTGATTTCTTCTTATTTCGATCTCCTCTTCAACCCTAGCCAACTTTTACAGCCAAAAGCTTGAGAATGAGCCTAAGGGAAGTTGCAAGAGCTTCATCCACCATTTATGGCGTGATCTTGGAGCTTTGGAGATCAATTGGATGCGGGTTTTATAACATGAACCCTTAATTTTATTATTGCAATCAATTCCTTATCAATTGGTGAGTCATTAACCAACATAATTAGGAACAGTAATCTCAAACGGTCAACCCTTGGTCAACTCACTTAAACGGTTTTGAAACTGTTTGCCCAAAAATTCAAGTTAAATCAGATTGAAAATCAGCACTTAATTCAATTAAGTTTTCCTAATTGATTAGCCTTCAACTCACGATTCCTTTGGAGTTAATCCATCAAATTTGGTGAGTCATCAACCAACATGATTATGAACAGTAATCTCAAACGGTCAACCCTTGGTCGACCATCTCAAACGGTCAACCCTTGGTCGACCATCTCAAACGGTTTTGAAACCGTTTGCCCAAAAAGTCAAGTTGAAAATCAGCACTTAATTCAATTAGGTTTGCCTAATTGATTAGCCTTCAACTCAAATTGCATCAATCAACCAAACTTAATTTCGAAAATGTAGAAATGATCACCAATTGATAAGGAATTGATTGCAATAATAAAATTAAGGGTCCAAGTTATAAAAACCGCCTCCAATTGAGCTCCAAAGCTCCAAGCTCATTCCATCAAAGGTGGATGAAGCTATTGCAACTCCCCTTAGGCTCGTCCTCAAGCTTTTGGTTGTAAAAGTTGGCTAGGGTTGAAGAGGAGATCGAAATAAGAAGAAATCAATGATTTATTTTTTATTTCCACCATGGAATCAAGGAGAACGAAGGTCAAGGGCTTACCAACAGGTTGGGGGTCGTCCTCCTACTCCTCTGTAGCTCCTTGGTCATTTTCCAAGCAAGGGGAAAGAAAGAAATTCGAAAAAGCCTTTGTTTTGGCTTGGAAAGTGCACTTTTATAAGGAAATTGATGAGAGAGAAAATGCCTTATTGAAATGCATTTAATCCCAAAAATGATGCCGATTCTTCCCCCTCAACTCCTTGGATACGAGGATATCTTCATTGCCTCATATTTCTCTCAATTATCCATGATTTAAAGAAAAACAAATTAAGCACCTTAATGCTTATTATATTAATATCCCATATGTGAGTGGAAATTACTTTCCTTTATAATAAGGTGAGTGGAGTTTCACCTCATTTAGATATTTTCGTTCCTTATCTTGGCAAAAGAACGTCCATCCTTATTCAAAATCAACCAATAACATTTTGGTTGAAGGCCCTTTAATTAATACATTCATTTTTGCCCTAAATTGAATTAGGGTTTCACTTAAGATTAAATCTTGATTATTTTAATATCAAGATTCTCTCTCCTCCAACTTAATTCAAATGAGATGCCCCTCTCATTTTCTTTGCTCTACATGATGCCAAGAAACATTAAGGACCTTATTGAAGTGGTAATTTGCATATTGAACCCTAGGTTTTGGGTAAATTGCACCTGACACCAAAACTAGGTTTTAATGCACAAGGATTGCTTTACAAGCTTAAACTTGATGCCCAAGCTTGTGAAAACCATACAACTACATCATATTCATTCTTATGATGTCTCAACATTAGAGGAATATCTTATCATGCAACATTTGCAATTTAACCCCTCAACTTGGGTAATTTGCACTTTAGTCCAAAATAAGCAAACATTGCTTCAACATTGTTGAAACAGGACCAAAATTGAAACATAAGTTTCTCATGAGCCCTAATTACTTTTCCCAAGATAAGATTAAGAATCTAATCAACCTTATTAGACAAAACATCTAGGGTTAACACATAACCTAGATCAGGGATGTTACAAATTATAAACCCCTAACAAGGATTTCGTCCCCGAAATCCCAGACTAAAGGAGGGACAGATTATTCATTAATCATACCCTCAACTCTCCACATATCATCTTAATGTTATGGAGATACTATGGATCTGTAGTTCATACAAAGTTCATTTCATTAATTCAACCTTATCACTGTTTATGTTTATGCAGAGCATAAACCCCTAACATATGATGTCTATGTTATTGAAAGGAAAAGGCATAAAAGAACATACATCTATCATCACCTAAGAATATTTATCAAAGGGGAAAAATATATATATATCTAACAAAGATAATTTACCCAGTAATCCTTTATTCATAACGTTTATTTAGCAAACTCTATGTAATTGGGAATTTTCACATAGTTCTTCCTATTAGTTGGGAACGTCACATAGCTTTTCCCTTTTTTGTTGGGGATGTCACATAGCTTTCCCCTTTTTGTTGGGGATGTCACATAACTTTCCCCTTTTTGGTTGGGAATGTCACATAGCTTTTCCCCTTTTTTTGTTGGGGATGTCACATAGCTTTCTCCTTTTTGGTTGGGAATGTCACATAGCTTTTCCCTTTTTGTTGGGGATGTCACATAGCTTACCCCTTTTTGGTTGGGAATGTCACAATTGTGTTAGGTACAATTGGCATCAACTTTTCTTTCCACATATGGATTCAACCATTTGTGGATCTAGCAGTAGCCAATGGGTTCTGCAACCTTACCCCCAAGACACCATGTCGCTTCTTCTTTCTCGCCTCACCCCAATCATGCTCTTTACTTTCTTACACCTCATACACCTATATCTCCGGTTGTTCATGACTTTTGGGACAACCACCATCATCTACAGTCGGTGAAGACCTGCAATCTGAACCACCTAAGTCTCGGAGATCCAATGCAACCTATGATCCTTGTAAACCTTGAAGTAATCCATTGACTGGTAGCATACTTCATCGATTAGATGAGGAGGTAACAACAAGGTCAAAAGACGGGTCTTCCTTGAATGGATCTCAACTTGATCCTAAGAAAGTTGGCAGAACATGTGGAGTTGCCTTGCAGTCATAATCACCTCAAACAACTGAACCATGGGTACCACCTCCACCCATAATTTAGAGAGTCACTTTGATCAAGGTAAGACAATTCGTTCTTCTTAACATTTAATCAATGACTCTTGGGTATTCATGCATAGTGATCTACTTGACAATAAAAATGATCACATGATGCTTTAGGAAAATTTGATTGGTTAAATCCATTCCAATAGGCATATAAACTTTATTAATTGACTTACTATTTCATAGTAGTACATACACCATGGTTTATTCATGATAACAACTAGTAAGTTATATTAATCATGATTAGGATAGTAAGACATTGATTGATATATTAATTTAGTATCTTTCATATGGGTATGGGTTTACATATATGTATGAGAGTTAATAAATGGTTAAGTGAGGAACACAATTTTTAGTGGTTGTTATATGGAGAATTGATATGATTTTATTCCTTTTATATATCATGCATTCCCTATACACAATACGTCAATATATATGTATATGTGTGTGTGTGTGTGTGTGTTTGTGTGTGTGTGTGTGTCTGTCAAGGATTATAAATCATATGGATCTAGGATACACACATATCTAGATTGATCAGTTTTTAACAAAAGTAAATTTGAATAGAAAAAAGAATGTATTATTGAAAAATAAGTATAAGTGATATTGAAATACATAAGCTATGTAGAACAAGAAGGTAAAATAACAATTTCGATTAAAATAGTTATCAAGGAAATAACCTCAATTATGAATTATGGATATTGACAAAGAATAAATTGAAATGTCAATTGATAACCTTAGGTTGCAACAACATGCATATCGAATATCCCTAAACCTTAAATCAACATTAGATAAGCAAATATTAGGTTTAGATATACCTTCAATTTTGAACTATTGAATGTGCACTGATGTGTGTAATAAATACTTTAGATCGAGAAGGACAATGATCAACATCATCCCTAGAGCTAGGGTTAGTCATGAAGATCAGGTATGTACTCCTCTCTATTGAATTTTGGGAATAATTTGACTTAAATCTTCTTACAATGAGGTATCCTTTGAATATTTCCCCTTTTTATTCATCCATGTTGCAAATTCTTTATTTCATGATATTGAATCACCTGATCTCACTTTACTTAATGAATACTCAGTTGCCTTGGATCTGTGACCCCATATGCTTGGTTGTGGTACTTGAAAATATGAATGGTGAATGCAAACTATCTTGCCACTCTATTTATGAATGTTAGATAAATTGACTAGCTAACTATCGTAGACACTTATGCATAACCATTAGGGTGTGTTACTTTTATCCAGGGTGTGCTACTTCTACCCTTGTTTATACAGAGGCGTGCTAATTCTGCCTATGGGTGTGCTATTTCTACCCAATATTATATATAGGCCAATGGTTCAGTGGTGTCTTGGCCCTACTATAGTTATCTTTAGTCAATATATATATATATATGCATGTGAATGGTTATGATTATTGTGATCTTATCAATGGTTAATGGCAAGATGCGTTATCTCAACAGTTTGTTTACTTAGATGCCTCATTCTTTTGGAATTCATTTTCTAAATATATCTCTTGTTGGAACTTACGTATCTTGTGATGACCCTCCTTTTTATGGAAACATCTATTTTGCTCTTTTTACCCATATAAATGTACATACTCAACTTTTGTTGACACATACTCTTTTATTTCCTATTTTTCTAGGTGTTCCTGCCACCCATGTGTAGGTACTTTATAGGGCAGAGACTCAAGATGATTGTGTGCTAATTGTTGAACATAAGGATAGTTTGAGATAGCCTTGTTACCCTCTGCATATGGGCTTATGTATATATAGATGTAACCTTTTCATTTTATGTACCACCCTTAGGGTGAGAAAGTTGTGTAAATAGAAATATTTTGTAACTTTTTAAATATTTATGTTTTTAGCTGCTTAATTATTTCATGTCTTGTGTTTGTACCCTTGAGTGGTCCCACTATCGGGTCCCACTCTTTACAATGGAGGTCTTATGTTGTAACTCATGTAATGCAATATAAGGAGCAAGACAAGGTTGAAAATCCTGGAGGTTGACCTCTTTAGGTAGTGGATGTACATCTCCTAGTTTCGATGTTGGAATCACTATAAATAACTTGTTTTATCTTGTGCTTGTTCAATCTCTCTCCCTTGCTACACATGTTTAGTTGACCTCAAAGTTCATACTTCCAATATTATCTTAGAAATATCTTAAAGGCCTAATGAATTTTATTTAAGTGGTTTTAGTTGTATTCACCCCCTCTAGAGCCCATTATATATCAAACAATTGGTACCATAGCTTGGTCTTCTTCAACTAAGTGCTCCTATGAGATGAGAATATGGGAAAAATTATGTTGGGATCTCTCAAATAGATGTTGGTTTCTCCATGCATTCACCCATCTTTAATGGCACAAACTTCCTTTATTAGAAGAGAATATTTCAATTCTACATCCATGGATCAAGTCTTGAGATATTAAGACTAGTGGATCTTCTATACAAGCAACTAGAGACAAATGTATAAGAATGTGATGTGGGTACTTTGAAGAAAGCAACCTTGAATGCAAGAGCCATCAACATCTGCCCCACTGAGTTCAACCAGATTTCTTCTTGTGGCACGACCTATGAGATATAGAGAAAGCTATGTGTCACTATGAGGGGACAAAGCAAGTTAAGAAAAGTAGAGTCTATTTGCTCAATGGTATCCTTGAAAACTTCAAGATGGGAAAGGAGGAACGTAGCTGAAATGTACTCAAGGCTCAACAACATTGTAAATGGTCTTGCCATCCTAGGTCATCCTATGGATTAAGGAAATATCAGTTCAAAGATCCTTAGAACTCTCCCAAGAGGTGGGAAACAAAGGTCACTACCACTGAAGATACAAAGTTTCCTAGTGAAACTTCTATTGAAGAGCTCATAGGAAATGTACATGATTTTGAAGTGAAACTTGACAAGCAATAGGAAGAAGAAAGATAAGAAGAAAAGGAGTTCAAGAGAAAGAAGAAGGCAGAAATCATAGCCCAAGTTGAAGCTATTGTTACTCAAGCTTCTCATCCTCTCAATTTGAAGAAGATTCCATGTACTCAAAAGGTAGACTTCATAAAGGCGAGTCTTCTTCCTCCACCTGGTGCTTCAAATGTGGAAAGAAGAGTCACTTCAAGGAAGACTATCCACAAGGAAATAAGACCCGTCAACACAAGAGAAGGGAAAAGAAGCACAAGAAGAAGAATAAATGGCATAAAAAGCTCTAGTGATTGTTTCAAATCAAGCTCAATGAACATTCTAATGGAGGATATAGCTCAAACTCTAGCAAAAATGTAGAATGCCATTTGGATCTCATGACGAGTTCAAATGAAGATTCATGTGAGGTGAATATAATATATTTAGATAAAGAATCCTTAATTCCCATTATTCTTGCTACTCATGCATCTTTTAAGTCCACTAAGCATAAAAAGGAAAATCTTGCTAAAATTATTGATAACTTGCATGGAGAAAAAGATGATCTTGAACATGCTAACATTTTATTGCAAGATGATGTAAATGATATCCAATTTTTTTTCTGGAATTTGAATTTAAATTTGATAGTTTTGAGATTGAAAACAATTCTTATCTTAAAAAAGTAAATGCTCCCAAAGTTAAAAATACTATCTTGCTTGATAAGACTAGATTTTTTGGATCTCAACCTCTTACGTGTTGTTCTAATGAAGAGCATACTAAAATTGTGCATTCTATTATGTTTGATATTTATGTTCTTAAAACTGGAAAAAAAGACATATACTTTGTTATGCAAGGAATGAAAATTGACAATAGTGTATATCTTTCTAAGATTGCTTTGCTTGAAAAATAAAATGCTTCCTTACTTTCTAATATCAATGTCCTTGAATATTATTCTAGTTACACTAGTAGAGAGAATAATGTTGTTGCTCTTCACATTGAAAAAGATTCTTATATGACCAAAGTTTTTTGCTTAGAAACCAATGTTTTGCATGCTTGAGATGATACAAATCAATTGTCTTACACTATTACTTCTCTTTGAGAATGTCTTTGCAAAGATTCTCAGATGATAAAAAAGAGTCTTATTGATTCCTACATCATACTACTAAATAAATTGGTAGACATGGTATAGGGTATGATAGTAGCCAAAGGAACAACAAAGATAATGGACATCCAATCTTTCATGGAGAATCATCTAGTTCCAAGGCTAAGGACACTTGTAATTATTACAATTAAATTGGTCAATATTTTACATATTCTTCTTTTAGGAAAGCACCCAAAAATAGTATGACTTGGGTTACTAAGATAACCCCTCCAGGCCCAAAAATGTGATTGGGGGCCATTTCATATTTCTTCTTACATGTCACTTGCTAATGGATTGACTTGAGCTATTGATTTTCAAATTGGTTTCTCAATCCACAAAAAAGAATAAAGGTGAGATGTGTGTGGCTGGTAATAAGTGGAAAAGACATATAACTATAGAGGTAATGGTATCCTTGCCCATTCCAATCATTGTTTGTTTTTACCAAGTTTATATGCACTTTACATATGGTTTTTGAGTCCAAATTAGTATGTTTTGATTCTCATCACTTTCTTGCTCAAAAATTGTCTTTGATGCTTTCATATTGCATTAGTAACTTGCTTGTACAAGTTTGGATATGGCATATATATTATCACACCTCTAGATATGTTTTTCTAGAATATATGTGCTTTTTAACTGCAACTGTTGTCGGTTGAGTTTTTCCTAAAGAAACTCAATTGAAAAGCGCCAATAGGGTTTTTCGACAACTATTTTCAGATGAGAAGTTCAATCCAAAAACTCAACCAACAACTCTATACACATAATATACATATGGCTTTTTGGATGAAAATTTCCCTCTCAACTAGACTTTCTCAACCAATAACCTTATTATGTGGCACTTTGCTTGGTACCTTTTTATGATTTACATATTGCCATGCTTTAAATTTCCTATCTTGCATACAACTCTATCTTTCTAATTACTATAAATTGGTATATCTATATCTTGTAATTACTTATCTTGAGTTGTTATGCATATTTTGATGATGATCCCTTTGTATCTCTTAGTTGTGATTTAAATTGCTTTTGTTGTGCTCTAACTTGACACATCTACCTAGTTGTATATCTTTTAAGGTAACCTTGAATTTCTTAGTGGTAGTCATCTTTTGGTAATGATGCATATTTGCTAGTGAGTAATATTCTTTCATGCTTTTGAAGTTGCATATTTTGTTGATTAGATATTTTTATACATCAACTCATAGTCTTGTTCTTTAACACGTGCATCTTTTAATATGAACAAGATACTACCAGTACCTCTAACTTGTGATATCATCTATTATTAGTCCATATACATGAAGTTCTAGTCATGTTCATCAATTGGTATACAACACATCATTTGGTATCCAAATATATGTTATGCTTGTATATTGTTTCATAAATACTCAAGACTGTTCCTTGTCTTGCATATCTACTATCTTGAGTTATGTTCTTGCATAGACTTACCTTGATTATTTTCTAGAACTACATCCAAGGTTGTTCTAATGCATGTCTTGATTTGCTTTATATACATTGCTCGAACAAGCCCTTAGTTTTTTCTCTTCTGCACTCCCTTTTCCAATATGTTAGTTATTTTCTCTTCAACCCCCATACTTTTTGAAATGACAAAGGGGGATAAGACATGTAATATGAAAAGGGAAGAAGACATATATTAGTATAAGACATAGTATGTATAAATGTTATAAAATCTAACCTTGTAGGAGAAATGGCACAATTTCGGTGGGAGTATATGAACTCAATTGGCATAAATTTAGGGAGAGAAGATGTACTCAACCCATTAATGCCCTTAGGTTTCTCCAAAGGTATTATTTTACTTACCTTATTCAAAAATATTTTAATATATTTATAGAATGGTTTGTCATGGGTGATAACGTTGACTCAAGGTACATATTGACTTGACTGATCACTAAACCATTCCAATTATTTGTGTTTAATGATTCTAATTGAGTGATTTTAGATTAGATTCACACACCCCAAATGCTTAAACTTACACATATTTATTTAAAGAAATCAAGTCATACATGCATTAAGATCAACATTGAAGAATAGATAGTTTTCTCTGTATGTATTTGATGTAAATCACTTGTAATGATTGTATGACTTGTAATTAAGCTCATATGTGTAATAGAGTCAATTAGGATGAGTTAATATGCACTTGGGAGGGTCTTGAAAACCCCCAAAAAAATAGGTGCAGTTAATTGAATTACCCTAGGGCCTAACTCAGTCAGTAACACTATTCACGGGACTTTATAGAACCTTTTATTGGTCGAATTTGGTAACTTCGCCGACCAAAAAATAGTTGTTACAATAGACTTTGTTGGTTAAGTTTCCCAAAAGGTAACTCAGATGAAGATACTACATCAGTTACTTTTTACTATGAAAATATAGCCCTTAGAGGGGTTAAAAGATGAAAAAAATCCATTGGACACCCGAATAACGGTTAGAATTCGTCCTAAGCAGTTCTAATAGCTAGGACGCTTTCTCAATTATAAATAGCACCCCTTAGGCTTCATCCCATGGTTAGACAAGCACTATGTAGGTCTCTATATTATAATTGAGGGAGATTTTGCCTCCAAGAGCCTCCATCCACTCTCATGACCTTAATCACTTGCTACATCCATTAGAGTGAGTATGAGATTTGTAAGAGAGATAGTCTTAAATGTATATCTTATGAGGCTCTCACTTCCTCCACCTCCCAATATCTCATCACACCATGTAGATGAAGATTCTCTTGGCTAAGATAGATGAAGAAGAAGAAGGGAAGGATTCCTTTGGTGAAAGTTTGTCCTTGATGAACTCAAAGATGGAAAATCCAAGTCAAGAGTGGGTAAATCCTTCAAGGTACTAATTGCAAGAGTAGGTAAGACCTTGATAAATTAGAAGACACTTGGTCATGGGTAGGTAAGTCCTTTGTAAGGTTATTGGATCCTTGATCCAAAAAGGAATGCTAGGTGCCCTTGACGTATAAAAGAGAGGTCTTATGTTGTAACTCTTATAATGTAATATAAGGAGTGAGACATGGTTGAAAATCCTAGAGGTTGACCTCTCTAGGTAGTAGACGTACATATCCTAGTTTGGAAGCTGGAACCACTTTAAATAACTTGTGTTATCTTATGATTGTTCAATATCTCTCTCCCTTACCATGCATGTTTAGTTGCACTAAAAGTTCACACTTCCAATATAATCTTAGAAATAGCTTGAAGGACAAATGAATCTTTTTTAAATGGTTTGAGCTCTATTCACCCCCCTCTATATCCCATTATGAATCCAACAATTGGTATCAAATCTTGGTCTTTTGCAACTAAGTGCTCCTATGGGATGAGAAGATGCGCAAAAATTTGTTGGGATCTCTCAACATGGAGGCTTCTTCATGCATCAACCCATAATTAATGGCAGAAACTCCCTCTATTAGAAGAGAAGCTTACAATTCTACACCCAAGGATCAACTCTTGAGCTATGGATAATAGTGAATATTCCATACAAGCAACCAAAGACAAAGGTAAAAAAATGGGATGAGGCCATTTTGAACAAAGCAACCTTGAATGCAAGAGCCATCAACAATCTCTATGCCTCTCTTTTCCACATTGAGTTCAACCGAATTTCTTCTTCTGAGATGGATAATGAGATATGGAGAAAGCTATGTGTCGCTTATGAGGGAACAAATGAAGTGAAGGAAAGTAGATTCTAGATTCTCAATGGTCTCCTTCAAAACTTCAAGACGGGAAGGAGGAAGGGTAGTTGAAATGTACTCAAGGCTCAACACCATTGTAGGTCTTGTTGTCCTAGTTCATCCTATATATCAAGGAAATATCAACTCAAAGATCCATATAACTCTCCCAACAGGTAGGAATCAAAGGTTACCACCATTGAAGAAAAAAAGTCTCTTGGTGAAACTCCTATTTAAGAGCTCATAGGAAATCTACAATATTTTGAAGTGAAACTTGACAAGTAGGAGGAAGAAGAAAGAAAAGAAGAAAAAGAGTTCTAGAGAAAGAAGAAGGCTTAAATCAAATCCCAAGTTGAAGCTATTGTTAGTCAAGATTATCCGTTTCTATGAAGTTGAATAAGATGTCATGTAATTCAAAGGTAGACTTCATAAAGGTGAATCTTCTTCCTCTGCCTAGTGCTTCAAATGTGGAAAGAAGGATCACTTCAAGAAAGATTGCCCATAAGGCATGACCCATCATTACAAGAGAAGCAAAAAGAAAAAAAAAAGAAGAAGGAGAAATTGCATAAAATCTCTATTGACTCCTCTAACTCAAGCTCAAGTGAAGACTCTAGTGGAGAATATAGCTCAAGATCTAGTGAAAATGGAGAATGTCATTTTGATCTCATGGCAAGTTCAAATGAACATTTAGATGAGGTAAATCTAAACTCTTTAGATACAAAATCCTTAATTGCCATTATTCTTGCTACTCGTGCATCTCTTAATTCCAATAAGCATAAAAAGAAAGCTTTCTAAGATTATTGATATCTTGCATAAAGAAAAATATGATCTTGAACATGCTAATGTTTGCTTACAATATGATATTAATGATCTCCAATAGTTTTTTCTAGAATTTGAATTGAAATTCAATGGTGTTGAGATTGAAAACAATATTTATCTTAAACAAGTAGATGTTTTCAAACTTGAAAACACTAGCTCACTTAATAAGATTAGATTTTTGGATCTCAACCTCTTATGCCTAGTTCTAGTGAAGAGCGTACTAAAATTGTGAATTCTCTTATGCTTGATATTAATGTTTTTAAAACTGAATAAGAGGATGAAGACTTTGTAATGCAAGGAATAGAATCTGAAAATATTATCTATCTTTCTAAGATTGCTTTTCTTGAAAAGTTAAATGATTCCTTACTTGCTAAAATCAATATCCTTGAATATTATTATATTTGTACTACTATAGAGAATAACATTGTTGCTCTTCACATTGAAAAAGGTTTGTATATGACCAATGCTCTTTGCTTAGAAACCAATATTTTGAATGCTAGAGATGATATGAATCAGTTGTCTTCCACTAGTACTTCTCTTTTGCATGATAATCATAGTTGAGATTCTCTTTGCAAAGATTCTAAGATGGTAAAAAGAATCTTATTGATATCCCACATCATACTATTAAACAAATTGGTGGACATGGTATAGGGTATGATAGTAGCCAAAGAAACAACAAAGATGAAGGACCTCCAATCTTTCAAGGAGAATCCTCAAGTTCCAAGGCTAAGTTTTCTGGCAACTATTGCAATGAAATTGGTCAATATTCTACATATTGTCCTTTTATGAAAGCACCCAAAAACAACAGGACCTGGGTTGCTATGCTAACCCATCCAAGCCCAAAAATATTTTTGGGGACCTTTTCATCTTTCTTCTTTTAGGTCACTTGCTAATAGATTGACTTCATCTATTGATTAGCAAATTGGTTTCTCAATCCAAATAATAGAAGAAAGGTGAGATGTGTGTGGGTTGGCAACAAGTGGAAAAGAAATAGTAAAAACAGAGGTATTGGTATCCTTGCCCATATCAAATAATTGCTTGTTTTTGCCAATTTCATATACACTTTACCTATGGTTTTTTTATAAAAAATTGGTATATTGTGGTTCTTATCACTTTCTTGCTCAAAAAGTGCCTATCATGTTTCTGTAGCGCATTACTAACTTGCTTGTACAAGTTTGTATATGGTTTATATTTTTTTCAAGCCTCTAGATATATTTTTCTAAAAATATATGTGCTTTTTTGGCAGCAATGATTGTCCGGTGAGTTTGTCCTAAGGAAACATGACCATCAAGCACCAATTCGGTTTTCCAACATCTATTTTTGGTCGAGAAGTTAAACTCAAAAGCTCAACCGACAACACTGTGTATAGAATATACAGATGGCTTTTTAGATGAGAATTTCCCTCTCAAGTAGACTTTCCCAAGAAATAGCCTTATTCTATGGCATTCCCCTTGGCATATATTTATGTTATGCATATTTCCATGCTTTAAATTTTCTATTTTTATACAACTATATCTTTCTAATTGCTATAAGTTGGTATATCTATATCTTGCAATTACTTATCTTGAGTTGTTATGCATGTTTTGATGATGATCTCTTTGGATATCTTGGTTGTGATTTGAAGTGCTTTCATTGTGCTCTGACTTGCTAAATCTATCTAGTTGTATATGTTATGAGGAAACTTTGAGTTTCTTAGTAGTAATAATTTTGGCAATGATGCATATTAGCTAGTGATTAATATCCTTTCATGCTTCTGAAATTGTATATTTCTTTGATTTGATATTTTTCTAGATCAACTCATAGCTTGTCCTTTGACTTGTGATTCTTCTTCTATGATCTAGAACATACTAGTAGCTATCACTTGTGACATAATCTACTAGTAGTCCATATACATGCAATTCTAGTCTGGCTCATGAATTTTTATCTAACACAACATTTGATATCCAACCATATGCTATGCTTGTATCTTGTTTCATACATACTAAAGATTGTTCATTGTCTTGCATATCTACTATCTTGAGTTACTTTTTTGCATAGCCTTACCTTGAGTGTTTGCTATAACTACATCCTTGATTGCTCTAATCCATGTCTTGATTTGTTTTATATACATTGCTTGGACAAGCCCTTTGTTTTTTCTCTTCTACACTCCCTTTTCTAACAAGTTATACTTTTTTTGTTCAACCCCCTCACTTTTTGGAATTACTAAGGGGGAGAATACATGTTTTATGTAATGGGAAGAAGACATACATGAAAAGACATATATGAGAAGAATACATAATATGTATAAATGTTATGAAGTCTAACCTTTTAGGAGAAATAGAACAAATTGGGGGGAGTATTGAACTCAATTGGCATAAATTGAGGAGGATCAAATATACTCAACTTGTTGAAACTTTCTATAAAGGTGCAATTTTAGTTATATTATTCAAAAATATTTAAATACATTTATTGAATGGTTTGCCATCTTCAAAAAGGGGGATAATGTTGATTCAAGGTCTAAATTGACTTAACCCTTATTTTGATGATGACTAAACCATTCCACTTACTTGTGTATAATGCTTATAGTTGAGTAATTTTAGATTAGATAGACACACTCCAAATGCCTAAACATGTACATCCTAACTTTGGAGAAATCAAGTCATACATGCATAAAGATCAAGATTGAAGAATAGATAGTTTTCTCTATAAATATTTGATGTAAATCACTTGTAATGATTGTATGACTTATAATTAGGCTCATATGTGTAGTAGAGTCAATTAGGATGAATTAATATTCACTTGGGAGGGTCTTGAAAACCCCAAAATAGTAAGTGTAGTCGGTTGAATTACCCTAGGACATAACTCAGTTGAAAACACTATTCATGGGGCTTTTTAGAACCTTTTGTCGGTCGAATTTGGTAACTCGGACGACCAGAAAATAGTTTTTACAACAATGGTACCATAGAGTTACGTTCTACAGTGAAAATATAGCCACTGGAGGGGTTAAAAAGATGAAAAAAGTTCTATTGGACATCCCAATGATGGCTAGAATTTATCCTAAGTGGCTCTAATGGCTAGTAGGCTTCCTCAACTATAAATAGGACCCATTGGGCGTCATCCCATGGTTATCCAAGCACTATGAAGGTTCCCATATTATAATTGAGAGAGATTTTGCCTTCAAGAGTCTCCATCCACTCTCATGAGCTTAATCACTTGTTACATCCATTAGAGCGAGTAGGAGATTTGTAAGAGAGCTAGTCCTACATGTATATCTTGTAAGGTTCTCACTTCCTCCACCTCTCAATCTCCCATTCTACCATGAAGATGAATATTCTCTCTTGGCTAAGATAGGTGAAGGAGAAGAAGGGAAGGAGTCCCTCGGTGAAAGCTTGTCCTTGGTGAAGGTGAAGTTAGAGGCAGAAGATTCACGTCAAGAGCGGGTGAATCCTTGAAGGCGGAATACTTGTTGCACGACTTGGAGAAGGCCAAAGACAAATTGCAACAATAGGTCCTCGATAAGTTGTAAGACTCTTGGTCATGGATAGGTAAGTCCTTTGTAAGGTTATTGGATCCGTGATTCAAAAAGAAATGATAGGTACCGTTGACCTATAAAAGAGATGTCTTATGTAGTAACTCATATAGTGGAATATAATGAGTGAGACATGGCTAAAAATCCTAGAGGTTGACCTCTCTGGGTAATGGACCTACATCTCCTAATTTGGAGGTTGGAACCATTATAAATAACTTGTGTTCTCTTGCGCTTGTTCAATCTCTCTCCCTTGGTATGCATGTTTAGTTGCACTCAAAATTCATACTTCCAATAATACCTTAGAAGTATCTTTAAGGTCTACTAAATTTTATTTCTAGTTTTAGATCTATTCACCCCCTCTAGAGACCATTATAGATCCAACACCATCGTAGCAATAAAAATGTTTTCCTTCATGCTGATTTAGAGGAGGAAGTGTATATGAAACAACCTTTGGGATTTTGTACTCAAGGAAAGTCTCCACAAAAAGTATGTCATCTCAAATGCTATTTGTATGGTCTCAAGCAATCACCATGGGCCCATTTTACAAAACTCAATGAAGTTCTTGATAGCTTGGGTTTTTATATATCATACAACAATCACAATAACTTCTTTAATTCTTCTTAAGTTGAAATAATCAGTCGTGCCATCTATTTTGATGACATCATTATCATAAGTAGTGATGCCCATGGGATTTCAACTTTAAAATAGGCACTTCATCATTATTTTCACACCAAGGATCTTGGACAACTTTGCTACTTCTTGGACATAGAGGTGCTACATTCTCGTTGAAGTGCTTATTTATCTAAAAAAAAGTGTGTCCTCGAACTCTTGAAGGACTCTAATATGCTGAATCCTAAGTTTGTTTCTTTACTTATGAACTATCACAACAAAGTTCTGTCTGAGGGGGAATCTTTTTCCGATCATGAACAATAGTAACGTATGGTTGATAAACTCATCTACATTACAATTATCTGACCAAATGGTGCCTTTGTCATTAGTGTTTTTAGTCAAAACATATCCAAACCTCTTGTGTGCCACTTGAGTCAGGTACAATGTATCTAATGCTATTTGAAAAGTGGACATGGAAGAGGTCTCCTCTACAAGAAACCATATTATCAAGATATATCTTTGACCTGATATGCAAATGTGGATTGGGACATGTATGTGAATGATAGGAGATCTATTTTGTTGCTTCCGTGTTCAATTGGGTGGTCATCCCCTCAGTTGGAAGAGTAAGAAGAAGTCTATTGTGGCTTGTTCCATCATTGAGGAGGAATATCGTGCCATGTAACATGCCTATTGTGAAAATCCATGGGTGGAATCTATTCTTTGTGAATTAGGTTTTCTTCTCCCCTCTCCAAAAACACTCAAGTATTATAATTAGGCATCCATCCATATAGATAACAATCTAACTTTTCATGAATGTATTAAGCACATTGAGGTTGACTTCCCCCTCGTGAGAAACTTAGCTTGTGTAAAGATCATTACGCCATATGTAAAGACTGGAGAACAAACTACTAAAATCTTCACTGAGCCTATTCTATCTTTATCCTTATCATAATTGTGCAGCAAGTTGAGAATACATAATATGTACTTTCCAGTTTCAGAGGGAGTGTTGGTGGTATTTTATGTTATTTAATTTTTCTTATATTAACTAATTGGGTTTCCTCTACTTAGACCCATCAACATTCTTTTAGTTTATGTTTGTTGTGTCTTCCATACATCATACCTTGTAACAAGGCTATATATATGACCCTCTATGACCTGAATATTCTCATGATAAGATTCCTCTTCACAATATCTGCTACTTTAAAAGTTGGCTTACATGTTTTGAAAAACAAACAAGAAATGCTTATGTTTTCCGCCTATCTTGCATATTGGGTTTTTTGCTTGTCTGAATAAAGTAGGTTAGTTGAAGGATTTTTCTTTATGATGGACTCTTAGAGTTTAATCAGTCCTAACATAGTGTATCATATATATTATTGAACTATCCATGTATTAGGGATGCATAAGGATAACTGGTTAATATTAAACCAACTTAGGTCATATGGTTTAGAGAAGTATGCAATGTAAATATCGATCATTAGTATTTGAGCAACTAAAAAATATTAGACTATATATAATTTTTGTATGGAAGCTAAAGACATCAATGTTTTTCATTCAACTCCCATACAAGGAATGATATGGTCCTTGAGATATAGGTAAAGTAGTGTAGCGAACGAAAACTTAGCTTCTTGACCCTGATCTTATGCTTTGGAGGACAAAAAGTTTGATGCTTTGCAATTGTCCAAACAAGGATGAGGATATACCTAATAGTAGTTAGTTGTAACCCTAATATGTTAATGCATGTACAAATCATCCCAATACATTTGCATGAAAACAAATATGACCCAATGCTCTCATAAAATATGTCACATGAGATAAATGACAAACACGTAGAATTTTGTGTATAATAATGATATATAATCCTTTTAGTTGTAATGTGAAGATGTGGGACACAATTGGATGAATAATAGTAACAATGATGAAATAATATATTAACTAAAATAATAATGGGCCACAAATGTCAATTACATAAAACTCATAAAAGGAAGACAAATTGGTTAAAAATAACTTGAGATTTTTTTTCTCTTTATATATGTTTTGGCTTGGGGGCCAAGTTTCACAAATTTAGTATAATAGTAATCACATCTATTTTATTTCGAAAAGAAAAGGTGTTTTTCCTTCAAAATATGAAATAAAATATTAATGACTCCAAAAGAGAAAAATAAACTTGGATTCTACTCTACACATCAAAAATAGCCTTTGGGTGAATTTTCATGCAATTTGGATAATTTTTAATGTACATGTATAGATTAGGAGAGAGAAAGTATGTAAAAGTCCAAAATGTTAAATACTATGGAAATAAACTTCAAAGGATAAAATTAATGACCAAATCATGTCCCATTTGTGTTAGTTTGCTTCAAGGTGAAGTTTCACTTTAATTGAAGGTTTCTAGAAGTCTCCAAAGTGATAAGAAAGAGAAAATATGATTTAATATAAAATAATAAGTAAAATAATTAGAATCCTCAAAATTTCAAACTAATGCTATATTCATATTATACATGTCAAATTTCATTTAATTTGGAGTTTGTTTGCACCCTCAATTGAGAAAAGCGAGAAAAATAATAATTTAATGTCACTTCATTCGATTTTTATTTGATTTTGCATTAAATGTCACACGCCTTTTATTTTTATTTTTGCATGCGATATCAACCGTTGGATATTTGATCCAACGGCTCACAGATCGTCACTTTCCTTCAACATTTCCCTTATTTTTCTCACACAATACCAATCTTCTCCCTTCCATAATATCCCTCTCTGCACTCAATGTCTTGCTGAGGTTTTTGCACCATCAATTTCATTACGTTTTTCCACATCCAACAAGCCCAGATAAGAGCCCCAAGTCAATCTATATAAGAAAACCCCCAATCGACTCTCTTGTCTCCCTATTCCATGAGGTTGCAAACTCACCTACAACATTCTTGGTATGATCATAAGCACTCAAAAACATTCTTTGAGCCTCAGGGAAACATTCCATACCCTCAATTGAACCAGAAAGCCAAAGGGGTGGTCCTACGAGGTTGATGTTTGTATTTTGGATGTCGTGATCCCCTCCTTATGACCAAGATCATCTTCAAAAAATTAAACTCACTATACGGATCCTTTTCACCTACTCTTTCTTCTCCACTTGGATATACCCATTATATTTGATCGTGGTTGAGTTTCCAAGCTCAGGGTATGTAAGCATCAATTGTGGGGTTTGACAAAGGAGAATAGTATTCTACAGGCCACGATCTTTTCACTTCTTGACCAGGTTGGACTTCACAAAGCTTTATCTGATGTTGGATTCCAATTTTCTTCTCTGATTTCCCATATTCAATTTTTTTGTCTCGCTTGCTCTATTTCTAACGCACAAAACCATGTTTTGTTCTGTTCTTCATTCCATCACATCTGAGAAGCTTCCTTCAACACTGTGGAGCCGGTGGTGATGTTGCGAACTTATGTACTTGTCAAGGAGGTAGAATCTTTAGGTTTTGATCCATGATTTGAGCCATGTTGTCCATTCCTTCTCATATGCAACGAAGAAGATAACCCATGCTTAATTTCCCTCCATCCCTCATTTCATTCCTTTTTTTTCATTTTTCCCTCAAGGGTATAATCATCTTTTCACCCTCTATTTCATTAGTTTGGACGAGTCAAGGCTAAGAGTTGGATGAGTCAAGGCTAAGAGTCCAAAATCTGAGGTTTTTCAAATAGGTCTAAAATTAGGATTTTCTTTATACATATATGAAATATAAACCCTAATACATGTGAATATGTTATACTTAGGTGAGGAAACAACTAGATCAGTGAAGAGTGTTTCTAGGGCTCTAGTTTAAGGTATGTTTGAATCTCCTATTATTCACATTAAGAAATTAGCCTATTTTCATCTTTTTCTCGGTCCTATGGATACTAGCCTACACATTATCTCTTTTTCTTTGAAAATTATGGTTCATGTGAACTACTTTATTTGTTACTGATTGTGTGGTTATATTATCTTTTTTAGACAATCTTTTGGACTCTTCCTTATACATCACTCATGGTGGAACATTCTTTGGTGATAAATTCTATTTTTCCCACTTTTAAGGTGGATGTTGGTTAGGATCATGTGATCCCATTTTATGTATTTGTTGGATATTCTCTTCTCTCTTATTTATTTCATTCTTGTTGATTCTTTTGTTATGCATCACGTGGTGACTACTAGTATAATGTACATGTGCTTTTATGTGGATGTGAAATTCCCGCATATGAATGCAGATGTGAAAATTCCTACATATGAAAATATTTAGGACAGATGTGTTTTCCTGCCTAGGAAGATGTTGTCAGATCCTATCACTCCATATTTTAGAGAAGATGTATATAAGATAATGCCACTCCATATTTTAGAGAATATGTATACAAGACCCTTCTCACTCCATATTTTTAGTAGATGTGTTATTTCCTACCTATATGTTTATATTGTCTAGTATTGTCACATGTGAAATACATGGATGCCTTGCTATTATACTTTGCTCTTATTTATCTCTTTTATTGTGATTCTTTTATTTTATGCTCAATTGGGTAGTCATTTACTTTTCTATGGGAATCCTTTTGTTTTGATGTCCTTTATTTCATACATTGGTCAATTTCCTATTTAGTATGTACATACCAGTCTTTTCTAGATGTGATCTACTTTTCTCTTCTTGCTAGGGTAAGCTTCAAACCCTAGGGGAAGGACTTGGATGATATGGCATGAAGACTTGTACTTAGCTTAAGGAGTTGAAGCTTGGAGACAAACCTGCTATGGTTTAGATTTTGCTCTGCTAGATCCTTATGATGTAATATCCATGTAAACCCTATGTGGGAGATTATGATGTACTTTTGAAAAATTAATTATAGTCATTACTTTTATTCCACTATTGTACTCTTTGATATTTTGTATATCATTATTTGAAATTTGAAAAATTTACACTTGTTTCAGCATACCTTTTGAGTATGTTTGCGATGGATGTTTTATTCTTCAAATTTTAGTAAAGGAGTGATTTCACTCTTTTACATCATGGTATCAAAGCCCATGGTAGTCAGAATCTGACTATTTTAATTATTGTCTCTCAAGTTAGAACCTTTCTCATAGTTGCCCTTAAAGTGAGATGTTTTTCCTAGAATTGCATAAGTGTACCCCAATGTGATAAGGTTTTAGGTGATCTTACCCTACAATATAGGTTAAGGGTGATTTGTATCTTTTGATTCCATGAGGTTTGACTTGAGGATGCAATTATGTTATGAGGAAGTAGTAGGATAAGGAGATCTTATATGAAAAAATTGTGACTTAGTTCTCACTTTGATTTTGGTTCCATATTTGTTTTTCCTTGCAATATTTCTTGTCGTCAAAAATTATTTTCAACTATACTATTATATGTACAAATTTTTTTCTCTAATTTTGTCGACAATTTCTTAAACTAAGTCACCATGAAGAGATATGTGTTTCTAGTGGAGAAACCCTAGATTTAGTTGTAGTGGATATTATAAACCCTAGTTTTGTCTATGTGGTGACTAGGAATATGTGGATTAATATAAAGGTGTAGTGGACCTACCCTTTATACCCTATGACTTTTTGATTGATAATGTGAACCTTAGGGTTGTTAGGTTAGAGACATAAGGACCTAAAGCACAACCCTAGGTTAATATGACATGTTAGTCAGATGCTTGACCAATGCACAACATAAACCCCTACAATATTCACAACTAAAACATGCATAAGTAATTTTAGTACCTTTATGTTGTATAGTTTGGCTTATTAGGTTAAACCTTTTAAGGGGTGGAGAGTAATTGGTTTATGAGGTATGGATAATTAGATTTCAAGGATGAAATCCTTTTAAGAGGAGGAGTGTTGTAACAAACTAAAACTTAGCTTCTTGACCCTGATCTTATGCTTTGGAGGACAAAAAGTTTGATGATTTGCAATTAGCCAAGCAAGGATGAGGATATACCTAATAGTAGTTAGTTGTAACCCTAATATGTTAATGCATGTATAAATCATCCCAATACATTTGCATGAAAACAAATATGACCCAATGCTCTCATAAAATATGTCACATGAGATAAATGATAAACACATAGAATTTTATGTGTATAATAATGATATATAATCCTTTTAGTTGTAATGTGAAGATGTGGGACACAATTGGATGAATAATAGTAATAATGATGAAATAATATATTAACTAAAATAATAATGGGCCACAAACGTTAATTACACAAAACTCATAAAAAGAAGACAAACTGGTTAAAAATAACTTGATATTCATTTTCTTTATATATGTTTTTGCTTGGAGGCCAAGTTTCACAAATTTAGTGTAATAATAATAATCACATCTACTTTATTTAGAAAAGAAAAGTTATTTTTCCTTAAAAATATAAAAGAAAATATTTAATGACTCCAAAATAGAAAAATAAACTTGGATTCGTACTCTACACATTAAAAATAGCCTTTGGGTGAATTTTCTTGCAATTTGGATAATCTTTAATGTACATGTGTAGATTAGGAGAGAGAAAACATGTAAAAGCCCAAAATATTAAATACTATGCAAAATAATTTCAAAGGATAAATTTAATGGCCAAATCATGTCCCATTTGTGTTAGTTTGCTTAAAGGTGAAGTTTCACTTTTATTGAAGGTTTCTAGAAGTCTCCAAAGTGATAAGAAAGAGAAAATATGATTTCACATAAAATAATTAAATAAAATAATTAGAGTCCTCAAAATCAAAATATAATGCCATATTTGGATTCTACATGTCTAAATTAGATTGGGTGTCAAATTTCATTTAATTTGGAGCTTTTTTGCACCCTCAATTGAGGAAAGAGAGAAAAAGAAATTGATTTGATGCACTTTATTTGATTTTGATTTGATTTCACATTAAATGTCACACACCCTTTTTTATTGCCATGTGTGATTCAGATCATTGGATTTTTGATCAAACAGCTCACGTATCGTCACTTTCCTTGTACCTTTTCCTTATTTTTCTCGCACAATACAAATCGTCTCCCTTTTGCAATATCTCTCTCTCTCCTCTCAATGTCTTGTCGAGATTTTTGCACCATCGGTTTGGTTACGTGTTTCTGCATCCAACAAGTCCCAATAAGAACCCCAAGTTTATCTATATAAGAAAACCCCCAATTGACTCTCTTGTCTCCCTGTTCCATGAGGTTGTAGACTCACCTGCATCAGCACTGGTTTAAACCTAAGCACTCAAAAACGTCCTTTGAGCCTCTGGGAAACGTTCCCCACCCTCAATTGAACCTGAAAGCCAAAGGAGTGGTGCTTTGAGGTTGATTTTGTTTTCTGGATGTCGTGATCCCCTCCTTGTGACCTGGATTATCTTCAGCAAATTAAACTCATTGTAAGGATCCTTTTCACCTACTCTTTCTTCTCCACCTAGAGATACCCAGTATATTCGATCATTGTTGAGTTTCCAAGCTCAGGGTATGCAAGCATCAATCACGGGCTTCGAAGAAGGAGAATAGTCTTCTCCAAGCCATAGTTTTTGCACTTCTTGACCAGGTTGAACTTCATGAAGCTTTATCTGATGCTGGATTCTAGTTTTCTTCTCTAATTTCCCATTTTCAATTTTTTTGTCTCGCTTGCTCTATTTGTGACAGACAAAACCATGTTTTGTTTGATTTTTCATTCCATAACCTCTGAGAAGCTTCCTTCAACATCGTCAGAACCAATGGGGATGTCATGACCTTTACTTGTCAAGGAGGTAGAATCTTTAGGCTTTGATTCGTGATTTGAGCCTTGTTGTCTAGTCCTTCTCACAAGCAACATAGAAGATAATCCATGCTTAATTTCCCTCCATGCCTTCTTTCATTCCTTTTGTTTTATTTTCCCTCAGGTCACAATCGTCTTTTCACCATCTATTTCTTTGGTTTGGATGAGTCAAGGCCAAGAGTTGATGCAGTGACTTGTCCGACCCTAATTGGACCAAGTCGGCTGGGCCCCGCTCTCTTTCTCCCTTTCTTGTGCTATTTCTCATTGCTTACATCGCTTTTTCAAATTTCCTGACTGGTTGATTTTGTAAAAATTATATCTTTTGCTTTGTTTGACCAAAAAATATAAATAAATATGTTTTGGAATTAAAAAAATGTTCTCTTTCTAATAAAAATAGTTTTAAAGCATGTTTTCTGTGTTTTCGATGATGAATTTTTGAGAATCTAATAAATCAATATAAAAACCCTAAAATTGGTAACTAATTCATCTTAATTCCAAATATAACAAATAAATACATCTTCTTGATCAAGAGAAACTAATAAATCGATTAGTTTAGGTTTAGAGTCCAAAATCAGAGGTTTTCCAAAGAGGTCAAAAATTGGGATTTTCTTTATACATATATGAAATTTAACCCTAATACATGTGATGTGTTGTAATTAGGCAATGGTGACCTTGGAAACAACTAGATTGGTGAACAATGTTTCTAGGGCTCTGGTTTACGTTATGGTTGCATATCCTATTATTCACACTAAGCAATTGGACTGTTTTCGTCTTTCTCTTGGTCCTATGGACACTAGCCTACACATTATGTCTTTTTCTTTGAAAATTATGGTTCATGTGAACTACTTTATTTGTTACTGATCTTATAGTCATATTATCCCATTTGGACATTCTTTTGGACTCTTCCTCATACATTACTCATGGTGGAACCTTCTTTGGTGATATATTCTCTTTTTTCCACTTTTAAGGTGGATGTTGATTAAGATCATGTGATCCCACTTTATGTATTTGTTGGATGTTCTCATCTCTCTTATTTGGTTCATTCTTATTTATTCTTTTGTTATGCATCATGTGGTGACTACTAGTATAATGTACATGCGATTTTATGTGGTTATAAAAATTCTCACATATGAATGCATATGTGAAAATTCATGCATATGAAATTATTTAGGGCAATCTGTTTTTCCCACCCAGGTAGATGTTGATTTAGAGAAGTTGTATAGAAGACCATGCTCACTCCATATTTTTGTTAGATGTGTTATTTCCTACCTACATGTTTATATTGTCTAGTATTGTCAAATGTGAAACACATGGATGCCTTGTTTTTATACTTTGCTCTTATTGTGATTTTTTTCTTTTATGCCTGATTGGGTAGTCCTTTACTTTTCTATTGGAAGCCTTTTATTTTGATATCCTTTATTTCATATATTGCTCAATTTCCTATTTAGCATGCACATACCAGTCTTTACTAATGTCATCTACTTTTCTCTTCTTGTTGGGGTATGCTTCCAACCCTAGGTGAAGGACTTGGATGATATGGCATGAAGACTTGGACTTAGCTTAAGGATTTAATGTTTGGAGACAAACTTGATATAGTTTAGATTTCCCTCTACTAGATCCCTATGATGTAATATCCAATTAAACCCTATGTGGGAGATTATGATGTACTTTTAAAAAACTAATTATAGTCATTACTTTTATTCTTCTGCTATACTCTTTGGTCTTTTGTATACCATTATTTGAAATTTGAAAAATTTACACCTGTTTCAGCATACCTTTTGATTATGTGTGGGATGGATGTTTTATTCTTCAAATTTTAGTAAAGAGTTGATTTCACTCTTTTACAAGTAGGTTCGTAGGTGTGGGTTTAGAGATCTAGCTACTTATATCTCACCATAAAAAAGGTCTCTAAAGTTTTGTTAAGATTTTGGAATATTTATTTTGGGTCATGATTTTCTTAAGATTTTGGATGATTATAACTCAGAACCCTAATATCAAAGGAAAATATGATATTGTTTTTGTCTACCTTATAAATATGAGGGAGTACCCATATTACTTTCAAGCTGCTAGGCACTCTCTTCTCATCCATATGTTATTTTTTTATATGTAAACTACTGGGTCTTTTTTGTTCACCGAGATCCAGATTTGATGACGTTGGGTGTGTGACAATGGGAGATGCAACCAAATGTGTTATTTTACATCATAACATCTATAATTTGTAAATAATAATCCTACCAATAAGACCGAGTGACACATATTAATGTATGCTACACTTTTATTTCTTTTTTATTTTTCTATTTTTGATCAGGTGTCGTGTCATGACTGTTTATTTTGCTTGCCTCCTTTTCCCCTCTTAACATGCTTGCTTATATGTATTTCTTATATTTTTCGTGATACATATGCTTCTAAATATGGAGAAAGCTCCATCTTGTGCTGTGTAGTCACATTATAGCAGAGGGTCTATTAAAATACTTTTTGGGTCTTACTTGGAAATAACTGGCATCGGTTTGGGTTTTGTTAATTTAGACTAGTTCTATGTGTGCAAGTTAAGCTACAATCAAAACAGGGTTGTTCTCGAGTTTGGATCTTTTTAATCAAGTTCAGTTACGATTTGACAAATGTCAAAATGCAGGCATGTCATGTTGTGAAAATCAATATTATACGAATATGTGCATCCAATTATAGAATATG